>JAFBJZ010000772.1:3905000-4485000 GCA_016785225.1 Psettodes erumei
CTTTCAGCCCCCCCCCCCCCACACACACACACACACACACACACACACACACACACACACACACACACAGTCACACAGCATGACTGACCAATTGACATCAAACCCACCATTGGAGGGCCCCTGCTGGCCAGTCCGTCATTGCTGTTCATCGTTGTCTGTCCATGTGTGTTCGTGCATGTCTGTGCATGTCTGTGCATGTCTGTGCATGTGGGGTGGGTGGGTGTGTCTGTCTTCTGAATTTATTTTCTTTTTCACCATGATGTCTCTGTCAATTATCTTCGTCTTTTTCATTCTGTCCAGCATGTCCAAGGTCTCTGTCTAACCAACTGTTGTGGTAGAGCAACACTGTCATTTCATTTTATTACTTTCTTTGTCTCACTATCTAGCTACTTTATCTTGGTCTTGCTACTCTTTCTCTCCACTCTCTATCCTTTTTATCTCTTCTCTTTTTCTGTCTGTCCCCTTTTTTTGTGTTTGTCAGTGTGTAGTTGTGCCGCTGTCAGTATCATCACCACCAAGCCTTTTGGTACTAATTTTATTGTGCCTGATGATCAATTTAAAAAAAATATATACTTATTTTTAGTATTTTTTTTTTTCAAAATTTGTGCCGATAAGGATTTGTGAGGATTTTAAAGGTAAAGGTGAATTGTCTCTCTGCCAAGTTTAATTCCAACAGGAGACTCCAATAGAACCTTTTTGAGTTCTATTAGATCTAGGCGACATAGTTTCGTATTTGTTTATTGGGGAGGCCTCCCCCAGGGGAATTTATCCCACCCCTGCTAAGCGTTAACATAACTAGTTTGCGGTAGCGTCGGTTGCTAACATTCAAAGCGCGGTCAAGTGATGCAGGGACAGTCATGGCCAGTTATTATCTGACAGGGTAATGGTAGGAGCGCATCTTGGGTTCTTTTGGAGGAAGCAAACCTGGCAGAAAGAGATGACTCCGATAACTCACAGGGTTCTACAGAACCCCAGTTTAGGTCTGTTTGATTCAATTTTCATTCTGTTGGTGATAAGAACAACAGTGACAACTATGTTTATCTCCAGTAGACAATGAAGTCTCTGTTACTGGTTGTAGGAACACAATGAGCATGTGTTTCAGTGTACAGTTAAGTCTACATAAGAGCAGGTTTATATTAACTGGAGAGGTTCGATATTAAGATGACTAAACTGGATTTATTCCCATCTCTTTTAACTTTAATTGCATCCAGGTCCTGCATCATCCATTATCTGGAACGTTCAAACCTGATGATCTGACAGACGCCCACTTCATCCTCCCAATGTTTGGTCAATTTGGTTAGTCATTCGGATGATGCCTGATCCACTGTCTTGGTTGGTTGCATTAAAGGTGGCCTGGACACATTCGTTCTCTGCTCCTGAATCATCTTCTGATGATTCTCTTTCCACATTAACCTTTGCTTTGTTGAGTATGAAACATCCCACCTCCCTCTCTCCAGGTCTTGCCTCCTTCATGTTGTCACAGTGTTTGCTGCTGCTGTTGTTTCCTGTCTTGGTGTGATTGTCTTTGCATGTCTGGTAAGATGTGGCGTTGGCTTGCTGCTGAAGCAGTCATTTTGTTAGAGCCTGATTTCCCTGATTTTATCCAAATGCTAAAACAACTCATTATCATTCTGTCTACAAGTCTAAATTATTATCCACATTTGGTTTCTGAAGTGGTTGGGGCAGCATGTCTCCTGAAAGACTGTTACCTCGTTCTCAGGCTGTATACAGTTGCAGTACTGTAGGGAATGATGCCTTCTCATGGTGTCTCCTGATAGAACCGGCACTGTCACATCCAGGATTTACCAAGCCAGGTCTCCTTAACGCTGCACAAAACAAGGTCAACAGAGTCGACTCCTATCATAAGATGGAAAGGCTTTTCTCCTTCCACTTGTTCTCTGTGGCTGAGGAGGTTTGTGCTGGAAGTAGACTGTTGCTGGTCAAGTCTTCAATTGTATATTTCATTTATGAATTAATATTAAAAATAAAATGAAATATGAATAATTTATTATAATATTTTAATCGGATATACAGAAAAACCTAGCCCTATAAGTAAGCACACAGAACACAGTCTTATCATAGTTATGCTGTTTCCAAAACCAGACAAGGATCCATCTGGTTTTGTAAATCAGCTGACCATGGTACAGTCTTTGTTATGATTCTATTCCATTTGATGTAGAGGAATGTATTACTGTTCCACATTCATAATTGGGATAATGTATATGGTACAGGTAACAACATGAGATTAATTTAAAACTTAGAAATATTTCTCCTTGTTGATAATGTGATGATGTGTCTGAAGCATGTGGGGAAAATCTAGGGTCAGGTGTAGGCAAGTTCAGGAGTGGCAGCTTTTGCAGATGTGGCAGCAGCAGCGGTGGGCTTTGGCAGGCCTAATGGCAGGAAAAGATCTGGAGATGGTGAGGTCAGGTTGTTAGTTTCAGAGGAGGTTGCAGTCAGGGGCTAAGGAGGGACTGTGTCTGGTGGACCAGCTGATTATTGTCTCTAATGGGACTGGCCAGGATCCTGGGTTAGGAGTTGTGTTGAATGACTTGTCAACAAGGCCACTCTGAGGGACGGTCTTTGCCAGATCACTGGTTTTTGTAAAGATCATAGGTGACAGATGCTTGTGAGGCCATTTTCGATGTATGGAGTGTCTTGATTGTTGTTGTTGTTGTTGTTGTTAGGAGTAGTAGTATATGTAGCCTTGAAGGTCTTTTTGTTGATTCCTCATATAGATCTGTGTAGTAAACTACCACACCACCCTGAAAATGAAGATTAACTCATGTGCATCGTATGTGCTTGTAACCTCTCCACATGAGTAGACTCTCTACTGTGCGTAAAGTACATGGGTCTGAAGCTGAAGACTGTCGTGGGTGTGTGCGGTTGGTGACTTTTAGACATACATTTATTTATTTTGTTAGTTTTCTTTGCTTATTTCTGATGTATAGGCATTAAATGAAAAGTAATGGTGTTCGGTATTTAGTTACACTAGTATGTGCAACTGCTCCTTCTCTCTCTGTCTTACCCTTCAATTTCTCCTCACTCCTCTCTTTCTGGAAATTGTTGTTTTCCTCCAACAATGTGTGGTCTGTACCACACTGTGCCTTGAGATAATGTATATTGTAAATTGGCACAATACAAATAAAATTGGATTGGATTCTTTTAATTGTTGCCGTTTTTATTGAATCTCTGAATGTCTTTACACTCCTTTTCCATCCTTCACTGATTGAAGTAGTTCATCATTCTGACATGTTTTTTACTTTCACAGTGAAGTTGGTTACTATTTATCTGATGTGAAGGAACTTCGAGCTGCTGGAGCCACAGAAGCCAGGAACCATTCCAGAATTTGTAACTTTTCGATTAGAATTTTCTCCCCCCCCAAAAATCATGCGATAACCATGTTTACATTTTAAAAGGTTGAGCTTTGTACAGTTGCTTGAGTCTTATTGGACCATAGTCATATTTGGCCCAGATGTGAACCAGAAGGCTGTTTGTCTCAACCAAATCCTTCTCTATTGACACTGATATTTTATGCAGACACCTTCATCATCTTTGTCTGAGTTAATCAGATAAAAACACAAATCTACAGGTTTTGGTAAAGTGTGTGTTATGGTGGACACAACCTTGTAAATTTTCTTCTGGCTCCATTTGGTGTTGCAGCATTATCAACCTGACCCCAACAGCATAATCTGACGGCTCACAGGACTTATTGTGGAAAGGAATGGGTATAATATAGGACAAATGGAAACTGAATCAGAGAGAGAGATGAGAAGCTGCAAGCATAGCCAAGTATAATCTGACTCTCTGGAGGGAGGAGGGATAAAATTTAATTTACTGCAGCCCGCAGTAATCAAACATAAATAAACACATTTAATAACTGAAGACATTTAAACAGTTGTCTTTTAAGCACATTTGTCAGTTAAAACGAATAAAGGTAGAAGTCTTTATAAAACCTGCTTGATGAGAAGAACCAGGTGCCCTAATCCCTATTTCTTCCTCCCAGTCCTCCTCTTTTCCACACCCACCTCTCTTTCCCATGATCACAGTAGAATAAAGGAATGGTTGATTATGCTGACAGACGTTAAGACATATTTACTTCACATTTAAGTTCTTTTTTTTTTAAATTTGACGTTAAATCACTTCCAGTTGCTGGGGTCACACTTCAGTCCAGTTAGCATCCCAGAGTTTTAAAAGGTTGAATTTTATCACAAATTAAACATCCACATGTTAAATTTCAAAGGTTTATCTTTGTGGTTACATTTGCTTTAGTTCCAAGAGTTAAACAGCTTCACATTGGGCCCAGATGTCAACCAAAAGTCTGTTTGTCAAAACCAATTCCTTTTCTATAGAGGCTTGTTCTGTAAATATTTTATGGAGCTGCCTTCCTCAGCCTTGCCTGAGTTCATCAGACAAAAACATGTAATGTTTATTTCATGTAACAAACAGAACAACATACCTAACATGACATAATTACAATAAGCTCAGTACATTCATAAGATTAAAGTTCAGTTAGTGTGTAAATGTCAATATTTACCCACAGATTTTAGTAACAATTCAGTGTAATAAACAAACCAGGAAAGTGGAAAAGATTAACACATGAAAAAAGCACATGCATACATTCGTATGTCAGACCCATTCTGTTTTTCCTGGCAGTGTTTCTGTGTCATCGTCCTCTATCACACCTGTGTACAGGTCCGCCAACCTATAGAAACATGGCCCCCAGTGGGTCAGGCTCCAGTAGTCCTGCTCCTCCTCCGAGTCTGAGGAATTGATTGAACTGAGCAAACCTGGCTCAGAGCCACTACCTTCATAGTTGAACACCCGGAGAGTGTCATAGGGAGGAGCTGTTGGGTCATTGTCTGCTGCATGTAAGTTCTAGAGACAAGATCAAGGAATTATTCCACAGAGCTATTGCACTCAAAAGCATGCAGTAAATATTGCATTGATACTAACTGCAGATCTTTACACACTTATACAGCTGTAATACAGGACTTCCATTTTTAACATCACTCACATCTTCAATAAATCTGCCAATTTCCTTATTGGCATTGAGTTGCAGGTGGAAGCATGGGCAGCTCTGCACAGTAGGACGCACTTCAGTGCACATGGGACGATTATAGAGCCCACTGTGAAGCTGGCTCGGATCATACTTCTGAGCAAAAACAGGGGAAGTGGACCTTCACTTGTTTGACAATATCGCAATGAAGAATTCTGACATAAAACATAGAGCAGCCTCAATGAAATACCCCTACAAACATTAACATGAATCAGGGTTTAAGTCTGTCAGGATTTATTTCTTTAGTAGACAATGTATTTCTAGCCATACATTTCTCTTCTTTACCCCTTCTTGTTTCTACCTGGTCTTCTTCACCTCCTCCCTCTTCATCATAGTGAAAGATATTGTCTCTGGGTATGGCTTCAAGAAGAAGAGCATCCTTCTCCGATCTCCTCCTCATTCTCCACAACAACAGCAGCAACAGAAGCAGCACTGTGGCCAACAGGGAAAAAAACAATCTAAGTAAATAAAGTGAGCTAAAACAATTTCACGACATGTAGTGAATTAGACACACTACATACACAGAGAACCAAAAATTGCTCCCAGAACTGAGGTTGTGAGAGAAGAAATGTGCACATGTGGGGCCAAGTGTGGTACAAAGCATGTGGAAACAGCCCCTTGGCATTGGCACACCTCCACATTCAGTGTACTGTCCAGGTAGAGGTTGCCAACATCATAGATGCGCATGAGGACATTGTAGTCCCCAGTTGACATCTCCTGTTTGGGGACCAGAGCTGCCACATTGCCTGCAAGGGGCAAAAGATGCAGAATTAACATCACAGGGGTCAAGTTAACACTTCTACATTTTGTCACCGGATATGTATACTGTTAGCGAGCTCTCTTGCTTGTTGAATTGGTGGTAATAGTCCAGTGGGTCCTATGTTCTCCCTGAAGCTCCACAGTGAATGGTCCAGCATGACCTCGACTGTCCAGGTCCACTATATCCAGCAGAGCAGGGTAAGGGTCCTTGTTGCATAGCCTGGCTATCCTCTGCTTAATCACAGGACGATGGTCATTCACATCCAGTAAACTCACAACCAGAGTGCCTGTGCCTGTAGCTGGGACAGTATCTGGAAGCATGAAAAAGGTTATTCTTCAGAAGGGTATAAAAATGAGTTAAGGGAAAAGAGGGCTGTGACTGCTTTGTAAAGACAAAGGTGTTTATCAACTTAACCATTATCATAGCTCAAAACTAGGACGGTGTATTTGTTGTCTCTAACATAGTGTGATTCTCTGTCCATGTTGCTTTTAACTTTGACTGATCCGGTGTGTTCATCAACACTCAGCCACCTGGCAGTGTCGTTATGTAGTTTATATCTGGAAGCAAGAGATCCACTCTGATTAGAAGTATAATTGAACAGTAGAAACGTTTGTAAACACACTACATCCATCTGGTGACATGTTAACAGTATGTATGTATCCGTTTCCTTTACCTAACACTCTGTTTCCTGGCTGTGTCTGGGTCCTTAGCTCTAAGGTTGGCCACAGAGCTCCCTGTTTTCACGTCCTCTGAGATGCTTGCGTGGATCTCCACCGGACTGAAAATGGGAGGCTCATTCTTGTCTGCAACTGTTACAGTGACTGTAGCAGTTGAGGTAGACATGGGCTGGGAAAAGGGCACGATGTTCGTCACCACCACCAGCAGCGTAAAGACGGCAGGGCTCTCAAAATCCAGTTCCTTGGTGGTGCAGAGCAAGGAAAGGTTTGACGTCCTCGGCAAATAGAGCAAAACAAAAAATCCTTCTTAATTAAAGTGGGCTGATGTGTTCTGACCTTGGCTGTGGTGATGATTCCTTCCATTTTATTGGAGCCTGTGCTGATGTTGAAGTCTCCCTCCTCATTGCCTCTGATTATTTGAAATTTAGCGATGGCATTTGGAGATCCTAGTTCATCCTCATCAGTGACCTTAAGCCTTATTACCTCCACTCCAACTTCATTCTCAGAGACTGATGTGGATATCTGGCAGAAAGCATGTCTTACAGAGTCACAGATTGAACTTAATTTGAACTGAATTGAAAGAGTATTATGATGAGTCTGGGCCTTTTCAACTCACAGATGCAGCAGTGAATTGTGGTGCGTTGTCGTTGCTGTCAGTAATACTAATGATGACAGTGCAGGTGGCCTTTAGCCCATCGCCCTCCATGTCAGCAGCTTCAATAATCAGCTTGTATTCTGGGTGAGTCTAACACAAGTAAGTGAGTTGCGGTGCAAATGAGGGATGAGAAATTCTTGGAAAGAGCAGCAGTGTTCACGCCATATGAAGATTTTTACCTCTCTGTCCAGTCCACCTGCTGCCACATGGATCATCCCACTTATTGGATTTATGGTAAACATGCGCCCCTTGGGAGTCTGAGCCTTTATCTGATATCTGATTATTGCATTGTCTGTCTGTGGGTCATCTTTATCCACTGCTGTTACATTTACGACAGGGTCATCTGTTTCCAATACAATACATTACAAAAGTGACACAAGTGAAATTTACTATTTAGGAAGAAGAGGAAAGTTTAGAGGACTTTTATCTTTTCATCTTTTCTCTCACCAACTTCAGCGCTTTCGCTCACTTGTCCGTAGAAAAAGTTCTGAGTGAACTTTGGAGCATTGTCATTCTGGTCGACAACATTGATAACAAGCTCCATGGGCTTCTCAGCCTTAATGTCCTTATTCATTGCATGGGCCCACAACTGTAACAAATACCGTACATATTCAAGTAGCAGTACTTGTGCATGAGGATTTAGGCATACCTGAGGTTATGCTCTGTCTTAGCTCACACTGTATTTGGCTGTCTTCTCTCTGTCCAGTGGCTGGGTTATGTACAGCACCCCAGATTGGCGATCAACAGTAAAGACACCTTCAGGGGGCTGATCAACCCCTGGTCCAGTTATCTTGTAAGTTATAGCCACCTTTTCTTCATTGCTCGACTTAATCTAAAGGACAGTAATAAAGATGTGTTGTCAAGTGGGTGTAATACATTTTGTATCCATTCGTTGCTGCTTTATTTACCTTCATCAACAATTTTGGATATGGACCCATTTCATTTTCTGGAATGTTAATTGCTGGAAGGACCCACTCCCTCTTCCTGCGTTTCAAAAAGCCAGACATTTGTGGAAATGCCACGGTGGAGAGATGTTGAAGGCGCAGGTCAGAATTGTTGCTCTGTTTGAGTCAGCATGCAGGAATCACAATGTGAAAGCAGATATTTACTTGTAATCTAATAAAGAAAGTTTAAGATTACACGTTTACCTCATAATTTCCCTCATTCTTGTTTCTTGGTGTTTCATCATTAGAGCAGTTGTTTCTGTTGTTCAAGCAGCATGGTTTGATTCCCACTGCAGCCAGAGCAGCCAGACACTGAGGAATAGATATTATCCAATTCAGATATATACAGTTGATATACAGTTTGGGCTGAATGAGTTCATGACCAATTTAGTCAGGAGTAGGAGAGTCAAAACAGAATAAGTAAAAGAAAAATAAAATGAAAAAAATTATGTTGCTGCTGTCAAAGACTCACCTGGACTTGGCACAACAGAAAGAGCACCCATGTGTTGTTCCCCATCGGTGTGGATCAGTGAATCCGTATGGTCCCCGCTGGCACAGGACTGATCCTCTGGACTAGATTTACTGCGTTGTTCCGATGGCAGGCTGCCAAGTTACTGTCATTTTCCCACTCTCCTTTGTGACAGTTATACACCATCCGAATGCCTCCGCCAGTGTAATGATTTAAATCGTTTCCAAGATCCACACAGTCACAATTTTAAGTATTTTGTTTTTCTTTCTACAGCCAGTAGCAACAATAATCACATCTACTAGACTTTGCTCCTATTGAAGCTGAGTATATCTTTGCAAAACAAAGAAGCCAGAGGTCACCTCAGGCATTGTCGGACATGCAGGTGTGTGTTTATGCAGGTGACGCTTTCCACTCCCACCTCTTAAAACATTTTGATGTTTCTGCCAAATGTATAACCTCTAAAATTCAAAACTGGAGAAAAATGCACATTACAAACAACGTACATAGAAATATACAGTATATAACACTTCACTTTGATTTTGTTTGCTGGATAATTGGACCGTTGGAGCTGAACTTTTCTCTTTTTTCTGAGGAAAGCATGTACGTGTTTACAAAACACTTAAAGATCAGATTGTGTCTCATGACACTCAGCAAGGTATATGTTGGCAGTTTATTTTGAAAACTGTTTCCCACACAGCCTCAGATTCTCTACGATCACATTCTCTCTTATTATAAAATATTAAAGTAAGTCTCTGTATTGCATCAATTTTGCATCCACGTCTATGATTAAAATCACAAAAGCAAATCAAAATAATTTCTCAACGGTTTAATGTGAAGCATTTGCTCTCTCCTTCCACTGGGGGGATGGTCGACTTAAATGTATCTGACAATCACATTAAAGACACATTTATCCAAAATTAAAAGCATACTTCACAGCTTAGATACACAGGAAAAAGTCAAAAGATTGTAAACTGTGCAAAACAAATACAAACAAATATGCAGACAAGGAACAAAGTGCACATTATTCTGTAGCCTTGTATTTACTCCTAACACTTCCACTTTTGACATACAACTTAGATGTGTGTAAAATGTTCACCATGAATACTGAGGGTGTAAAAGATTTACTGAACAGAAATGTTTATTTTGACCTGACAAATGCTGCAATTATGAATATGTAACCCATGTTAAAGTCTATGGGGAAAAAGTATTTGTACACAATGCATCGCTGAAAACTGTCCCTTCATTTATAAACCACTTTATGTAACAGGTTGTAATGACTACCATTTTAATCCAAAAAGATTTTTTTAATTTCTGTCCAGTGCTGTAAAAAACATTTGATATGTTAGCTGTGGTGTGGTCTGGCCAGGTCAGAGTTCAGATACACCACAGTGGCTGTTATATCGTCCCTGTACATTCGAGCCAGGTCCTCAGGCAGAGCGAGCATAGAGGCCAGTCTCTCCTGGCAAAGCTCTCCATACTCCCCTGTGCCAAGAGCATGTCTGATGAGGTGCGTGGTAGCGTTGTTGTCTCGGGCCGGGGAGGCACGGGCCCGACGTTTGAGTAAGAGTTCATGCATCTGACCCAATTTGAGCTTCCTCTGTGATGGAGAAACTGGAGCCTGGAAAAAAGAAAGGACAATTTAACACTATGTTGAATGGATGGGTTTAGAAGGTAAAGACAAGAAAATTTCATGTGGTTTGTATAAAAGATAGTGTGCTGTGAATCAGGGGAATATCAATTCACTACAGTTGCACTCCTCACACAAACCTGGAGGTGAATCCCACTCAGGTGCTCTCCAACCAGTCGCACAGCCTCCTCACTGCCTAGTTCATCCCACAGCCCATCAGTGCCAAGAATCAGGAAGCGGTCCTGAGGTCTGAGCTTGTGATACGTTATCTCGGGTGTCACATCCAGGTAGGGTGGAGTTAGATAGTTGGGTGGAGTGTACTGGTATAGGTTGAGAGAGTCGATATCCACTCCGGATTCCAGGCCAGCCAAAATGCTCTGTTGTAACTCAAAGCTCCACTTGAATCTGACGTCACCAAAGGCACGCAGGGGCATCAGAACCTGAGAACATGACAAAGGTTTAGAACCAATGACTTTATTCCTAACATGTAATTTCCAACAGTTACTGTAAAGTCTTACAAGACCTCTCACCCCAAGCAGTCTGTCATCTGCGACCACAGTGTCTCTCTCCGAAGGAGGGTGCTGGGCTCTGATTCGCTCGACCTCAGTTTTGTTTTGTGAGTTATGGTCCTGGGATAGGGGTAAAGCACTCCATTTGCCATCCTCCTCCCGTACCCCTAATACTGCTCGGCAGTCTCCGGCATTCGCTACATGGATTCCATCCATGCCAATATGAGCCACACAGGCAGTGCAACCAGCAAACGCCACCTGAACGGATTACAATAAGCGTGTATCAACAATGTGTGACCTAGAACACTGCAGCAGCAAAGAAAACATTGCCTTCTTACCTGGATGGCTGTACTTTTCATCAGGTCATTGGAAAGAGGAACCTGAGCCTCCAGGGAAATGTCAGCGTCGAGCCGTTTGAAAGCACAATCCAGAGCATCCTGAGGACTAAAAGAAAAGGGAGATGATAGAGCCGTGTAAAAGAGAAAATAAATGACGTGGATATATAGGTAAATGGTCATACATGCTACTTACCTCATGCCTTTACCGTGTTCCTCACTGGCCAGTAATTCCTGCCAGAAAACTCTGAGGTGGTCGATGTAGAGCGAAGCAGATTCACGATAGTTGAAGTCTGCATGGTGTTTGTACCACTGCAATATGGGAGGAACGGGTCTGCCATGCTCCATGCTCTTTTCAAGCTCCTCAAGGCTCTGCTCAGACATCATTGCGACTGCTGTGTAGTAGAGCAGTCGCTCACTGACAGCCTGGGCACACGCCCAGCCCCCATGGCCATCAAACACTCCAAAGAGCATGCCCTTTGACTTGATGAGACAGAGAAAACTGAATTTAAACTTTCCACAAAGGAGGAGAAAAGAAGGAAAATGGATGTAGAAACAGAGGGGAGAGGAAGCATACCTGTAAGCAAGTGGCTGCACTGCGACGGTCCTCATTAGGTGTGTTGGCAGCTAGCTGGTTACTCTCAAATCTTCTCACAGCGCTGAGTCCCCTGCCATCAAACTCTGGAACAGTCACAACCTGAAACAGAGATGGACACACATTGATGTGCAGGATTAGCCGTTATAAATATGTTGGCTGATTATTATTTAGAAACAGCAGTAACATTTTAACTTACTGTAGGTTTTGATTTCCAATACGTCTTTATAGATAGTGTAAGAGAGACACTATGATTTGTTCTACCTGTTCGTTAGATCGCAGAATACTGTTGATTTGGACCCGGCTGAGCTGGAAGTCGAGATCCTGGCGAGTTGAGAGTTGCCGTCCTCTTGCTAAGAGGTGGGCACACTGAACGGAAAAAGAATGATAAAGAGATAAGAATATGGTATGCCGGAAATGAATGTAAATATATAATACTACGAGTTAAGCAAGAAGTCAAATCGGGATACAAACCTGGAAAGGTGTAGTAGAATAAAGTGTCAGTGTGTAGATGGAGGCTCTTTGAAGGATGCTGGCGTACACACGACCAGACATATCTAACGCAACGCTGTCGGCAGGGTGTTGTGCAGCTTAATCTCCCGAAGATATCTATGTCTAGAGGGAAAGTGAATTGGGGTTCTAAATTATGAATTTATGAATAGGGTTATGGTCAAATTAGCAGAACTGCTGTGAACACATCTGACAGTCCTGGGGTTGACGCAGTAAGTTGGCCAAGTACATGTTATGCGAGTTAGCCAGTTTCAAAGTAACACCACAATCAAGGTGTCATAACGTAGCGCCAACACCAAACGGCATAAATCTCCTTATGAAATTGTTTTTCGTGTTTAATAGCTGCAGGCTAGCGTAACACTAAGCTGACAACACATGAAACGTCAAGTTAGCGTGCTGGCTGGCTAGCTCCTCCGCTAACGTTTAACACGTTTAGTTACTTACGTTACATCCAAGCCAGCGATCGAGCTAAAAGTATACACACAGGTGGATTTGCTACGTGTGTGTCGTACACCGAAGAAATACGTAAACAATCAGATTCATGCAAACGTCAAAATTTCATATAAATCAATGTAGCTCGCTGGACGTTTGCTCCCAGCGTTACGGCGACGTGCCACAGCGCCTGACGTTTCCATCCGACGCGCTGTCGACGTCATGGGGTGTAGCTCTCGCTGGCCGCGTTTGTGAGCCGACGGAATAGTGAGAACAATATTGTAGTGTCAACTAAACACACGAGCTTTGAAATTCAGCCGTATGATACTCAAGGGTCCCCGTAATTTAGTTCATTATTTACACCTGTATTTTTCCTACATGTCAATATGTTTGCTTCAAAAAGGGTCTGTTGCTCAGTGGCAGCATGACAGGTGTTTTGCATCATAGCAAATTAATATTTAAAAAATGGTATTTATTATGTATTCTGTACACATAAACGGGAATAAACTCATTCCCGTCCGCACATACTGTTTAATGAGTTCAAATTGCCCTACATTTAATATAAGATAGGCGCACCTGTAGACGTTTGCTGGCGTGTATGCACCCGTATTTGTGATCGTGTGCCACATCCTGTTTGTTTAGACAATGGCGACCGTTTAATTAAAGGCGAACACCAGCAGCTAATGTCGGCTAAAATGACTGTTTTCCCACATGATAGCGCTTCCAACTTTGTGCAGCGAGAGTTGGGGGTTAGCTATCCCTGAAACAAAAAGTTTGAGAAAAAACTGTTCTTTGAGAAGCAGGTATAGTCGATGTAAACTATAATTTGTCAAATAAAGTTGTGTTAGCTGGGTGGCTAATTAAAATAGCATTTCGTTAGCACGAAATAACGCCGTATCTGCTGAATGTGAGGATTAAGATATGATATTGTTGGAACATTTAGATAAAGCATACTGTTACTGGGTATCATTAAATGGCTTCCAAACCACTGAGTCACATTAAGAGTGAAATGGAAAAGACAGAGACTTGCACCGAAAACCGTTACGGTAAGTGACAGCGTTGCTAACTACTCGTGCACGTTTCGTTTATTGTTACACGCACTAAGCTGATGTAATATTATACAGTACATTAATACATGCTGTCTCGTAGGCCTCGGTTATTTCATTGTTCTGTTTTCAGCCATTAAGACGGATCTCAGCCTGCTGCTGGAATGTCTGAAGTTCCAGATGAAGTGTCCTGATTTACAGAAACAAGCTCTTCTCACCATTCATTCAATATGTGAAAAGAGAGGTGACAGTGAAAATGAATGGTAGAAATTGTCACGAGCCATTTCATGCACACACACATCCAACACTTTCATCAGACAGTCAGAAAAGTTTTGAGAGTCATCAGTTAAGTCAGTGATGCATTGACACACCTCTAAACGGCATGTTTAATTTTTAATTTGCATTATTTCAGATGATAATGTGGACCTGCTGAGAGAGATGGGAGGTGTGGCATTTGTGTACAATCTCTCCAAATCCAGTATTGTTCACTCTGATGTGAAGGAGGCTGCACTCTTTACGCTTGGCACGCTGGCAGAGGCCAATGGTAGGCATTTGTAGGTAGTTTCAGGAGTGCAGCAGGGGTGCATCTTATGAAAGATGCAAAGAAAATGTCCTTTTGCAGTTCTTGATGCATTTTTGTTAACTTGTAAAGCTGAGAATTAACAGGGTTAAAGGCCAGGTAATGTCAAAATGGTAAATAACTTGGGCAGTATGATTTTTTTAAAAAAAAAAAAGGTTATTTGCACACTTTACAATGTTAATGTTAATCTTTTTAAAATTTATTTGCAGATTGTGGGATACTAAAAGGTGCAAAGAGCACACATACAGCACATCTTTGTTGCCCTCTTATGAAATAGTGCTATGTGCTGTACTGGAATAATGTTGCTTTTTTTAAATGCAAGGAAGTTAAAATTAAATTTCACATGTCAGTAATAAACTATGTCTTTCCCTCTGGTAGTGTACTGCAAGAATTCTCTGTGCAGAAAGGAGACATTTGTGGACCTTGCTGGTTGGTTGATTAAAGAAGGCGTCCCGCTGACACAGAAGAGAGTGGTTGTCTATTTGCTGTCTGTGCTGGTAGCCAACAACAGTAAGATCAAGGCTCCTCCAGCTGACATGATGAATTGAAGCTTTTTGATTTCTGCGCCTTTTTTTAAAATTTCGTTTAGTTTCCAGCTCACAAAAGCAATTTTATATGCAGTACGTTGGGAGGAGTGTGGGAGGGGGAGGAGGAGTACATTTGATATAAGGTTCCTGAGAATATGATGATCTCACATTTGTTGTGCAGACCTTTGTAGCCCTTATGCGTCTGTGTGCTATTGCAGAATTTGGACAGACTTATGCCCAAACTACTGGCTGCCTGGATATTCTGCTGGACCTCTTCAGGTACTTTTCGGGGATGTAAATTCACATGGGTATCCTGCAGATTTTATTTAAGGAAACGTGCTCATACGAGTCATACGTACAGGTTTAATAGTGTATGTTTTTGCAGGACCACTTTCCCCCTTCCCATAGATGCTACTTCAGTTGTAGCCAATGCTACTCACACCTACCAACTCTGGACCTCTGTGTCGAGTGCTCTCTGTGGATGTGTCAACAATCCTCAGAATGGTAATGTCATCTGTGTATTTGTTGCTTATGCAGAGCAGGTAATATCTAAAACAAAGATGGCCTTGCCATCCTGGCCTATACTTTCTCGTCAAACCATAAGATACTGCATCTTGGAGTATAACAACAAAAGCAGTCAATTATGTCTTTCTTTTGTCTTCCAGAGGAGGGGCAGCGTATTTGTGGGGCAGCCTTTCCCATAATCAAAATCTGGCTTCAGCAGGTCTCCATGCCACGCGTCGAGATTATTCAAGCAATATGTTCGTTCATAGCAATGACAGTTGCCAACAACTGTAAGTGAAAAAGGCAGAAAGACTTGTTATGCCTCCTGATATTGTAAACCAAAATTAATCATTTGTTTCTGCAGCCCATGTTCAGGAGAGTTTTTCTGCCTCGGGGGGTCTGGAAACTCTCTCTCTCTTGCTGGTTCGTCTGGCTTCTGTGGCAGACAGGAGCTTGTTGTCTTGCCAACTTTCTGTCATTATAGCCAAGACCCTGTCGGCTTGTATTGCTGATAACTGTGCGTACTGCTCTCGAACACAAACACATGCACAGTAATGTGACGCAAATCACCACATCTGCATTGACGATCTGCCGTCTTCAGCTGCTCTGGCTTCAGGTCTGGCACAGTATGGCATAGTGTTCCATCTCCTGTCCTTGCTGGTTAGCCCAAACCTGGACCCTGAGGACATGCTCTCGGTTTTACTCACCCTGGGCTACTGCACTGAGGCCTCTGGTGAGGATGCTGCTGTCATGTGCCTTTTGTGTCTCATGTTATCTGTTACTGCTGGCGTACCTTTCCATTTAATATTTGTGAAACTGTCCCCCACGGCCACAGTCTTCAGCAGTTCCCCTCCCCTTCAGAGTACAACTTTATTATTTATGTCACCTGGATCCTTTTTGTTGGCGTCTCTCTGTCTGTAGAGGAACACCAGTACCAGTTGGTGCAGTGCGGAGGCCTCCCCATCATCATAACTCTACTCACAGAGGACAAAAGTGAGGAGGTCAGAAGGGCTGCGACGTTCATATTGCAGCTCTGCAAACAGGCCAGTAAGAGAAGGCGGCTTTGTCTGTATCATAATGCATCTATTTTACAATCAATGGAGTTTTATTGTATAAGATGGGATTCTAAATTGAAGAACAACACATTTAGATCAAATGAATGGAGAGACTGAATAATTGTTTGGTTGCTCGTTTGACTTTGCCTATGAAGCCGTGTCCTTGAGTGTGCCTGGTCTGACGGCAAGGCGAGCGGAGGAGGAAAACGCGGAGCCTCGCACAAATATGGAAATCTTCAGGAACTCGGGCATGGCGCTTCTGCGCAGGATTCGCCTGCTCGAGGAGAAACAGGCAAAGGTTAGACGGGCATTCTCGCAGGTGACTGCAGTTTATTAGCATGCACGGCCGCCCGGTGACTTGGGCTGTCTCCGTCCTTAGGAGGCTGAGAACGAACACAAAGACAAAGAGCCACCAACTTCACCTGAAGACCCGGTTTTGCCATGTCTGTTGCCAGCCTTACCTCTTCCTCTGCAGCATAAGGAACACATTGAAACCATGAAGGAGAATCACATTGAAATAAAGAACGTGAGCTCCAATTTAAGTACTCGGGAAGAGAAGGCAAATGGCAGAGGGAGGGATGAGCTGTGTTCTCTGTGTCAGGGCACCGGGGTCCAACTGTCATCTCATGTACGGTCACTAGATGGAAGCAGAGAGCCACATACAGCAGACAGGTCGGTCGAATAAGTACTTCTCTCTTAAGCAAACCCCCCCAAAAACAGCAGATGAAATTGTGGCTTTCGTAGTTACTTTTTCTTGCGTTTTGATTGATTGTTGTTTAGTCGCCTGTTCAAGCTCCCAGCACCAGTGAGGCACAGTGTACCAAAAGACATTAAATGCACTGATGAACAAAGTAAGACACAACTTCATTTCTTCAACCCAGAGTTGTCATCATTGATTTCTCTTCTGTTCTGCAGATGTGTTGTTATTGAGCTAATATGCTTTCATGTCTAGAGCTGCAGGGCCGGGAGACGAGCCAGGGTGGGGGGGGCACAGCGGAGGAGCGCTCGCTCTCTCGTTCCCGGTGTGCGGGTAGGAGAATGTGACGCTCGCCCTCAGTGTGTACTCGATTCAGTCGCATTATATGTTCCTCATCGGCTCGCAGGGGAAGCTGGCGAGGCTTAATGCACACAAATAATCACGCATACTTTCTAAGCGGCGCTGCTAAAGCCCCACATCCTTTCCCTCCCTCCTTCAGGCTGCGCGTTGCCTTTCGAGAAGGTGACCAGTCGCACCTTTGCATCTCTTCTAAGCTCCTGCCGTCACAGCTGCGACATGCACAAGGCTCTCCGAGAGGCCACGGAGCAGTTCAGGGCTCGTCACCTGCGAGCACCAGGACAACACTGTGGAGCCGAGAGACCAGAACTCTGAGAGAGTGTCAGCAGTAGAGCTGCAAAGACGACAAATATACCGGAGTGGTAAGACTGTGTAGTTCCAGTGTCGAAGTCTGATTGGTCAGACTACATTCCACCCACGCTAAATGTTCCCGTAAAGCACAACAGGATTATGAAATTGATGGCTATGCCAAGGAGAGCAATTTTCCTTTTATTTGTCAGAACTGTTGAGTGATCCCTCAACTTCTAAGGGGTTGTGTTTCTTCTTTAAGGGTTATGTACTTTTAAATTTTGATTCATTGCGGAGGATTTATTTTTCACATTACAGCATGATACTAGATCAATTTATCATTCTTAATCACTTCGTCACCAAACAAGGACAGATAACTAACCAAGAGAAGTGCAGATCAAAGAGGCTTACTCAGAACTGTTTGGATTGGGGCTCACCTGACTCATCACAGCAAGTCGCTACAAACTCATACCATATTTTTCAAGAGAGTCTTACTTTGCAGGCCTTGGCCTCCCTCTGTAAAGTGCCGTGAGATAATGTGTGAAAAAGAAAATAGGATTGCATCGAATATGGGCTGAGTGGAACTGCGTTCGGCAGGAAAATATATGAAATGGGCGGATACTAAAATGCGGGCGTCGTGTATGTGCCGCTTCACCGGCACGCTGAATTATGGTTGTTGTTCCTAACTCGTGCTTTCGTCTTGACAGCATTATGAGGTTGCTTTTGTAAAATATGGGAACCAGCGACATCTCCTCTGAACTTTATCTAAGTGCATTACCTCAATCGCGATAAATGTAAAAATCTCACCGTGTGCGTAAGCATGCGTCATCAGCGTGGCTTTTGTTCCAGTCTGTTTTTATGGAAAAGTTTATTGTCCTTGTCCATTACTTCATAACTGTTATTTTAATGACCTCATTAAGAAACACACATTGTCTTTAACTGCTGCTATAAAATGTTGGATTTCTCCTCCACTGTAAGAGGTCAGACTGACTCCTATATGTAAAGGAGGAGGGAAAGGCAAGAGATACCTGCCAGGACGCCACTGGAAGACGCACAATGGTGAGAAGCAAGTGCATTTTCTATGTAGTTCTTTAACACAAGGTTGTCTCAAAGGACTGGAGTGAATGGGCCTCCCCAGATGTAATGAATCATAAAACAAAGCCTTGTCACTGAATGAAAATATATACAGGATGCACAAGGTCAAGAAGAAAAGTCCTCTTCATTGATGCGCGCTATTCTACATACCAAAACTCAGAAACAAAGTCGACATCATATATGAGCACAGAAAGCAGTTTGTCTGCTGCAAAAAGCTGTTGCAGAGAAGTTACAACTTTCAAGCTGTTGCCCGATACTGTAAGATGTTAACCAGTGATGCAGCATACGCGTACGCGTACAATAGTCGTGAAAGTGTTATTTTCTTTTTTCACGAATCGCAGGCTTCACTTTGACTCCACTGTGCCGAGGAGCTGCACAGGAGGGACTCGCCTCATACCGCAAGACCGGTACGTACACCATACAGTCATAGCAGCGCGTACCGCTGTCCCTTATGGTGGTCGTAACTAAAAAGGCAGCATCTTCCCACGCGTAAACATGTGCTAGCAGATACGGGTGTTTACAGTCGATTACTGTAAGTGTGTGAGAATGTTATGATTGAGAGCCTGTGGTGGGAGCTGTCCTCTGCAGTGTGTTCTTGGCAGCCGACAAACCAAAGAGCAGGAGGAATTTTGAACTGCAGCCAGTGTTCTCACAGCGCAGGCCAGAGCCGGTTCAGGGCAGCACAGCTGTACTAAGCTGGTTCACACTCTGTGTGTGTGTGTGTGTGTGTGAGCAAGAGAAGGACAGAAAGGGTGTGTGATTGATGCTTTTGTATTGTGACGGTGAAAGGAGGAGGCTCTTACTGTGCTCCACCTCATGATTTTGCGTATCCTATAATTTCATTACCATCACTATACTTGTGGTCACATTTGTCATCCCTTTCTCCTCCGTGTTGTGTTGTTTTTATTTATATTTTTGCCAATTCACAGGATCCTAGTCAGACTCTCTCGAGCCTAAAAGTTGCTGTAGTCCTCCGAAACGAGTGCAGTCTGTCAGCACTATCAGGCTGAGATTTACTGTATGTTTATAGCTCAGCCAAATGCATTTTCCAATACTCGCTTTGTGCAAGTCCACACTTTAAATTGTTTTTTTCCCCATTCTTTCTCTGTCCAGTTCATCTGTTTTTTCCATCATTCTCCTCCTCCCTTAAATATACTTTTTTCCCGGTCTTAATTCTATTCCCGTTCTTCTTTTCTTTCCTCCTCGTTCTTCATCAGCCGTTCTTCTCTTCCTGTCTCGTTGGGCGATGCGGTACAGAAGAGAAAAGGCTTATGTGTTGTTGATTAACAGGATGAATTGCAAATCCTGCACCTCCTGTCTCGCTCTCACACAGACACAAACCGTTTTATGTTTCAAAATACAGAGAGAAGAGGAGAGAATGACAGCGGACATCGTGCCCCTGATGATCAGCCAAAGATGAGCACAGATCATAGATTGACTGTAAGAGTTTGAAAGAATAGTTTCTGTCAAAAATGGGTGTGTTGACATTTATACGGCCCGTCGGGTTACCTAGCAGTTTTTTAATTGCTACAGTATATATGACTACATGCTGCAGTGCATCAAATTTAGCCCCAACTCAGCTTCATCATATTACTGCATATTGCATCCAGTTGTACTAACTAAAGTTAAAGTAATGTTTAGATTGGATTAGACTGGACTACACACAAGAGGTACAGGCACTAAATGTCAGAAGTGTATCCATGCAAATGCTCTCCTTTCCACGGGCTGAAAGCTCAGTCTTTTCCGTCATTTTTATTTTCATCATCAGAGAAGGAAGAGGAAGGACTTCCGCCCTGAGGAAGTGTGCTACCTGCTGAGCGGAGTGAAGAGATTTGGCCCCTCTTGGAACTCCATCTTGTGGTCATACCCTTTTCAACCTGGGCGCACCAATGTCGACCTGGCCAGGAAATACAGGCTGCTCATGGTAACAAGAGGGAATCCTGACACAAAGTAGTGTGGAGACCGCTGTCGCAAACACAGAGATTAACAGCCTTACCTTCTCTTGTTCTCTCGCCCTCAGAAAGGTAGATCCCAGGATGCTGGTTGTTCATAACCCTAATCCGGAGATCCAGGGGGCAGACCATTACTGATGGCTTTCATTCAGTCCAGTTCAAAAAAGTTGATTGTAAGATAATACAAAGTAGTTCACACACCATATACATATAATATATTGTAGTGTTTATTTGATTTTGGGTTTTTTTGTATATGTTCTCAGTTTCTGTGTTCTAAGTTTTTAGTGTTTTGACAAATATTGATTATTGCATCGTTTTGTTTGATGTTATATATTAAAAGTCATGTTTGAGTTTAACTTTCTTTCAGCATCTTCTCTGACCACAACCTCCATTAGAAACCACCGGGTCTTATGAATTACACTAGATCCTGCGTGAATCAGGTTTAGAACCTCTGAGTTTATGCCATATTAGTGCAGTCCTTGTTTTGCTGTTGAACCACTTCTTGATGAATCATCGCCACATTGTGCACGTCTGCCAGATTTCCAGATTTGGTTGCAATTGCACAATGTTGTTGTGGCAGTAAAAAGTGGCCAAGCGCAAAATTTTCTGGCAACCATTTATACCAATTCTGTGTTATTACTGAGAAGGTAGGCCTGGTAAGATGTATATACCAGTTTGTGATAAAAGTGTTTTTTATATTATCTGAAGGTGCTTTTTACCTCAGGAATCCATAAAAAAAGCACACAAAAGCCAAAAGACCAAAGACAAAACACTAGTACACTTCTGCTTTTACCACTTTCAAGAAAAAAAAATAACCATGTGTGCTACTTCCTTGACATACTGTCAGAGAAGCAAATGCCAAGTTTGGTTTTCTTTGTTTTTGTGCTGTGGCCGTCAGAGTCCATAGAGACACAGGAAATCAACAAGGAGAGGGGGGGACTCAAGTCCAGCACTTCTGTTTATTGAGCTGGGAGCCTCTGGTATGACAGGAATCACAAATAGTGCAAATCGTGCTACTTATCTATTCTCCGTGTGCATGAAGGAGCAGCCAACTGTAGGCCGTACTGAAGGCAGGCTCGACTGAAATCACTGTCTGCACAGCGCCTCTCCCTTTCCACGGGGACTCGTCGGTGAGTTGCCAAAGCCACGGGACTTACCCATTTGCCCTAGCCTAAGGCGTAGGCTGTCAAAGTTAGGCGTGACTGAACAAAGCAAAAGTGTTTATTTGAGAGTGGAAGCTAATATGATTTCGGATTAAACAACTGATCACCTAAAATGGATTATATATTGTCTGTACTGTGAGAAGCTGCACGTAGTGCATCATGATGACATTGCAGAATCATTAGGCCATCTTCCTGTCGAGTTGGCGCGGTCAGTACGAAGTTTCCCTTTCAGGCGGGCAGAGGTGGCCTCATACCAACCGACTGACTCCTCAGTCAAGATGTTGGGCTCGGGAGTGTGGTGGGGGAGGCATGTGAGCAGCAGATTTCTCATGGACAGACGCAGTCACGCTGGAGACTTTTGACCCAGGCCCCCGAAAACCTCCTTCCTCTGGAAAGAATGTGGCCTAGCCACCCCCCCACCCCCCCCGTCCTCTCTCCCACGAGACTGTGAGAAGACGCTGTCTCTCTGTACGATCTGTGTTGCGTTGACTGTTCTGCACACTTGCGTTCGCATGTCAATGAACATACCCTGCGACGGAGAAGGCGCTGATTCTTCAAGCGTGTTGATTTAACAAATGCCAGCTTGGCACCTCAGTTCTCGACCAGCGAGTCTACATAAAGGGATTAGCCTTCGGTGACGCTACACCTGGAGCCTTGTGATCACATAACCAATGAATGTATCATGCTGGCTCACCCTGATCTTGAACTTTGTTGACGCCCTCGTCTACATTGTCTGCATCTCCAGCATAGAATAACACTGTTTCCTCTAGTTCAAAACAAAACAGGGTGCATGATCATAACACACATAGAATAATACTTTTATTTTCACAAGCAAGCAACTACTTAACTTTTATTTATTTAAAATCCCCTTATTATACAGAAAATACAATAAAGAGATGATCACTCCTGTTAGGGGAATATTCCAAACACGAGTATATTAAGGCATAAACGTTGATTGGATGCTTGTATCCTTCCATAAAGTTGTATACGATCTCCATCTTTGGTTGTGTTGCTACCATGTTTCACATCTTGCGTTGATTAACCCACCTCAAAAATGCTCTTACTATCCGTTCCCTTTGCGCTTAGTCTACATGAATATTTTTTTACAATCCCTTCCATCTTTTTGTCTCTTATCAAACCCCTTCAAGAAATTCTCTTAAATTGTTGATTGGTAAAATTTGCGTGAGGATGATCTCTGTTGTCCATCAATACACTGAAGCACACTAATAACCCCCTGTCCTGTTTGAGCTTCTTATCACTCACACAATATATGGCTGTATACATATATCAGAAAACATAAATGTATCAATGTGTAGTTCTGGGTGAACACTAATGAGACAGTTTGTCCCAGAGTTGGTTCATTTTGAAAGAGGAAACAAAAAGCTTTGCCTTTGTTAGGCAACACAAGTAAGTGAAAAAAACAGCACTATCTGAATCTTTCACAAGTCACATGAAAGGTTAAGAGGGGTTCATAGAACATTGTCCACTTATCTCACGAATTCTCTCCAGTGGATTCACATCTGCTCAGTAGACGTGCTGACGTCTGTGATGGGAGTGTCATCACGGATCTTGACATCATCGGGAATGAGGTCAGCGACAAGGTCGTTTCCTTTCAGCTCTAAATTCTGTAGGAGTCCACTAATGCTGTCCTCAGTGACATCACTCACAAGCTGCTCCAAATCTCCTGCAGCCTCCACTTCTGTTGGCTCGGCCGGAGTTTCTGACATTTCCTCAGACTTCTCTGGCTCAGATGTGGTGGCCTCAGCATTGTCTTGGCGTTCCTCAGTCACTGGGATGTCAGAGGGCTCGTCTCCATCGACTGGATCAGGTACGGGAGCTGGGGAGGGAAGATTGTTGGCAGGTTGGGGGGTGACATTGGGGACGTCCTGGTCGATCACTGCAGGTGAAGAAAGCGCTGGCTCAGGGAGAGACTCTTGGGTAAGCATGTCGGTTTGTTGCTCCAGAGCCTCACCTGGGTCTGGCACTGACTCTGAGATGGACTCAGCAACAACTTCTGCCTCTGGATTTGAGGTAAGCTCTGGTTCAGGAACTGGATCTGGGGCTGGTTCAGGAGCAAGCTGAGCTTCAGCAGCAGGTGTTGGTTCTTCACCAGGTTCTGGTGATGGTTCACTGATCGAGACCAGCGGCTCAAGCTGAACTGGAGCAGCAGTTTCCTCTGCCACAGGCTCTGGTTCAGCATCATTTCGTGTGGCCGAGGCAGCAGGAGCATCTGTCACTTTACATTCTGATATACATTCTTCAGAGGGTAAACACACCTTTGAGGCCACTGGCTCCCCCACCACCACATCTAGCTTCTCTGTCTCAATGTCCTCTCCTGGTTGAGGAGCTACTGGCTCCTCTGCAGTCTTCTCTTCAGTGGTTGCACTTTCGCCACCGGTGGCTGGAGTGTCTCGCCTTCTGCCAAACCTGTTTCCCATGATGAGCCTGTACACAAGTTGAAAAGGAGAATAAAATTACTTCAAATAATTAAAAGTCAAATTCTGTTAGTTAAGTGGCTGCAAAAACTAAAACTAACTTGCTGCTGAAGCTGTTGTTTTACATGGTTAGAGAAGGAGGTACAAAAAAACATTCTTTAAGTTGTCAGAAATAACTGATGGAGCAAAATATTCCAGTTCCTGGTACATTATGTTCTCTTGAACCCTTTTCTGGTCTGCATGTACAGCATGTGTTATACGGCGCTGTGAGATGCACGTGTATACGGTGACTGTTTCTGGAGTGCCTCAGGATAATTTAAAGCATTTGTTTGGTTTGATTCTTGTTTGCTTTGCACTGCATATCACCTCTGAGGTTTTAATTCCACGAGAAATAAATCCTGGACGGGTTTAGACGTGCACTGGAAACGTCTGCCACCTATTAAGGAAAATTATAGATTTCCCCTGCGTTTGCTTTTTTCTTTAGTTTGTTTGATAATTATTCTATTAAACAACCACACCTTCTTCCAACTGTGCTGTCTGTGAGAACCAGGGATCAGCATTCCCACATGTCCCAACGGTGTTATTTGACATATTGACCTGACCAATATCCCGAGTAAAATGGTTATCATGCAAACAATATCCCAGTTTGTACTAATTGCTGGTCAAAGCAAAAACGAACAAAGAGACTCTTGCAGACGACCCCGCCTCCCTTCCGTGTTTAGCAAACTGTTAAAACTGTCAGAAGTAAAGAGAAGTTAAAACAACTCCGGTTTGTAATTTGCAGCGACCGTAGCTAGCATGTGACCAACCTTTTTTGGACCTTTCTGCGTCGCAGTAAAAGTGAGAAACGTTGCAGATGATTTCGCACTCTCGACTTGGAGAAGCCCCGCACGTCCAACTGTCTGTTGATGCGCGCACCAACTGTGCAGGACAGACGGAGCTCCGCGCGGCGGCACCAGCACTTCCCCAGCCAGGCTGACGTCGTCGCCACACAAGCGCAAATTAAACCTGATGTCCATATAAGACATATACGCAGCATTTATACGAAAACAGCGATCTTTCTCTCAACTGATAATTGTATTTTGAGAATAGGTTGTAAATTTTGATTAATCTTAAATGTGATCGTGATGAAATATAATAAATATTCTAATCAGCTGACCTACTTACTTTTTACTACTTTTAACGCTGTTGTACAGGTGTGTCGATGCTGTGTGACGTATCCCACTCTGGGCTCATTGCTAAAGATCATTCAGACGATAATGGCACAAGTTCATTAAAAGATATTTAATGTATGGGCAATTTTGTACTTTTTTCTGTATTTACTATCTTGTCAAACAATTGTTACAAATATTAAAACAGTTTTAAATAGTAAATCTACAGGTCAGAGGTCACAGGGCCTTTTCAGGCTTCTGGTATCACTGGTTTCATCATAATTCAGGTATTCACCTCCCTGGTGCTCTTGGCTGGTGAGTTTGTCCTCATCTGAATGAGCATTCTCATAACAGCGATCAGTAGCTGATGCAGGTGTAACTGAACTTGAATTAAATTGTAAATAATTGAATTATAACCTGTTATTTGATATGTTCTACCTAAATAGTGATTAAATATCTTTGCTTTGGGGCAAATACTGGTGAAAACCAAAACTGTTATGACAGATATTACATTAAAGTGTATTTTAGTTTAGAGAGGCCACATGTACTGGATAGCACAGTTTTTGGCAAATTAGTAGAAACTCAGTATGAGTTGCTTCATTCATGAAAACATTCTCAAACAAAAATCCTCCTCATTTTGCCCTCTAATGGCTAAACATCTGCGGTTATTAACTGTAAGATTACCCCACTGAGAATCAAAAAGTATCAGGGCTATAATTTTTCTCCATAACAGAAGTGTCCTGGTTTTCTTGTTAAAGTGCTCAGTAAAAATGTTTAAATTAAGTTTTACAAGACACATTATCAGTTAGGGAGAATTTTACTATTTCATGTTTGTTTGTTTTTTTAAATGCAAAATTTGTAATAGTTGGATGTACAAAAAAAAAAACAGCGTCAGTTTTTCTGTCCACAAGGACTGATTGGACCGTCTTGCGGTACTGTAATTTGAGTAACATTGTCCTCGAAGAAAGGATTATTTCCATCATTGCAGACACTTAAAAAGGCCAAGTGAACACATTTCAGTGGCATTTAATGAAGTTCATCATCAGTTAAAAAAGATTTCCCGCACGAGCTGTAAGGCATCATCCTCTGCCGCGTCCACTGGCATCTGTGAGCACTCCTCTCTTTTCTCACTTTGCAGTTTGACTTTCATGAGACCAATGTGATCCTGAGCTGGTCCTGACCTTTGACCCTCAGGTTCCAAGTGGTGCTGGGTCTCAGTGTATGGCACTGTTTCCAGCTCAGAAATGTCCATGTCTGTTTCTGAAACACATATTGTCTCCTCGGCATCGCTGCAGCCTGTCTTTGTCTTTGAAAAGGCAGGAGTCTCCCCGATCTTCACAGTGGTGTCTCCTGCCTTGTCCTCAACCTGTGTAAGCAGGACAATCACTCACGTTTTACACAGTGCTTCAGGGAATGACCAACATTTTATATCTTCTGTGAAAAAATGAAGCAATGTGCACCATAAAGCACAAATTGGGGCATCCATTTGTATATTTCAACAGTGCAGTTTTGCAGAAAGCTTCAAAGAAGGGAAGTGGCGCCACCTGTCGTTCAACGAGGGGAGCCACATTCTCGCAGGCGCCGTCGGATAAACACGACACGGCAGCTTCGACCAGCTCTTGCTCGTTCATACAGTAGAAAGCAGCTCTGAAAACACACCAGAGATTGATTTATAGTTAAAACCACTTAACATGCGAGGGCACACAAGCCAGACTCTGTGTTGTTATTCAGGTCGATTACCTCGCAACTTTCCGTTTTCTCTTGCTCTTCAGCGGCTCGTTTTCTTTCACCTGATGCTCCGTCTTTTTCATCCACGACGGCAGCGCCCGCTGTCTGTCTGACATGTTGCCTGTCGCGGCGGTGTTTATGATGGCAGACTTTATTGTGATCGTAGTGCTGTGATACTTACATGATTATTATCATGCGTTGAGTGAATGAGAAACAGAAAGAAAGGGGGCTTGCGCTTGGTGAAGTCACGTGACTGACCAGACCCACGGAGTGTTTAGCGCCACTTAGCGGAGAAAGAGCTTAATGCGCCTCATGAAAATGTTAAAGTGACATGACCGTCAACCAAAAACATTTTCCGTTTTCCACCCTTAAAAACATAGTTCACACATCCTCGATATAGCTGCTGTTGGAAAGTTCAATTTACATGCGTTAATCTTGATAATATGTTTCGTGAATCTGCAAATAAGCTGCACATAATTTCCCTTCAGGGATGAATAAAGTAATCTATCTATCTATCTATCTGAACTAGTAACACAAAAACACAAGTATCTGTGTAGGTGTGTAAATGGAATAAGTGTGATATTCCCTTCAATGTAGTGGAGTAGAATTAGGTTATGTAGTGGTGGAGGAAATACTCATAAGTCAGCAAGTGACCTAAAACTTCTTGGGAGAAATACTTTCTCCACCACTGGTATTAAGCTATACCCAACTTTCTTAGATGGAAACATTATAGAACCTTATTCTGTATTTCACTTTCCTCATTCACATCCATCTCCTATAAATGTACCAGCACAACTACATAAACACACACAAAGACACAGTTGTTGGATTTAATCAGTGCTGCAACGGTGTGATGTGTAATTAAAACTGTGCTGCAAAGTTTCATCATCCAAAGTCACATCTCTCACCCTGGACTTTCTGTTGCCTGAGCTAATCTTTCTTTTCTTTTGTGTTCTGTCTTGTATTTCTACATAACAAACACAAGTTTCTCTGTTGACTGCCTTACTGTGTCTTACAAAATACATTCAAATATTTTATTTTATTCTTATGTTTCAAGATATGATCATATGTGGACAGATACCTGGAGTTTTTGATGCCTTTCCTTAACAGTTTAATTGTATTGCAGTACTCTGAGGACATAGAGAAGCACTAACGACTTCTGTCCCCATGCCCCTTGTTCTTCCTTGGAGACAGTAGATAATCCACGCTAGTCCAGTAACAGACATGACCCATTTTTGTTCTTTTTCTCCTCTCTGTTGTTTTATCACCCTCTTTCAATCTCTGATATTGGAAACACCCTTGTATCAGACTCTCACTTTCTGTCACTTGTAGCCAAAGCTGCCTTCTCTCACTCAGGCCTTTTAATTATGTCTCTAAAGCCCCTTCCTGCGAGTGCTTAGGCTTTGATTGCAAAGACCAGCTTTGTATATTTGACTAAATTAAAAAGTGGGGAAACAGGAAGAAAAAAAACCTCAGAGCAAATAACAAGTTAACAGCCAGATGCACGCACAGTGTCATTTTCCCTAAAGCACTCAAGTTCAGTGTATTTTAGGAATGACAGAAATGAGAAAGTAATCCCAGGGCTGAACTGGTGAAAAACAACATCCTCAAATTTCCACTCCTCTTATTTACAGCAGATGGTTCTCAACAAATGTACTTAAAAAAAATAAGTGAATAATTCTTATCGGTCATTTCTTTTTTTTATGTGATGTCACTGAATAGCTAAACTAAGCGCAAAATCATAATTAGACAAAAAATTTACTGGTTGAAGGACAATTGTATCATGAGGGTCCCAGACAGCTCTCCTCCAAAGCTGCATCCTGTGCATCTCCTTTTAAATCCACCAACAGCACTACTGTGTGTTCATTACTAGAAATCCACATGCTCATTATGTCTAACTTATCACCATTGTTAACCCAGTACCATCATTGCCAAAATAATTAAATTCATCATAAAAATGATTGAAACATTAAAAAATCTTTGAGGAAGACCAAAGTGGCATTGGACTCGTCCTCCTCCAGGCTGGCTGCCACATCCACAGATCAGGCCGTGCTAAGAAGATTTCTGTTTGCTGCTGGAGTAAAGCTTGTCCCTGCTTTGCTGATTTTGTGGGTCGAACATGGCCAGAACGTCTGATCAACTTAGTGACATGAGAGCATCAGCACTGGGATTTTGTTTCGTTTGTATGTTAATGTCAGGATGAAGAATCATCCTTTTACAAACTTAACTGTGAATATTGTAATGAACCCATTTTAAAAAGATATTATTTAGAATGGAAAAAACACACTTATCTGCCTACATGTAATTTTAATAGCAAAGCTATCATGAATTGAAATGACCTGACTAAAAATGACTTGATCAGGAAAGTTCAGTGAGTAATTTTCACTTAATCTAATCTATATCTCCTCTTGTTTTCCACATCCTCCTGTTCACATCTTGTTCTCACTCTCAGGGCCCTCACATTGCTGAGAAGCAGACTAATCTCCTAGTGGTCTCCATGAGCTTAACCCTACTTTATGTAAGGGGGCATTACCATTGGCCATCTGTCCCAAAAAAAAGTCCCTATGATTGGCCATATGTTGTAAGAGAGCAAGCTCTAGGAAGAGCAGAATGTTTAAATTGAATGAAGATATTCCAGGGGAGGGTGTCATCTGTTGGCAGAGACACAATGTTATCTACTTATGGCATCCAGAATCATGTTAGTGCACAAGTCTGCATGTTTGACAAGTGCATGTATGTGTTTGCAGATGCTGACCTTGGCATGACTTGAAGTAAGATCTCTCTTCTGTGCAAGTTTGACATGCACAGTCCAACACGGGAAAAGAGGAATTACTTATTCCCACTATGTTCCACAGCAAAGAGCACAGTCTTCCAAGACTTGTTACCCATTTGTTGATGTGATGAGACAACTGTCTGAACTTGATTAGAATTTGCTGCTCAGTTTTGTGTCACATGACCTGGCCAAGGTTGTGTAGTCACTTACCTTAACCTGTGATATCTTTGGTAATGCATACAGAAAAAAACAGTTATGGGTTGAATCCTCAGCTAATCTCTATGTCGGGAGGCAAAACAGACAGAAAATGTCACTGTTAAATGCAGGACTCTTTTTTTCTGAAGCAACATTTCAGGCTGTTTAAACTGTTTTTAAAAAATACAGGAAATAATGTGTATACTGGCAGGTTACATTATGGCATCATCTATTGTGTGACTTGATAATTACAAAGTCTTGCTTACTTTAGTTTGCTGAGGCAACACTTAAACAAATTGTTCTGCCAATGAGCAATGCTCCCAAAATTCAGATACTCAACACAGATCCCCTCTCCTTGCCTATAGGGTGCTTTGCCAAAAATGTTTCATTGACTGTGTTTTTTTTCATTCCCAATTCACCTCAGATCTTTGAAAAAGAGGGAGACGCCTTAAGGAGCAAATTCCCCAATGACATATCCCAAATAACCAAATACCATATTCCGTTTCCCTCAAAATATTCATGTACACTTGGGTGCAATTTAGGTTTTGATCTCACAAGGAACAAAATCCTAGAGGAAGAAATGAAAGAGGAAATAATTTGCATGCATGACACTAAAAGTTTGCAAATGGAAGCTCAGTGGCAGCAGAAGTTTTCTGAGAAACAGTGTGTGTGTGTGTGTGTGTGTGTGTGTGTGTGTGTGTGTGTGTGTTTTCATTTAAGTACTTCTATCTCCGATGAATTGGAAAATGTCAAGCTCAACCTCATGCAAAAAAAACTATATGTACAGTCGTAGAAATGATGCCTCTATGGGAACTGAAGATGAGATTATCCCCATAACAGATTATGGAGATTGTTGTGGATCCAAATAATCTAAAAACACAGGATTGGGGTGAAGCTCCAACTCAACTATATAGTAACCAGCCAAACCTATCTTGTAATGTATTTTACTTTGAGATGTTTCAAAGGCTTAATCTATGCTTGTTTTTCTGACATTTGTTGAATTAGGTCATTTTACTTTCCTTTCTACCGTTGCCTATAATCTGTTGTCATATGGGCCAGAGATAAGAATAGAGTTCAGTATCTCTTCCTGTTTACTGATGTCACATATATCTAATTCTGTCTAGGAATAGGATGTTTGTGTTTAGTCTCAGTGGCCAGACAGTCTGACTTCAAACTTTAAGATGAGCATTATGTAAGGAATCATCTATGGATGTTTAAATAAAAGTAAGTGATGTGTATTTATTTTGTTGATGAACGTTCCTTTGAGTACCTTAAGAAAAAGAAGAAAGGGCAACAGTAAATAAAGCTTTAGGTATGCTGAAGAAAAAGATGTATTTTCCTGCACTGCGTGACCTGTGTTTGTCTCCCCTGCTGAGTGTAGGATTTAACACAGTGGACTGTGCATGAGGGTGATTAGTTGTGACATAGTTGTAACATCAAATGCACAAGGCGTGAGCAGAGGCAATACAAATCTGTCATGCTAAAATGTGTCTGTGAGGATGAAAAATACAACACAAATAACCCCAATGTGATGATAAATGAGAAGTCACTGGGAGGCTGTAATCTGTTCCACCCTATTAAAGTAGGGACTTGTAGGCCAGTGTGCTTCCTCATCAACAGTAATAGGCCAAATCCACAGGGATTTCCTGCCAATCACAGGCTCATGGCACTATCTTAATGACTTTTCCTCAGAAGCTGATAAAAGTGTTTTTCCTCTAAATTTTTCAGTCTGTTGTGTTTTACTGCAACGAGCAGATCGAGCAACAGTTACATGGATTCCAATCAAGTCCAAATAGTGTATTTACCATGTTCTTGGAAGTTGTTAAAGAGGCCCAGAGTCCTCTTAGCCCTATTGTTATATATGTCTGAACTGTGTGAGAAGTCCTGCTCTGTAATCCCTCACCTTAAAGATGAAAAACTGCAAAATTATTTTCACTACAACACACACACACACACACACACACACGTACGCATATGCACTCGGGGCAGGCGGGACATTAACGTGTTGTATTGTTTCACAATAAGACCAAAAAAGTAAGAATGAAGGGAGTGAAAGTCAATTACACCCAGGAATGTCACTTGGCTCACTCAGCTGCAGACAATGCCAAATTAAAGATGTTAATTTCATCCTTAAGCGCATGCTAATAAGAGCAATCATTTGCCTGGTTAAGACTCCAATCAAAATGCTAATTACAGTCCTGGACCTGTAAATTAACAGATGAGGATTCGTTATCCTCCTTTCCTTCTCTACTGTCAGCCTTCTTTTTGATGGTTACCCTTTGCTAAAAACCTGGTGACATTACGAACTTGTTTTGCTCCAGTTATGTCATTGAATGCTGGCACAACAATCTCACCACCAGCTCCATGAGAAGCTCTTCTGGAGCCACCCATCTGTGGTGGTTTCAAAGTTTAGTCTTCACCTTGGAAATAGCTGTCGGCAAAATTACCTTGCCATCCATTAGAGGGCTTTGATCAAGATGAGCCTGAGATTGATTACAAAATAAGAGCAAACCTGTTTTTGATTAGAACGCTGAAGCAAACCTTTTTTGGGGGAACATTGCATTCATATCATAGAATACTTTTTTCATCAGCTTGGTGAATGGTTCTTATAGAGAGAGAGAGAATCCTCACACACATTGAAAACAGTTTTTATACAATAATTTATTCAGAAAAGTCTCAAGGCTGCAGTAATGTCCACAAATGAGGCAAATTAAAGATCAAGGACACCTGAGTATTACAAAAGGTTTCGCAGTATTAGAGTGACTCAAAGGGAGGATTAAAAGAAAATTCAGTATTTCCACTGGCTTTATGTTAATATAACACAAAGCTTCCACTGCAATAGGAGCAGCAGCACTGCAGGTAGACAGTCTGGGGATATTTTGTCTTTTGTTCCACTTTGATCCCTGTCTCTGTCAAACCCTGTAAAAAAAAAAACTGCTTTCCAGGCCCCTGATTGCCTCAGAAGAAGACTCCAGCCTGGTTGCCATGGTGACAGATGCAGATTTTAATACCTTTTATCCATTGTAAACAAAGGTGTACGTGTATTAGCTTGCCAGGTGCTTGTGTGTTTTGACAGGGAGAGCAAAAGTTACAAACAGCGATAGCAGCCACATCTGCATGGTCACCAGCATAACAGCTGGTATTCACACAAGCTTGTCGACAACAAGTCACTCGCACTCTTGCGGTTTAGTTCATATGTCACATAAATTGAGATGAGACCCTAGAAAGTAAATGATTCATGCATCTCAACACAAAACATGGCAACACTTTTACTACATAATCCATCACAAGGGAATCGTGTCATTTTTGAATGCAGGTCCATGATGCAATTTCATGAAGGTGCATATATTGTGTGAGTGACTTTGTTTATCTCCCGTTGAATTTATTAAGCCCAAGGTTGTTACTGCAGATGAAAATTAGGTCCCACCTTGCTGTATAATGATGGCCTTTGAGATTTCGAAAATAAAGCCCCTGGCCTTTCTGATAGGATGTGTTGCTTTGTGGCTTGCTGGCTGTTTGTGAAGTTTGGTGGCTGCTGTTTTTTTTCTCCCATCTTTGAAAAAAAATGTTAAATGTGAGAAACAGAAATTGACAAAAGCAGGGAGAGAAAGGATCTTTAATAATGGATGAGACTTTTTCAACATAAATTACACACATTTAGTTGAAAGGTGGAAGGTTACTTTACCATCAATAGCCTCCTTCAATTTTTAGGTGGTTGTAAATTATTATTATACTATTTGTACATCCATCATTATACCTTCACATTACTATATTTCAGCAAAAAATATTGAGCATCTTACTGAAATCTGATGACAGTGGTTACTAGTTACATTAAAGATTAAGATTTCACATATGATCAAATTATAACATACGATGACTTGGGGTCAGGGGCCTTTCTGCTGTATAATAAATAGTTTTGATACTTGATACTACTTGATATTTAAGCAATACTATGTCATGATATTGCTGTACAACTGACAAATCAATTCATGCTTTCATGCTGCTGCCAAACAGTTTTGGGTTGTTTTTTTTTCTTTAACTATCATCATCTGTCATCATATTAGCAATTAAAATTGTTTTAGGTCGTACATAGACTTACGTTTCTTAGATGAAGAATGGCATTCTGTCATGCATTACAATGACTCCTTCATTGTACCACTCATTTACACTGAGGCATCTGTCAAACTGAGCTTGCCTTTGCACCCTCACATTGTCCATATCTGTGAGCACTGCCTCTGGTTTAAAGCAATTACAATCAGCCAGCGAGGCACAAACCTGCCACTGGACACAGCGACAGGTTCTGCAGTGAAAAGGCAACACATCAAAGGGAAATCTCCACCCAACCAACTCTTGGATTCCCTTTTCATATTTTTGCATTTGGTGCCAGGTTTTTAAGGCTTCAGGCGCTGTGTGTCCTTCGAGAAAAGTGACAAAAAAGACCATGGTGAATATGCCCTTCTCTCTGCTCTGCATAGAAATGTACAGGAATACAATGTGTGACTGATTAATGCCCACTGAGCTTTTTGGCAGAGGTGTCCTCCGTGCGTGCACGCGCGTATGTGTCTGTGCGTGCGTTTGCCTTTTGGACACTTGCCCTGTATCAGCTAATTAAATTTTTTCAGGGGGAAAAGTGAACTCCTAATGTAATCCATCATTATGCCAAACATGCTATGTGAGGATTACCACATAACGTATTACTTATGTATGATTATGCACATGCGCAATCAGCTCTTCCCCCTTCTCGCGCCAATTGAGTCCAATCTTAAAACTGCGAGCAGTCGCAGACAGATTATCTGTTTATTTGAGAGAAGAAGTCTCAGACTGATGCAGACCTGAGCTCTGCAGGAACAGGGAAACTGTGCTCATAGGACAATTTATTTTTTACTACAAAAGAAGCCCGATGATAAATCTTAAATTCATCAGAATAATATGCTCCTCAAGACTCTCTCATCTTGACCAATGGGAATAGGGTGAAAAGGGGAAAGTTGGATTTTGTAAATCACGTGAACCAGTGATATTTCGGACCATTGATTTAAACGGGCAGGGGGATGTGAGGGACACAGAGCTGGTCAAGTTTGAAATCGATAGCGAGAAGACGGACTTGATCTGAGAGGATGCATGTAGGTGAGTGGGATTATGCATATTTGCATATTTCATTTACGGCTTTCGGTGAAACCGTGCCTTTCCTCTCTGTGCCTGAGATTTAATCTGTGGCCATCGCCGTTTTTAATAGAAATTGCGTCGTGCACATTTTTTTAAGGGTTTACAAGCTTCTCATATTTTCCGGTTGCAATTGGCATGTACCGATCCCTGCACTGATACAATCAGACTACACATCACAATGACGCTATATATATATAAACAAAAGAACACAACAACAACTCCAAATAAACTACTGTACGTGCAATGGTTCCGAAATCCAGACTGCCTTTAGACATTTAAAAAGAATGAAATCCTCTAACTAATGTCTTTATCGCTTTGCTTTAAAAGTTTTTCTGGTGTAATCATTAATTGTGCTGAAGTGACGGCTTAGGACTCGCGCGTTTGTTTTTCCAAAAGGGAGGATTCCCTCTCCTCCTTGCAACAGCTTGCGGTGAACCAGTGCCTGGACAGGTGGAGGATATAAGATTCAGATGCGCTCTCTCTCTCTCTCTCTCTCTCTCTCACACACACACACACACACACACACACACACACACGCGCGCACACACACGCAGTCTGTCATTGGACGTTCACAGCAACATGCCAACATGTCAACTTGCCACGTTGGTGAAAACTCAAAGCAAACTTCAGGCTCCCAGTTCCCTAAGGCTAGATGCTCTATTTAGGTCATATTTTATGCAGCGGGGGCACATGTGGCATGAGATATGATTTCATGACACAGAGAGTATATTCTATTTGCCATTACACATCCACGCAGAGCACTGTGGCAGTCAGACTGTCAACAAAACAGTCCCAGCTCCCATCCGCTGTGTAAAATACACAATGAATGAGACACATAAAGGAAACAAAATACAAAAAGTAAGAAGCAAAAATAGTGGTAAGAGTTAAGAAAGTAGATTGTGGGAGCAGCATGTCCTCGTCCTCGTTCCTTGTCACTATCTTAAACTCCACACCCCTCGCCTGTTATGTGCATTCAGGGACTGAGAGGAAAGAATGTGCACAGATGCACAAAACCTGCTAAGCTATATCTCCTTCTTCCCTTTTATTACTTGCCTGTACTCCCTCTTACACACTCTGGGCTTCTTTTACAGTCTGGATATTTCTCTTATTCATTGAGGAAGGATTTGCTCTGGCACAAAAGACTAAAGGTAGGTTCCATACCTTCACTGCACTCTTTTGATAGAAGAACTATGTTAAATCAAGATGATTCATTTTAATGAAGTATGGATGAGTGCAGTTTTTACCAAAGTAGGTTTTGGACTCATTCGGATGTCATTTCACATGCAGATGGAGGTGCAGGATCAAAAGGAGTTAAACCGTCCCAACGGCCGCAGCATACTCGTTACTGTGGAAACTGGGTGCGAAACGCAGATGGTGGCACCTTCAGCTCCCCCAACTACCCCAATATGTACCCTCCCAACAAGGAGTGCCTTTATGTCCTGGAAGGTAACCAGTAATATGTGAAAGAGCTGGATCATTTTACTGTTTCGCTCCCGGTCCACTGTTTGTGAGGATTTTGACATTTGGTTAGATTGTGGGAGCTCTGTTGTTCATTAAAGGGAATCTGATGGGGAGCAAATGTCACCACCAGTTTCATTTGTGTGATGTGCAAACTGACCAAGGCTACAAACTGCTGTTGTTTTGCTGTCTTCCTGGTATCAACATTGCGAGATAAATGCCCTTGACCTTTGAGTAAAAACAAGCTTGCAGGCTCATTATCTTGCACACAAAAGAATACATGAAACTGCTGTCATTTTTCCAGTTATCATTTTATAGCACACAAATGAAACCTCAAAAATGTCTACTCCTATAAAACTACATAAGAAATCAGCAACACTGAGGGAAGTTTGTCAGTCGTGGATGTTTTTTCACAATTCTATGGTAGCATTATGTATGCCTGAATGATGTTCTGTAGTGACACGCTGCCATGTTTCCCTCAGCCCTGCCCCGTCAGAGAATAGAGCTTCTGTTTGATGACACCTTCTACATCGAGGCATCTTTCGAGTGCCGTTTCGACCACATCGAGGTGCGGGACGGCCCCTTCAGTTTCTCGCCGCTCATCAATCGCTTCTGTGGCTCGGCCAGTCCGGGCCTCGTCCTCTCCAGTGGACGCTTCATGTGGATCCGCTTCTTCAGTGATGAAGAGCTGGAGGGGATCGGCTTCCAGGTCCAGTACAGCTTTACTGCAGGTGATTCAAACACTCGGCTGGGTGCTTTATTGATCCCTGTATGGCAATGTTCTCGCTGCACCATTCTGACAATCACTGAATGGTCATCTGGCCTGCTTAAATATGACTTCAGTCAAATGTCTTTGCTGTGATAGGCTAATCAAATATCTGCGTTCTGATTGGTGACATCCCATGTATTGTAATATCTCTGTCCATATCTGTGATTTTCCCCAAAGACCCAGAATTTCATCTGCACATTGGAGGACTTTTAAACCCCATCCCAGGTAGTGTAACTGAACACCTTCTCAAATAATTTCAGTTCTACATATTTAGATTAATATGTGATGCAATATCATCACAGTTTCCATTCAACCTTCTTCTTCTTTTTTTCTCTCCTGTGTGATTTCATTATCTCGGCCACTTTTTTTTATTACCCTTTGTCATTGTCTGTGGGTCAGACTGTCAGTTTGAGCTGTCTGGGGCTGACGGCCTGATTCGTTCCAGTCAGGTGGAGGAGGACTACAAAGTGAGGCCAGACCAGGCAGTGGACTGCATCTGGACCATACGAGCCCCAACAAATAACAGGGTATAGCCTTTTATATATTATATTGCGTGCTTAAATGGTTAGTTGATTCATTGATTAATTAATTGTTTAAGACAGTTTGCAAGAAAAAATAACAAAATACTCTTCCAGCCACGCAATTTGCATAGTATTCAGGTTCAGGCTTATTTGAAAATAAATAACTATTAATCAGTTTATCCACAAAATAATTAATGCAATATGAAAATGATGAGTTATTTATGAATTAAATCATTAGTTGAAGCCCAATTTTTGAAACAATTTCTCCACTTAACTTGCTGCACAAGTAAGTACAGTATGTCCCCTCCTCATTGCTCATTCCAGATTTATCTGCGTTTCTTGGAATACCAGATGGAAAACTCAAATGAATGTAAGAAGAACTTTGTGGCTGTTTATGATGGCAGTAATGCCATTGAGGACCTAAAGGTAATATATCCTAATTTATAGTTATAAAATTTACTGTGAAATGAAATCTTCTTGATCTGTTGTCCTCTATCTGTTGCACTTTTTGTGAGTTTCTCCTTCTGCCACACAACAGGATGTGTATGCTCCTGTTTAATATCACATTTGAATCAGCAATATTACAGCAACTGTTCTACAGACCTTGGCCTCAATGAGACGACACATCCAAAACTATGAGAGAAAACAATGTGTGGTTTCTTGCAGGCCAAGTTTTGTAGTACAGTAGCTAATGACATCATGCTGGACACTGGTGTGGGGGTAGTGAGGATGTGGGCTGATGAGACGAGCCGTCTTAGCCGTTTCCGGATGCTGTTCACTTCTTTTGCTGACCGTAAGTTCCTCCTTCAGATATGCTTAACCTTTTTCATTGCACTTTTTCTTTTTACCAGTGTCTGCTGCTGTGAGAGGGCAAGTACAGAATACGGCTTGGAAAAAAGGAAAACTGCATATCTGTAATTTGGAAAATTCTATATTAATGGAAACCCTGTTACGCAAATGTGATCAACAGTTACAAGAAACATGCATTTCATCTTAGCATTAATTTCTTTGCTTTGTTTGGTTGCTTTGTCAGCTTGCTTGCCTCTCATACTGACAGAGTCCATGTTTCCGTTTCAGCACCCTGTGTGGGCAGTGCATTCTTTTGTCACAGTAACATGTGCATCAACACTTCTCTGGTGTGCAATGGAATACAAAACTGTGTCTTTCCCTGGGATGAAAGCAACTGTAAAGGTATTGTAGTTGCGGCAACCTTCATAATTCCTCCTTTAAAATTCAGCTGTGCTGTAATACAGTGAGATGTGTCATGTAATATGTTCCACATCATGTCAGGCTCTGCTGGGTCACACTGAGTCTCCTTGAGGGTCCTTTTTTGTCAGTTATCCCTGCAAGTTGTAATTTTTCATCATGAACCCACAGGGTAGTAAACATCAGTCAACGTTGGACAAAACAGAATATTACCACAAAATATCCTCTTGGCAGGGAAAGCTGGATCACATCATCATTGACACCTTTCCAGCTAAAAGACCTTCATAGCCTTTTGGCTGAAAGTGGCTTAGTTGATTGGGATGGCTGTATTGCTGTTTGGGCTCTTAGTGAAGCCTCTGAATTATTCCTGGCAACCAAAGCTATAGACTGCCCTGATAGGGATGGCAATGAGACGAATACATTCGGCGCCTTTGAATGGCCCTCATATTTGATCTCTCTTCGCCACTCTCTTCTTCTCCATCATCCAGAGAAAAAGAACAAAGGTGTTTTTCACCAGATCACAAAGACTCACGGGACAATAATCTGTGTGTCTACGGGAGTAGTGCTGCTGCTCCTCATCGTCTCCATCCTGGTGCAAATCAAACAGCCACGAAAAAAGGTAATGGACCAAGTCGCAACCATACCTCAAAGTAAAGTGTAGAAATAGCTAATTTAGTGTGTTTAATTATATTTTAAAGGTGTTGGTACGTAAGAATAACTTGTTTCATCGGGGCGACTTCCAGGAGGTGTTTGATCCTCCACATTATGAACTTTTTACTCTCAGAGACAAGGTCAGTTTGATTACTTTGAAAAATTATGATCTGAATACGGTCATGTTTTTTTAAAACTATAAATTGTGACAACATTATTCTTTTTAGGAGATGTCTGGGGACCTTGGGGAGTTATCAGAGGAGCTCCAGTCCCTGCAGGCACTCAGGAGATCCTCATCAGGCTCACGCTGCATACATGAACACCACTGTGGCTCTCAGGCCTCTATCAACTCCATCAAAGCCAGTCAGGCTGCGCACGGCCTGGGCAGGGGATCCATGGAGCTCCCCCCTTTCAGAGGGGACTTTCAGAGCACCTTACCTCCCTTCAGGGACTTAAACAGCAGTTTGCGTAAGAAGAGCTGGCCTAGTATGAAACCAGGCCGAATGCAAGGCCATCATAGTATGGAGGATAGAGCACTGGGGCGGCAGGATAGAGTGATGGAGGAGGATGAAGAGGAGGAGGAGGATGGAAGATACGATGTGTATGTGCGCAGAGCAGGAAGCCGGAGAGGGAACTATGAAATGGCCCAGCAAAGATCCTTGTCCATGGACTTCTAAAAAAGAAAAGACAAGGTTGGCATGGTACATACTGTAACATGAGCTCACACGAAAGAGGAAGAAGAAATGATACTGTGAATGTGTCTCAATTAACAATATCAGCTCACACATGAAGTTGCTAAGTGAGAAATGATATGTATTGTTTGTGTGTCTAATGCATTTTACATTTTACTGTAAAGCAATGTTTTTAGTCACTGTTAATGTGCTCAAAGAATGTTTTAAGAGGAAGCATGATAACATTTTGAGAAACAACAGAAAAATAATTCCCCAGTTTTTGTTTAATCTATTATCACCTGTGTTTCAGAATAAATATGAAATTCCACACCATTGGTTAAGCAAATGCCTCATCTTGTACCAGTGGTAAAAAGTTACCAGTTGAGCAATCACTCATGATTCTTGTGTGTGTTGAATATGCATTTTCTAAAGGGTGCGTCACACAGGTATGTGAGTGGAGTTCACCTGATGAAGTTGGTTGCCCAATATTTAGAAAAGAAAATCTGTAATCACTGTGAAGACAAGCCCAGAAGAAAGGTTGAATTAATTAAATTAGAGATTAGTGATTCTTTGTCAGTTTCTTTTTTTAACCTTGGACCGGTGGCTGTAATAGTTTTGAATATGTTATATCTCACCGATGATGTCATTGAAGATCAAAAAATGAACCTGAGAAAATTGTTGACATATACATAACAGCACGTATTAGTTCCCCTTCTCTCTTACACGCACATAACTTAGATAAGGTAATTAATGGAGCAACCACACAACGGACATGTAGTCTTGTTGCTATAGGATGGGTGCTGTTTATGTCAGTGAATGCTGTCATGCACTTGATGTTTGCTAGTATAGTCTGAGATTTTCCAAAGTGAGTAATATGACAGGTTAGCTCTGGTTGGCTACTTTCTAAATGAGAGAAGGAATAAAAACATGATCACTCAGCTGATAAATATTATTAGTAGGTCACATGTAATGGGTTTCACTGCACTGTGTGTTGGCCTGATATTAGAGGGAAAAAGATTTTTTCAAATCAGTGTCTTTCCCAGGTACTGTGTATTTGCTGAGTATGGCTGCTTTTTAGAAACACTGTATGCAGTCATTTTTGCCACAATATCTATGAGTAGCCAGTATAGCTCAGTCACATCATATAATGAATCTAAAATGAAACTGTCATTTGGTCAATAGGGGGTGATAAGGCAGGCTGTGTGGCTTTTTATTAATGACTCAACTTGAATCTGTGATGAGTGCTCTACCGATCAACATATAAAGTTTGAATCAAATGAATTGAACACACTGAAAACAAAAAATGTGCTTTCGACAGACATATGTGAAATCTATTTCTAAGTATGCTATTCCTGTCTGATGTGTTACAGGCCTTGTATAACAATGTGGCCTTCAGCAAAGTGACTGTCCATAACTGTCATGACTGTATATCTGGTTTACTTTACATTAGAGTAAGTAAATGTGTGAGTCACGTGCCTGCTGTCTGTCAACCAGTAACAGAAAGTTCATCTTAAGGCACACGTGTGAGCTCAAACGTGAAGTTTGAGACACCATAACACAAGAGTGTGCCGATCTTTGTGCCTATGCCTGTGTGTATGTGTGATAGTGTGACCATGTATCAGAAACGTCTTGTTTGAGACCTCTGTTGTGAAATCACACATAATTTTTTTTTTATGAGGCACGTTCTCAGTTGTGGCTGTGCACAGGCAGGACAAAGCAGACGCTGTGTTCCTTCTCTTGTCCCGCCCCACGCTCCTCACACTGAACTCTGCTATGTATTGTTACGTGTGCTCGACATGTGCTTCTGAAGTGACAGAAAGATGAGACTGCAAAGAATGCAACTCTGACAGATTTACAATCATTGTTATCTTGAACTACAAAGTGTAGAGGGACAGTTGAGTAACACCTCAATAATAAAACACCTGGTTAAAAAAGCACAGTATTTAACAAAACCAATAAATCTGATGAAACAAAACATATTCATCACGTGCCACAATAATTCCATAATTCTCTATCTTTTAAATCTTACAAACATTAATGGCACATATAAATACAACATAATCCTACAATTTTTCCAGAGGTCCCCATTTATACAAAAAATATGCTTCTATAAAACAGTAGCAATGAAAAACCCCTGCATCAGTCATTTCTTGTTTAAAGAGTCTCTGTGCAAACAACTGAGATCGCTACACACTAACAAGTAAAGACACTGGTCATTATATATAGGGCTTTCAACTGAGGAGTCCCCAAGTTTTCGTTTGTGTTTTTGTTTTTTTGTTTTTTTGTCTTGACAGTTTGTTATCAACTTGTTTTCTTTGAAAATACTAAATAAAAAGTATCAACAAAAAAAGAGTCTCTGTGCTTCCTTTACCTTTTGGTTGTTTTTGTTTCCATCTCCAGTCTGTGACTGAGAGCATTTTATATTTCAGTCTAAATTATCATGAAGTGTCCCAGGCCTTCGGTCAGTCTTCCTTACGCTGGCGTGTCAGGCCAACATTTTCTATCAGTGTGTTTAGAGTCAACAATCATGGTGAGCTCCTCAGCGATTCATCAAAGAAGGCCAAGTGTTCGTGTGACACCAGCGGGGTGTTCTCCCCCAGGACAGCCTCTGTGAAGTTTGGCCGTCTCCAAGCATAAACCATACTGTTCAGGAAACCTTGCAGGGACACAGTGGCAGCCTGAAATATGCAAAAAAACAAACAAACAACATAACTAATGCTGTTATTCATAACTCAGACATCACATAAAATCCTTATTCCCTCCCAACAGTTTAAATCTTGTCCTCCAAAAATGTACCTGTATCATATAAACACCAAAGAGGCTGCGCTGTTCAATGTTTGTCCATATCATCAGGGTGGAGAGCAGAATGAGGACAAGAGCTGCAGGAGGACACATAGATCAATCTGATGTTGACTTCAAGCTGATAAAATGAAATGCATTTACCTTGTTTGTGTGTGTGTGTGTGTGTGTGTGTACCTGGTGCCCAACAGAATAAGATGACCATCACCATATTTCTTGCTGTAGAAAACAGTCTTTTGAATCTTCTTCTTGAACGACCATCTCCTTCCACTGGAAAAAGACCCTGATGTTGATGTCTTTCATACCATTTACCAACCTTATAGTAAATGACCTGAAACAAACAAAATAAAAATATATATTTAAATTCTGCATACACCCATGTAAATATACAACCTAAGCCTTGAGATAGTACTGTAAAATTATAAACCATAAATATATTGACACAACTGCAAGACCTCAAATGTAAAAAAAATGTCCATAACAATTAAAAATGGAATGGTTTATGACTCACAGAGCAAGACAGCATCACTGGTATCACAACAATGAAAAGAAAAATTCTGATGAAAGTGTCATGGATAATCTCCTGGTAAGAAATAAAAAAAAATCATGTTAGCACAAACAACACTTTGCTCATTAGTAGAAACTGCCTTACATTTCTTTTAAAGATAAAATATACTGATCAGCCAAATCCTTAAGTGTGGTTACTGGTGTAAATGCTACGGTTGGATGTTGTATAACCACATTCTTATCAAAGATAAAAGCAAGTGTATAAAAGTTTGTCACGAGACAGTTTAATACTGACATCATCTGAGCAGGAGTCCCTCCAGACATGCAAGAACAAAATACAACTGAGAAAAAAGAGAAATCAAAAAGGTCAAGGTCCCAAAGGAACAGTCTATTTCACCTCTGGAACATATGTGAAAGAAGTTAATTATGAAGGCTGCCTGCTCACCTGGTGCAGTACTTGCTGTTATTGTGAATGAGCATGTCCAGTGATCTCTCAGTGGCTGGAATCACCAAAGAGGTTTTTATGAATGGAGTGAGCACATACGCTAAGTATACTGCTATTGGAATCAACCTGTGATGTTAGACAGAGAAAGGTTCAGAATCAAATTGTGTTATCTAGGGGAGGATAACCATGAAGTCGGGAGATTTATTTCAATGAATGAATTACAGTATTCAAAATAACTCACCATACTATGACATATACAGGTATAGATACTATTATCCTTTTGCACCGACTCTGTAAACCAAAATAGACAGAGTAACAAATGACTGAATACGCTGTGTCTGTCAAATTATAATGCAGTAACAAATTTCATTGATGGCTCACCTGTCCAACCTCCTCTTCTGCTGGTCTTACTCTCCACCCTTGCATTGCGTTCTTGGACTTCCATGCATAAACTACCACCAGCAAAAATGAAATAAAGTAAAATGTCTGCAATAGAAAGGACAAACACACAAAGAACATATAGTGATACCAAACATGACAATATGGAACATTAACTTTGGACCGGCTCAAAGAAATGTCCTTTTCCTATTCCATCAGCCTAAAATCTGTTTGTGTGAAAAGGTTTCACTTTCCATCTGTGGCCAACTGAGGTTGAAGAACGTTGTCATTGTCTTGTTGTCTTTCTGGGGACATTCGTTATTATTCTTTGTAAGGACATTTTTATTATTGAGTTCAGATTTATGTAGATAAAGACCTGCTTGTAAAAAAAAAATGCTTTGATTTAGTTAAAACATCTTAGCACTTGTGCTTGGCTCTAAAACAAGCAAAAAAAAAGTTTTTAAAGTAAGAATTTGAAAAATTTGAAAACATGATTTATATGGTGAATAAATAAGAAATCAGTTTGGTTTTGTGAAAGTATTTTGCAAAAGTAGTAGCTTTAGTAGCTAATAGCTATTCAGATATCCTTTCTAATTTGTGAGACTTCAGTGTTGGATCAAATAAAGATCATTTTTATTACAATACCTAAATGCCTATAGGAGTCAACACATTCTGCCTTCATACGAACCAATAAGGACATGGTAAATGCAGAGGGAATTCTAGTATCTCTGGTTTCAACTGATTTTTTTTTCCAGGTCAGTCAATTCAGAAATGTAAATTGACACAGTTATTTTTAGATACTGAACTTTTGAAAAGGCTAAATATTTTCCATATCTGCATTTCCATATCTGATCCACAACCTGAGGTGAATGAAACTGTGCAACACTGTTAATGTTCCTAGATTTCATTCTTTGTTTGTTTTATGTAAAATCAATATATACTCCATTGTTATATCATGAAAATTGCAGCTTTACCTCTCAGGCTGTGGGAACTTTAACATTTACGTAAGTCAGATCAAGAAAAAGCAAAACTGCTCACCACTTTGCTTTATAGCTGCAATATAAGAAACACAAATTATTTTACTGCGAGAATGATATGACTCCTCTCAATCATAATCCAGAGTGACACAGGTAAAATCCTGAGGCCGGACTTCAACCCGTGAAACTTCAGATGGGAAGCACCAACATCCGAGTGGATTTTTTTCTGCTTTGCTGCACCTTCCTTAACTTTCCTGTCAATGTTTAAGAAAATTAAACCCCTGGTATGATCTCGCAGATGATATATTTATCGGGGTGAGAGCTCAGTCTGAACAAAATGAAAGTGACTGGTCCTGACCAGTGATAGTGGCAAGCTGTACAGGCAGATGGTTACACTGTTGTCAGTTGTAACTCTGTTCATGACACTGGTGGACATCAGGATCAGAGCTGCCAGGAGGTCTGCCAAGGCAAGCTGCACCAGGAGCTGCACCTGCACACAAAAACACAAAAGATAATACATTTTCTGCAGCTTTTGGTGCTACTGAAGACTGGGTTGCTCTGTACCAAAACACTAAGGTCTGGGAGTGATGAGGTGGAGAGCAACAAATAAATCCCCAAACTAGCCAAAAATACTGTAACACAAAAGCCCATTCCACACAAACCAGGCACCAGAACATACACAAACACATACAACTTGACTCACCTGTTGCTGTAAATGTCTCCATTTCACTAAGGAAACTACCAGGACAGAAAAACTCCCAATGACGCTGCAATTAATGAGAAATACAATGTGTGAACCGTCACCATGACAGTACTGAATTCACTTTAGGCAGACTCTTTTAAGGTAAGGTTTCAAATGAATGAGGGTTATGAAGTTGTGTAATGATCTTAATTTGGCACTAAATCAACATGAAAACCTGAGCTAAACATAGGTTTATTGGACGTGTTGGTGTCTGAACATGAGACAGACTTCCTTGTCTGAAAGACAGCTTATTTCAGACATATGTGATTTCTGCATTTAAAAAAACAAACCCTCAAACCCTCTTAACCCTCCTCTTTCTCTCTCAGGTTTGTCAGTGCTGGATATTTGAATTTCTGTGAGCGACATATGGGACAATGCCCTTAATAGAACCGCAACACCGTGAGGGATTCAGAGAGAAAATATGCACCTGCCTGTTGTTATATGTTACCTTGTTGATTTGGCAGCCTCATGAATAACCCAACTGTGTAAATGCACTATGTAGCTGGTTATATAATTAAGTTTGAAACTGAGAAAGTGTGAGGAAGCATATTACCTTGGAGTGAGTAAAACTAAGTACACTGTAGAGAGAACATCAATCTGAAAAATAGAATGCGAGCATGTTTTTTTTTTCAGAAATGCATGGAAATCATAATGTACAGGAAAGAATTTAGCTGTAATGCCTACCTGATCCCCACTCAGTATACCACTGAGCTCCATGGTAAATATCCAATTATCAGTCTGTCCAAAATTCACTCTGTGTGTTTACACCTAAATGACCTTTCGCCATTACAGGACTTTGTGAAAATGTCTTTTCCTGTCAAAGCACACCTCTGTAAAAACCTGTACCATGTGACATGCTGCTGTTTTGACTCCACCTACTTTCTCTGTGTTCTTGTGTGTGTCTTGTGTGTACGTGTGCCTTTGTAGCCTACTGCAGGTGAGTTAGTATCACCAGTAATCACTGTAATACTTTTAAATGGGAATCTCCAGGTGTTAGTGGAATCTTTCTGGTCTTACCTCCAGTCTTTCGAGAAATAAAGACAATTATGAGGAACAAGAAAACATTGAAACCGATTTCCCTCGGAACTGGATTTTTATGGTCTCTTGGTTATTAGAGTCAAATAACATGCATGGGTGCCTTCATTTACCCTGCTGCCACACTGTCAATAATCTGCTGTCCTGATAATTTATTTGTATAGCTTGTTGGATTGATATCCAACATACTTACACACACTCCATACGCACAGGAGGACTATGGAGTGGGGTGACTTCCCAACTTACTGTACCTGTTGATATCAAGCAACCAGGACACTGAAGTCACAGCACACATACACTCACATAGAAAAATTGAATGACGGGGGCATCTAGTGGTAGGAATCGGTTTTGCATTTAACGAGTTGCGATCAAAACAAGTCTTCTGCGAAAATATAAGTTCCATTGTTTTGAAGTTTTGAGGTCCTTTGCAAAACGATGGTGCATGCTATACTTTACAATCAGGGCAACTTAATTACGTTTGGAAATAAAACACAAAGTTTATTCAAAAAGCCACTGTTTTCTGTCGTCGAGTGTCGATAAAGTTGATTCAAAGTGATGACGTCGTGGATTCCACGTTGGCCCGGACGTGGCAGTAGTCCTGAATCAGAGCACCAGGACCGGCGTTAAATTGTCACCCTTTACCCCCTGCCCTGGCTCATATCCGTGGCGTTCCCGTAGATTCAGACATCATCGGTCAGTCATGGGGATCTTCATCTCGTCAGCACTGGGGCGTCTTTTTGGCAAGAAACAGATGAGGATTTTGATGGGTGAGTGTTTGGCTGCGGACACGACAGAGCTTCAGCTGCAGCTGTGGACGAGTCGCTAGCTACTTCTCGACGAGTTTTAAGGGCAGTGCTTTTCCCTCAAACTTTAAGAATAAAACGAAGACAGGAGAGGAGTTCTTACGCAATTAAGAGTCGTGTAAGCATCAGTTATTTTAAAAAAAAGGTTAATCTAGAGTTGGGTTTCACCGACAAGTACTAGGGCTGGTTTGTTTTTGTTTTGTTTTTTTAAGGTTTTAAAAGTTTGGCAGTGAAGTCTGCGAACGGGAACCTTACCTCGAAAACGACTTGACTTTTACAGTTTCTACATCACGGTATATTTGTTTAAACAAAGTTTGATTGCTGTTGCCAGGTGTGCCTTTTACAGAATAATTAGGTCCTGCCACCAACTCGGTGGAGGAAATAAGGGGTGTTTATTGACCATCTGTTACCTGTTACATCTAATGTTATCTTTTATTCGCTAAACTGTTGAATGGTGCGTCATTATGGCGCTGGTCGTGTTCCGCTGTGGAAAACTTGTTGGGCAACGAAGTCCGTTGTTATGACGTTAGACAGACAGATGCCATTTGCAGTTGCGCTTCCGGGTAGTGATAGGAGTGATACGTCCTCGATCAGGTAAGTGAGGACGAGACCGATAGGAAAACGTTTGTTATGTGACGTAGAGCGCGTTGTTGTCCGCGGCTCTTTCGTCCTCTCCTGCTACGAACGTCGATTTTAATAACACTTTTCACTTCCTGTGCAGTTGGACTGGACGCCGCCGGAAAAACGACTATCTTGTACAAACTGAAGCTCGGAGAAATCGTGACCACCATCCCGACCATTGGTAAGACACATGGAGCCGTTTACTTTGGTTTTATTCCTCCGTTCTTTTAAAGCGTGCCTCACAATAACGATACAGTGTACATCACTGAGATTTCCCTCCCTGCTCTTCCCCCTGCAAAGGTTTCAATGTGGAGACAGTCGAGTATAAAAATATCTGTTTCACTGTGTGGGATGTGGGTGGCCAGGACAAGATCAGACCCCTCTGGAGACATTACTTCCAGAACACACAGGTATGAGTGTTCCCAGTGTTTGGTGAAGAGCAAACCTAAGCGCATGTTTGGAAAAGTAATCGCGGTCTCAAATAGATCTCGAACACATCTGCTCAGAACAACATCGCTGTTATTATTATGCAGAAATAGCTGCTCCCAGTGAGACTGGATTAGCGCCAGAGCAGCCACAGATAATTTGTGTGTGTTTTCATTGAAGTACTATCAAGGGCTCTCATATATGGCTGTGATGCTGCCGTTGGGTGAAGGAGATGAAAATATATAGTATTTTCCTAATTTATAATGCCAGCACCTATTCTATTTGATTGTTTTTTTTAACATTGGTGCATTTGACCATATTAATGAAAGTTGCACATCTCCCACATTTTTCAATTCATCCTTTGTTTCTCCAAACCACTTTCTGAGCTTTTTGAGATCTTGAATCGTGTACAGTAATGATCATTTTCTGATCATTTCTGATTGACATGTAAATATTTGTTTTTCGTCCCTGTACATACATTTCACAATGAGAATTAAATTTGAAAAATGGAAAACGTAACCACTTCCCCCCCCCCCCCCCCTCCCCCCCTTCCCTCATCTAGGGCCTCATCTTTGTAGTGGACAGTAATGACAGAGAAAGAGTGTCAGAGTCTTCAGAAGAGCTTTCAAAGATGGTAGGTATTTAATAAGTTGTTTTTTTTAGGGACAGTAGGGACAGTAATATATTATTATTGTGCACTTAGGGTCCATTGAAATCCATTTGAATGTCTTTCCAGATTCTGTTTTATGATTTCCCATATTCCTTTTTTCTGTTTTAAGTTCTATAGGCTCAGTGTTCTTTGTTTTTAAAAAAATAAATTTGACCACATTTTATCACCAGAAGTGTGTCTAATCATGTGGGGGGTGAATAAAATTCCAACAGTTTAATAAGAAAATAGCTAAAATGTATTGAATATTGATGAATTTGTTCAAAAACACAACATTGTACATTTTAAGCAAAAAGTGCTTCAACAAAGGAGAGAACTTTCAGTCCTTTTGTAGAAAATTCAGTGCGTCAAATCTACCTGTTAGTGAGCAGTGAGCGTGTATCGCAGACAGCTGGTTTCACTTTCCATCACAGATCAGCTCTGTGCGTGAGAGCGAGGCGAGGCCTGAGCCCCGCCCTGCTCTTGGTGGAGAACAGGTCACACAGACAGCTCGACGGAAGCCTCAGCAGCCAAAATACAGGAGAGACTCTTGCTGTATTTTTTTATGCGTTTTACAGTTGATTCTATTTTCATTGTCAAATTCTGTGATTCCATCCGTGTTTTCTAATATGTGGAAATCAAAGTAGCTCTAGGTGAGGGAGAAAAACAAGTATCCACTCAATGAAAGTACATTTTGGGGTTTTTTTACAGTGAAATGTTTTGCACTGGATACGCTGTTCACACGCTGTCTAACATCAGTATTTGACTTGTCATTACATTAAATGAATTTTTTAAAATATCTTTTAATCTTGATGCACAAACATCAGAGCCTTTTATGTGGAATACTACATTTATTTGACAGGAAGGTTCATGTTCATTGAATGTCTCTGGTTTATTCTTAGCACTTTGGCCTCAACATGAAATCTCAGGGCTGATGTTCTGACCTGTTTTCTGCCCCTCTAGCTGTTAGAGGACGATTTGAAAGATGCTGTATTGCTGGTCTTTGCGAACAAACAGGACCTCCCCAATGCCTTATCAGTCAGCGAACTCACAGACAAACTCGGCCTTCACAACCTCCGCACTGTAAATGTAAGTAATCTGCATTGAAAACATTCACCCCACACCTGCAGTCAATTTCAAACCTTAAAGCATGCACAGATCGGCATTCATGTTCTCCTAAATTAAACCATATAATCTCTCATCCCACAGTGGCACATTGAGGCAACTTGTGCCACCCAGGGCCATGGGTTGTATGAAGGGCTTGATTGGCTATCCAAAGAACTTTCCAAGAACTGATGAAGGACTGGGTGGACAGATGAGAGTGAGAGAGACTGAGCACACACCACAGAAGAGGAGGCACAGACATTCAATCCACAAACATTTGGTCTTCCAGCACCAATGTTCAAAAAAGGACAACGCTGGTGGACACTATAATATTCTTTGGGGAACTTTACTCTTCTGTTTCCGATTTTGCTGTCTCATATTTCTTAATTTGCTGTCAATTCTATTACCATATTATCTCTTGGCATTGTCTCTACTTTTCTTTCTTTGTTCCCACACCCTTACTTTGCAAAAAAAGTTATCAATTTGCATCATGAGCAGATGCCTATTAGGGAAATTTTGTGGAAACAATGGAATAAAGTAATAGGAGTGTTTTTTCCCCTTGACACCTTGGTTCCTGTCTGGGGAGCATTTACAGCAATCAACCACTTATGTGTATAATTTTTGGACTTACTTGTAGTCATTGATGAGCCTAGGCTGGGGGACATGATAATATAACCCTTTATATTAGGGTGGGGGGAGGACAACTTGTAGGCTGTCACAGGTTTCACCTCTACAACCTAACCCTGTGATCATCAGTCTCATGCCTACTCACTTCTCTAAAGGCCTATAGCCTGCAGAATGAGAAGGATGAGGACTGCAGTGAGGTACATTTTCTTAGTAATGTGGAACCATGAGACCTCCCAGTAAATTAATCCAAAGAAGAACATTGTGCCTTCTGGTCCTTCTTTACAAGAATTTGAGTAATCTTTTCCTTTGCTCATTCTTCAGGTCATGCTCCCTCCTAAGAGGCTTCTTTTTTACTTTTTTGCTTTTGAAAGACAAAATATTGCAAGAAGGCGCTTCCTTTTGTGCTGCAATGTATGCTGTGGTGCAGCAGAGCCACACTAGCACAAAGTGCTTCCTTGCACCTTGACTTCATGATTGGAACATTGGTGATTTTTTTCTCACTCCTCTTCCTTCCCTTTTTAACCACGATCCATCTAAAACAGATTGAATATGATTTTCCTTTCTTCTATCCTCTCGAATTGTAAATCTTTTTTAAACCAAAAGGAGGAAGAAAGTGTCTTTCTGTGTTTTCAGTGACTTGGTCAAGTAGCATGTTTTTTTGTTGTTTGGGGTTTTTTTTCTTGGCAGTGCTTAGATGCTGAGTTTGTTGTACGAGCTGATGGGAAATAATGTATTATATTCTAACCATTTTGAAATAATAATAAAAAGAAACATATCATTGATTTATTTGGGGATGCATTCCAACTTATGCTTGCAGATGCTGGAGCTGCCATTCACTAAAACTATTTTACAGAAAAGCTCTTAATAAAGCCAGTGTTTAAAAAAAAAAGTGTTTGTCTTAGAGTCCTCTCTTTCTTACTTGCACTTGAAGCTATAACCTGTTCAGAATGATAAAACATTTTCTCACTGCCGTAATGACAGATGGTAACACCAGGCCATGCTTTGTTAATTTTCAGATTATGTTTCATAATAACTTAGTAAAACTCACTGATTAGAGGAAGTGGGGTGTTGTGCTCTGTTTAGGCCTGTGAATTCAGATGCACATGTTTGCAAACAGATCTGTCCATAGACTGTTTTTGCTTCGGTACCACTCACTTTGAAACCACTTCCGACCACATCTTAGGTCATTAATACATATGTCTGTGTCTGAGCTCGAGGGTGATCTGCACAGCAAACTATACCGCTTCTGCTGCTCTGTTGAAGATAGCACTGGACAGTCAAGCTTATTTTGAATAATAATGAACAGCTTGTAGGTGTAACTAAGACATCATGTGGCTCTCTTACTGTACAGGTGTAAAAACTACAAAGTGGGGATTTAAAAGCCATATATAAAAAATTGCCATCACTGCAAGACACTGAGCCCATGAAAGACATGTAGGAGGAATATTCTGGCATGTTATTCTGAATAGATCTTTGTAGTTCTGTCACATTTAAAGTAAGTAAATGAGACTGATGGCTTTTTGAGACACTCAACAAATTACTTTATGTTGTTTTTTTTGGATTAACATCAAAGTTAAGCACCAGGCTCTCTGGGTTTGGAATGATTTCACATACAAAGTGCTGTTTGCTTTGTCCGATATCTCTCGATGCAAAAACAGTTTAACGGTGACATGATTTAAGATTCTAATAACACCTGATTTACAACCGTGTCTCCACCACAAGTCGTCAAATAAGTCGCGCTCATCATTGTCGTGCTGTTCCCATTGCTGCACTGCAGGGGGCGACATGTCCAGAGCCGCTCCGCAGACATGAGATGATCTACACCCTGCATGTATATACTGTATGTGCCACTTTTCTGCCACAGTTGGATGAAGGATGAAAATTGCCTATCAAAATATATTCATAGAAGTCAGGTTTAAAAGAAAAAAATCAATAAAGGCTTCTTTTTAAATAAGCATTCCAATCACTCCATAGGGTGTTTAAATATGTTCATATAGTAGGAAGGGAGAGACGGCTGAGGTTTTTGACACGAGAACAAGCTAAATTAATACATTTTTCTTTCAGGGTCGAGACAAACCTTCAACATAAAACCTACTGGTATTTATTAACAGTTGTGAGATCAACAATTCAGTATTTTCTCTGCACCACAATCTAAGTAAAATCACGTATGACTCTTTACAGGTAATTAGGGCATTCATACACAGTGATTACAGGGGTATAAGATATAAGCATTATATAATTGGCTTCCTATGATGTCTGTTCTAATGTGTTTATGACAGCTAATCAGGCTTAGTGGAGCTGGGTCAGCATACAGTTTTGTTAGTGGGTGTAGCTGTAAGCAGCAGGGTGGATCAACATAGAGGAGCACATGTGTATTCTGCTGCTTTCAGTACCATTTTCCATCGATTTCCTGCACTCATACATTCATGAGATTTGTCCAACATAATCAGAAAGGTAAGTTTGTTTTATTTGATTGACTGGCATTTATTTTCATCATTCATTTTATTCTGATTGTTTGATTATTTTAATATCTTCTCCATACACAACTACTTGCACACAAGTACCAAAATTGTGATTTAACAAGCTGTATTTTATTAATTTCACCATGAAAAGAAGGTGATATGAGGTATTCATGTGGCCGAGTTGGGGCATAATCCCTCATATTTATAGTGTGGTAGTTCAGGCTGATTGGCGATTGGGGGGTTTGCTTTGTGCGGGATGATGCCCACCTTGACCTCGCACATACCAGTACCACGGCCCTCCTACTCCCAGGCCAGAGAGAACCTGGTAAAGGCCATCCCACCCCGACTCCTCTGTCTGCTGGCCTGTGGAGGAAAAGACTGTCGTTATGAAGGCCCGGAGTGCTGGAAATTAAATCAACAGGTCATTCGAGGCCTTTTCTCCTCCTGGTGAGACTATGTGACTACAGGCACATAGATGCTGCTTTCGTATATGATCAAAATGCAAAATGTGGCAAAATGTGGTTGTTCACTGATTGTGAACTTCCTTCTATCCCAGGGTGACAGATGACATAATTGCCATGGCACGGCCATCCAATCATTTAATTGAGAAGTACAGCATCATAGAACAGTTTCGAAGGTAATGGCAGCTCATCATTAGCTCTGCAATATGTGTGTTTTTCTCCAGGGTGTCTGTGCAGAGTGTGGATATGCATGATACTGCTACCTTTTGAAGTAACACACAATTTTCCTTGTAACAAACAAAGACAGCACCAGATTCACCCATTATCCTCATAATTTTGAATTTTTTTCCCAGGTTGAACATCAGGTCAATCATCAATATGCAGCTCCCGGGGGAGCACGCTCACTGTGGACCTCCCCTAGACCCTGAAAGTGGCTTTACATACTCTCCACAGATCTTCATGGACAATGAAAGTGAGAACTTGATAGACGAAATACGCAAGCGTAGCGGATGAGACCATTCCAGGTTAAAGCTAGTTAGACTGCACTGAATGCCTGCTTTTTGAAATCTGCACATGTGGTTGCCTATCTGTGAGGCAGTAAGTCGTGAGTCACATTATATACTGAGTACTTTGTTTCTACAAATAGAGTGAATCCCCATGAATTTCATTTTGTTCCTAAATGCGTGTGCACGTATTTATATATTTGCAGTTTACTTTTACAACTTTGGGATGCCGGATTTTGCTGTGTCCTCTCTTGTTGGCATGATTGATGGGGTCAAGGTTCTGGCCTTTGCTGTGAGGGAAGGAAGAGTGGCTGTACACTGCCATGCAGGCTTGGGCAGGACAGGTAGGAGTAAACAGATGTGGATTATGTCTACTGTTCATATACACGCATTATTTGTCAGCTTGTGCACATATAATGCTCTTGTGCATATTCACTGTGTTTGGCTGTCTGTCTCTTCTTTGTTCTTGCTGCTCAACAGGCGTCCTGATAGCATGTTACTTGATCTACACCCTGCGCATTAGCCCGAGCGAGGCCGTCCACTACGTGCGGGTTAAACGGCCTCGCTCCATCCAAACCCGGGCACAGATCAGCCAGGTGTTTGACTTTGCTCGCTTGCTTGGTACACAGCTGGTCCAGTATCCAGACCTCAGTCTGCGGCATGGAGCCCCTTTCACCCTGCAGCACTACCTTAACCGACAAGCACTATTGCTGCATGGCCAGGAGGCCCGCACCCTCAGACAAACACCAAAGGTGAGGACTTGATCATTATACATTAATGGCATGTCGAGAACATATTTGTACAACAGTTTTCTTTCTCCTTTCTGACTTCTTCATGACCATCTCATTAGGTGGTGTACCTCCTGTGTATTCATATCTCCTGCATAGCCCTGGGTCTCCCTGCTCCTCCAGAGATCCATGCTGAGCTTGAGAAGAGGTCAGCACTGAGGACCCTAAGCAGGACAGTGAGGGAGACCCTGGTGGCAAAACAGTACTTGCCCTTTCTGAGGGAGGGTCATAAGGACTCACGGGGAGACTCTGGGTCGGTGGCCTCCTGGGATGAGCCCCTAGGATTCTTGGAGAGGAAGAGGGAGGTCCTGCTGGACAAACGCTGCTACAGTGACTCGGACCTCAGCAAAATCACAGTAAATGAGGTCAAATTTCACATTACGCATCCAGAATTAAATGAATGAATGAGCCGGATGTCTTCTGTGAAGTCAAATTGGTCATTGAGGCTTTTGCCCCTTTGTTTCATTCTGTCTTGTAGGACCTGGAGCTGAGTCCATTCTGCACCCCAGCACTTGGAAATGAGAGACACTGGTGTGTACAGGACCTGATACGACCTGATCTAAGCCCAGTTAGTCCAGTTATTGGCACACTTTCACCAGGTCACCAGACTTCTAAAAAGAAGTCTCACTCCTCAGTACTCAACATCCCAATTTCCAGCATGAAAACAAGCAACAACTGTGCTATGAGGTTGAAGTGCACAGCTAAAATGATGCTTCCCAAATACAGCTCCAACATTGAGGTAACTAGGATTTCTGCTGTGAAAAATGCTGATGATAAAGCAAATGTGAACTCTTTAAAACATTCTGATTTGTGTCCAATAAAGCTGTGCAGAAATTCACATAATCCAGGCTCAACCTCAGTGGCCCGAGCTGTTGCTAAGGCAATGGCAGACCAAGGTCCTCCAGGAGAAACCGTACTGCAGAGGTCAGCTCTGCTGCAGGTAAAAAAAAAAAGATAACACCAGCGTGAAGTAGAAAACATGACTTTGATTTTGATTACTAATGCCCCTAAAAAACTGCCACTCATCTTTTCAACAGGAGGAACTGAACAGCAGTGACTGTGGATGGGCTCTACTAGTAACTGAGTCAGACCCTCATGTTCTCAGTTGTCTGTTGTGGACCTGGCTGGAGAAGTTAAGGGTCAGTGGCATCAAATGAGAGGCCATAATTTCAGTAATGTGAATTTGTCCAGACGCTGTGAAGTAAAGAAAAAGCCGCGCTGATATTCTTAGTTTCTGTTTACACTTCCCCCACTTTGTTAAACATATCTCTCTCGGTCCTAACCTTCTGTTTCCTTCAAATTAATCCAGGAGCCTGTTCTGAGTGCAGAGGATGTAGACAGGTTATGTACTGGAGTGAGAAACAGGAAACCTCTCAGTGTGCTCAAGAAGGTAAGGAAACAAGTGCAAGAGTCTCCGTCTTGTTTATTATGCACTCTGGAACTATTTACTAAGTTATTTGCAATATCATTACAGGCACAGAGACACACCATCTATTGTCTGCTGAGCTGTGTAGGTACTGTGACCAGAATGTGTCCACACAGAGAGGATGCAGTGCTGCAACGGCTGATTCGGGCACTTACAAGGGTAAGGCAAAAGTAGATTTATAGAATATTTAAGTTTGTGTGCTTTTAATATGAGGATGTCATGTTGAGTTTGGTAATTTACCTTTCATTTTTACCAACAGCGCTCCCAAGAGGAAATGGGGAACCTTGCAACATTGATGAAGGTCCTGAAGGCCAGTCTGAGTGAAACCTTCCAGGACTACAAATACCTCGTGAGGGCCCACAGCACCAATGCTACTCTTTGAAAAAAGAGAAGTCACAGTAGAACAACAGCAAATATAGAAGTTTAAATTTTTAATTTAAATTTTAAAAACTTTCAATATTTCATCCTGGGCTCCTGGTTGTTGACAAAATCTATGTGGTTTAATTTGACAGACATTTTGACATGTCACAGTAAGAAAAGTCTTCAGGTTCAGGCTACTGGTGTTGTTCTATAGACTTACTGTAACAATGTCAGGACTCTTTTGCTTTTTTGATTATAACAAGTTAATATGTCAGTTGCTCATGACCACTCTCAAACTGGCAGTCCTCAGTGACGGAGTCCCCTCCACGTCTTACTCTTACAGTTACCAACAAATTACATCCCATTAAAACAAAACATAACAAACAACAAAAAACAGCAACACACAACAACAATATGCAATTGATGGACTGAAAATGAGCTGTCTCTAGATTTTTAGATATAGCCAATAAATTTCCAAGTTAAATACAATATACTGTGATGTATGAATTGCTCTCTCTGGTACCAAAATTTTGTGTTTGTGTTTTTGCTTATGTTCTCATAGACAAAACAATTTTGAAGAACAACAAATGATTTCAGAGAGTATGAATCACTAAAAGGGAGCATAAGGTGTTTGGATATTTGTAGTAGATGCAAGTTTTTTAAAATAAAATCTTTGTTGATGAAGAATTCATTGCACTCTTGTGGTTACGATGGATAATGACCCTCAGATCCAAACCCCTCACATCTTAACATTTATATCCTTCAAACCACTATCGAACTGGCTATGAGTTTTAAAAAAAAGAGTGAATAAAATTTAAAAAATTCAGATAAACGCAAATGATGGGACCAAAAGACATTATTCATCTGTACCATGGGCCATTCCTCCATATTATCATGGAGCATTTGTTAAAACTGAAATAAAGGACCCAAATTACAAATAAATGTCACTGATACAATGTTTACCATGATATATATTGTTTCATATTTGTTTTCAATAGTACCTAATAAATCCTTTACACCATCTATACACTGTGCTTTATGTATCCACATGCTGACAATATCTAACTAATATATAACTTTATATAGTTTTTATATGTCTATACTTTGTGTACTTTTGAGACTTCTTTCTGCCTGCAAGTGCACGGATCTATATCACAGAAGCATTCCTGTTCCCACATTTTTTTGAAATGAATTAAATGACCATTTACCAATTTGCTCTCTATATCTCTCTATACATTTATTTCCAGTCCAGATGCTTGGCCCTGCTGCCAACAAAGGTGTGGACCCTGGTGTGTATATAGGCAGAAATCTCCCAGTACAGCATGATAGGCCGCAACTTTGTTCGACCAGGATGTGCACTATCCTGAGCAAATACGAAGCCTCATTACCTACCATGCATTCATTGCGACTGAAACCATTTACTGTAAGGCAACATTTGGGTTTGAAATACCCTTTTTTATCTTGGTTCTCGACACAGCAGAGTAGAATATTTCTTGTGAGAATTGTGAACCTGGGATATAAAAATGATGATAAAAATGGACTTCTTCTAAAATATTGTTGTGTTTTGCTTCCATGTCATTTTTGTTACCGGTAATAAAAAAAAGTTTACCCTCGCTATCTAGGATTTTAGACAGGCGCATGTAAAGACAGCAATATACATAATGACGTGGTCCTTTGGGCGTCCCCGTTGCATAGAAACGAAAATCGTCGGGAACTTCGTGGAAGAGGTACCAGCTCTTAAGATGTGGATTCTTCAATGAGCGAAGAAAGTGGCTCATTTTTGTCTTTTAGAAAAACGCGTAGAAGAATAAGTTTGAATAAATGCGCTTGGTCAATGATTGCTATCGACACTGTCTCAGTTAGCCCGTAGCACGCATTTTCTCCTTCAGCGTCCCGGAGCGCACTGTGGAGGTAACGGTAGGGCGCTTACAAGAGACTTTAAAACGACGACTGTATCAATGACCATCTCTGCACCATCATCGGCTTCGGGTACAATCAATTCTGTTGATGTGACAACCAACGAACCGGTAAAATGAGCGACGTTAAGCCGAGCCACGCGATGTTGACCTCGGCTAACCGATGGCAAACTAGCTAACGCGTATTGTTGTGTGAAGCCGTCGGATGCTAGCTCCCTGGGGAGTTCAGATTATTTATTTTCTTCAGGGATTTACGTTATACATCCAGCTAGGCAAGTATCTGCTATTGCAATCACACCAATCAAAGAAATTAAGAAGAGGAAAATGGCGAGCGACGTCAACAGCATCCCTGAACTGGACCAGAAGAAATACGACGCAGACGAACAAGTGAAGATCATCTGTTTGGGCGACAGCGCAGTTGGTAAATCTAAGTAAGTACAAGTGGTCATAATCCTCGACCCTTGTAGCTATACTGCGATTCTTGACAGACACACACACACGTATATTTACCTTCCTCGGTTCATTATTACTTATTCTGTATGACATGATTCTCTGTTTCTCTCTCTCCAGGCTGATGGAGAGGTTTCTCATGGACGAATAGTATCCTTAAGCAGCTTTAGAAATTTAGAAAGAAGCAATGTCTGTATCAGTTCATCCTGTCAAAGCCATTACAGGCACGATCTGCACATGGTCATGCTGTTTAATGTCAAGTGGGTATGCCACCAAGAAAGTGTTTACCCTGAGAATTTAAGATCCTGAACTCTTTTTGCAGTCGTCCCCAGCAGTTGTCAACCTATGCTCTGACTCTCTACAAACACACAGCAACTGTGGGAAACAAGTCCGTAGCGGTCGGTAAGTATTGTGCATTTGCCTTTGTTCTGCTCACAAGAAATCATTTCCCCCTGCTGAAAATCATCTCATAAATCTTAAATCAGCAGCAGCATCAGCCAGGATAAGACTTCAAATTGCTTCTGCAACTGTTTTTTTGATCCTCAGATTTCTGGGACACAGCTGGTCAGGAGAGGTTTCAGAGCATGCATCCCTCATATTACCACAAAGCACATGCATGCATCATGGTAAGCGGCACTCTTTGTCTCATGACAGGTACCTTTAATCCCTTAGCCTGCATTTTCTCTCTTCCTGACACTTGCAAAGAGGTAAACTGAGAATAGTGAATTCTAGTACTCTGAGAAGAAAGAAATAGAATATCTCAAATGGAAAATAATAAAATGTTTTGTGTAAAGAGCCTTTTGCTGTAGGTCACTTGGTGATCCTTCGTGCATGTTCCAGAGGAAATGATCAAATTTCTCAGTGCATACTGTTTCAGATGAGTTCTTATGTACCTATTGTTCATGTCATTTGATGGGATTTAAGATGAAGATGCTGATTTGCTCACAGGGAGAGAAGGGAAACAAGGTGTTGTCAGATGATTGTTGTATTGCACTTTCTCTGAAAGTCTTTTGTGTTGGACTTTCTGTTGAAGGTTTTTGATGTTCAAAGAAAGATCACCTACAAGAATCTGGCCAACTGGTACAAGGAACTGAGAGAGTACAGACCAGAGATACCCTGTTGTGTAGTTGCCAATAAAATCGACGGTAGGTCTGACTGTGACACTGCACATAATAATAAATATTCACTTCTTACAGTGATTTTATGCAGTTAAAATGTTACAACAGGATGAGAAAGCATGTTTTTTTCTCAGTTTGAAATAATTCTTCATTTGTACTTTTTTATTTCACCATTTGCGCAACAAAGTGGACGCTGGAATTACAAATGTGAACATATTTGTTTTTCCATGTCTGTAGCGGATTTGAAGGTGACTCAGAGAAGCTTTAACTTTGGGAAGAAGCAAGGACTCCCATTTTACTTTGTATCTGCGGCTGATGGGACTAACGTAGTTAAGGTTTGAGCTTTATTCCTCATTATTATACATGTAAGACCACTCAAAATGCCCACGTGTGTTCATAGTTTTGACTCTAACTGTCACAACAGATGTTCAGAGAGATGATCAAGAGAGCAGTGGACTACAAGCAAAATCCCAGTGACTTCATGGATGAAGTAATGCAAGAATTAGAGGTACATCTCTCTGAATGCTAAAACAGATGCTTACTCAAAACCTGCATTATTTGAACTATTGTATTCATGAACTCCAGCACACTTTACCCATCCTAATGACGTTTTATGTTCATGTGGAAAGTGCATGTACTAATCTCCCTTCTTTGTTGCTGCTGTGAGTTATCAAAGTGTGTTTGACTGAAAATGTTTGTACTGGTGTCATTTTGTCCCTCTCCTCTTCCAGAACTTTGACCTGGAGAAGAAGGAAGATAATTCAGAAGCAGATGAGGATGGAGAGAAAGCAGTGAGTCCTGAGTTGGTCTGACACATTTTTTCAGATCCTCCGCACCCTCTTGTCATCTCATGGATTATTTATCTTCTTCCGGTGTTGATGCCGCAACTAGAGTATGAAAATTTCAGATCTCTGATTCTCTGATTCTATGGGGAACAAAATCAACCACATGGCACAATTTCCGTTGTCTGCTTTTGTTAATGTTGGATTGTAACTCTATCACTGGAGGATGGCTGACTTTTCATCAGGTTTCAAAGTCACTGCCCTCCATCTGTCCAGTGACCTTGGCAGGGAAATAAACCTGGTGGAATAATTTAGAGTTGTGTTGTTTACCAGGTTCATTTAGCTGCTATTTTGGCATTGTCATTCATAATATGTCTAACAATATCCACTATTATAATGGTAGAAAGCCCCAGTGAGCCTGAATGTTTGCTTAAGCGTGAAATCCAATTACTTTGTGTCACGTAATAAGAATGTGAAGCATCGAAAAGTGACTCGCACAGAGCAAAGAGAATGTGTGATTATGAAGTGTATTTGCTGCTGTTCTTGTTGTTTGTTTGTAGAGCTGTGTCGGAGGCCAGCGGGGAGCTGTATCTGTTGGCTGCTTTTGTTGCATTCCTTCTATGATATAAAGTCTGTTTTTCTCCCAGTGCCCTTCAAATGAAAACCTAATGTACCATGTAACCGAATGATCATGTCCCTTTCCAACTTGTTGTGTGCTCCAGCAGCAGGCACTAGAGAGCCGAGCAGTCGACTTCAGCATTTCAGAAGATAGCGGCCGCCAGTCACACATGAGTGGACATCAGCTGTTCGACCAGCTGTGTCCTTCATGATGCATTTGAGGCGCTGGTCTGCACATTCATTCGTTACTAGCTTTACGAGCGTTACCATGAAGAAGCCTCAGTGTAGGATGTGGTGAGACACGGAGCTGAGTCACTCCTATATGATTATGATGATGTATGCGGGAACAGTGGATGTACATTATCTGTTTATGCTTGACAGTTTTGTATGGCATTTACAGGAATCAAGCTGGAACATAATTTTAATACTGACACACTAAATTTGTGGGAACAAGAAAGTGACGCAGTTCATGTTTTAATTATAAATTTATTACATAATATAACAAACATATATCTCTGTGGTGGAGATATCCCGGGCAACAGCTCAGATCTTGCCTCAACCTTCACTGTCGCCCTTACTCTGCTATATGAGGAATACTAGGTAGCATCAGGTTTACTCGTATTTCAGCTTGGACTGTCGTGTATTTAAAATAAGGGTGGGGGTGTGGTGGGTGGGGTGGGGTGTAAATGCTCTAAACGTCCAGAGGCCACTGGGAGAATAATTGTGAATGATTTTCCTGGTCATCGGACGCTGGGAAGGGTAAGTTCACCTGTGAGACAAGGCTGAGGTGTTGCAGTGATACATCCACCATTCTAAACTTCACAGTGCAAATAAGGAGAAAACCAACAATGAAAGAAACACCCCTTTCATGATAAGATCACTGGTTCCAGTGGGTGACCAGACCCCAGTGTTTTTTGTTATTTTTTAAAAGGTTACACTGCTCCCCCTATGCTATGTAGATTGTGCTTTGTTGATTAGAAAATAAGACAAAGAAAACTCTTCACTCAACTTATTTGACCTAATGATGTGTAAGTCTGTTACACGTTGCTCACTTTGCATCTGTACTTGTGGTAAACCAACACAACAATCCAACCAGGTATTCACTACAGCCTGTGTAAGTCCAGACTGTACACGTTCACTTCTCAAGTGTTTTGTGTCTCAACTCTAATTTGTATTTATAGGGGAACAGTAAGCCAAGCTGGGTCGTAACCCTTCATCACAGTAAAATCAAGCAATTGTGATACTTTGTCTCAAAATTTGATTAGAAATGTTGATGCAAAGCTCACGGGTAGATATACCTAGGCTACATATGTATGTATATGTATGTGCATATACATATATATATATATACCTGCTTCTGTACAAAATAATAGCAATGACTGTATTTCAACCTGTGGGGAAATACCGAAGGATCTAACAAATGTTTGTAGTTCTCAAGATTTCCAGGAGATGGCACCATATTATTGAGTTGAACAGCTCAAGACTGCTATAACTAAGATAGTCCTAAAGCAAAGACAAATATACAGTTAAAAGTTAAGTTATTTTTTGGCACATTTTTCCTTTGTGTTGTTTGCTCCACACTGGATCACCTCATATAGCATATCCAGAAACTCAGAAACTGAAGGTCTGAAAAAGGAAAGAGGAGTGCTGCCAGACAGAGTGGAGGGTAAGGAGCGCAAATGCCATCTGGGAATGGGTGTACAAAAGCGGTGACACTGCGTAAGCTTTAGCTACACAGTTACAAGGTGAGTTAGAGTTGTGTTACAGTATAAAATGTCAAAATGGTTTCATTCAGTATCCTGTGGAAATCTCTCACTCTCTCTCTCTTTCTCTCTCTGTACAAAATGACAATGCAAAACAATGATGTTCAGTCTGGAATTGAAGATGTACATGTGCATTTTTCCATTTGTGTCTGTATATATATGTGTGTGTGTGTGTGTTTGTTTGTGTGACACAGCCACGGCCGGGAATCTCTGATGGTAATACAGTAAGGCCATAGTGGACTAACTCCAGTGTTGTAAACCCTAACAGTCAACCATACACTCTCACTGTCGCGTGTGCACTCTCATTGTCTCTCTCAAACAAGTACACACAGAATGGAAACACACAATCCCTTCCGCACACACATGCGCACACAGTTGTAAACACACGCTGAGGAGGAACGACCACACAGACAGATTCAGGGAATCCAGATGCACACATGCGCTTGAATAATGGGTGGCTTTTATGTTAGCACCTTGTCACCTTGTTTTGTGCAAATCATCCCCTAGTTCATAGTTCAGAGTTCAAAAGTTCAAGAGTTCATAGAAAGAATAAAATCTGCTCACCTTTTCCACAGGTGGTTAACTATGCATATATGCCAAACATTCATATATAGATCTATATACTTTTTGTTTTTCAAAAATTTATATGAAATCTATCATATATACATTGCTTGTGTTTTTTAAAAAAAGCAAATATTTGTAGTTTGTTCATTTTTACAAGTGTAAGTACGTTTAGAATGGACAGGATATTAGTTTTTTTTCCGTCACTCTAAAATTCAAATGAGTGAAAGATATTAAGTATCATGTTCCACACGCTACAAAATCTACCCACAGTGTCCGAGGGTAACAAATCAACAACAAAAGAGGAAAGAGAAGGATTAAAAAAAAGAACCATCAACACAAAAAGTCCAAATGAGTTTGAGGACACAACACGAGTCAGAAGTAAAATAATCAGTGAGGTCACAGTGAGGCAGTGAGTGCTATTCCTACAACCCATATACAACATTATATTCACCACCCGCTTTTACAAACTGCTAGCGAAAAAAGAAAAAACAACTTCTGGCCAAGTGAAACTGCCTTGGCATACTGACTGGATGCTGCTGATGTGTGGAGTTTACCTGGCCTGTTAGGGAAAAAAAGCTATGGATAGAATGCTTTTTTTTTGTTGTTGCGTGAATAAAACTCACTGTTTCTCACTGCCAGCAGAAGCTACTCATGAGTACAATTATAGATTTTATAGTGTTAAAGGAAAATTCAGGGTTTTTTTGTTTTACAACCTGTGTCTTATTTGTAGAATTCTGGCTGCCACTGTTTATGATAATATTTTACTCACTAAGTAAATTGTAGCGATACAGGGAAGCAGCAACATTGCAAGACACTGCCAGGTTGTAAAATACTGAATTTTCTTTAAGACCTTACAGAGACTTTCCCATCCCCACAGCCTGATAAACTACAGACACGTTTCCTGCAGTGGCATTTCAAAAGGCCAAATACTGTATGTCTCACTCGTTTAAGCCCTTGAATGACATGCTTATGTTGGTTATACTCAAGGTGAGGGTAGATTTAAAGGAAAACAAACATTTGCTGTACTTGAGAAGTTTATACTCAGTTTCGGAGCTTAACCTTGGTTTCCTTCTGTGGGAAAAAATGAAATCTTAAAATGACTGTTGGTCATTTCCTCTCTACTGCTGATGAGAAACACCTCTGTGTTTACTTTCCCTGACCTATTTTGCTATGCCAGACTCGTCTGAGAAGCATCCTCAGGTGTTGCAGGGATGGAAATTTCTTTACTAGCCCTCTAACACGTTTCAGACCGTGGTGGTGTTAAGATGAGCTCACGAGTTAGAATTTAAATGGATAGTATTGAAACAACAGCTAACAACCTCTCCATGCTAGTGCCCCCAAACTTCCATCCCTGAGTGATTTAACAGGCATAAGATGAAGAGCCCCTTTTACCAACCAGCTGTCTCATTAGGTGGATAAATTAAGGGACAGAACTACGTGGATAAGATCTGTAGCTGAAGCAGTGGGGATGGGTGTCAGCTGGGGTCTCAGCCTCACATTACGGGATGCCCTTTAGTATGAAGGAAGACTGTAAGAAAACAAAACACAAACAACAAACTCTCTGTTCAAGACCATGATGCAACTCCTCATGCTACGGTTCAAGAAAAGGTGACCATAAGGAAATTTATATGTATGACAAAAAAATTCATTTCCATATCTATATAGTTTTTTCTTTCAAATATATACATATATACAGTACATATATGTATATATGTATATATATGTAACTGGTAAAAATTAGTAAACTATTGATGGAATAAATGTAAAGATTTCTCTCTGCCTTCTATACTATAAACCAAAAACAGGCGCAGATTAATTTATTACTTTTCCTCTTTGCAACATTGTCTTTTCTTCTGAAAGCTATATTTAGATACATTTATATCATATTATATATTACCTATATATATATATATATATAATATTCCCTTTGGAAAAACCAAAAAATTGATTATGAAAAAAGCCACGAGTGTTGGTTAAACATTCTCCAAATATAATAGATAGCACAGTCAGGGTACCAAGGCGGAGGGGTTTTCTCCCATGGTTTACTTTGTGGAGCTCCACCTCTGGGCTCTGAAGTCTTCGATTTAAAAACAACAGCAGGTATAGAGAAGACACACCTCTTCAGAGCTGTGTCAGCACTATGTCCATAGTCCTGTGTTCATCATTGTTGATCTCGGTATAAATAATTTGAAAGGCAACTGAGCTTTCTGTTTGGAACAATAATTTCTCCTCCTCCTCCTTTACTCAAACTGCAAAAGGCTTGCGGAGGCCTAAAAAGATAAAGGGACAGAGGTAGAGAGGACAGGAGGGAATGGTGAGAGAAATTGGGGGTTGTTACTTAGGGAACAACTGAAGCTTTCACAAATCAAATATTTTAATTGGAGCTCATGCGATTCTCCCCGGCACAGAAAGACCAGAACTCATTTTGAGGTCTGATCTAATTGGGTGCAGGCAAGGATTAGGGCAGACACTAAGGGCTGAGTAGAGGCGGTCAAATGTATTGACTCCTCCTCTTCAGTGCAGTGCCAAGTGCAAACAGTATTAATGCAGTACGGGAACGTAAAGTGTCACTAAGGACCACAAGTAAACATTTGTGATGCAGAACATAAAAGCGGCCAGAGTAAAAGAGGAGAGGTTCCCTGTCTTTTCTCTTTATTTTCATCAACTCTATATCTTCCCCCGTTCTCTCATCAGCTTTCTCTCTAACTGCTGCTCTGTCTCAGGGCAGGGGTCAGCTCTCTAGCAGCTGTTTAAGTGCTCGTTCAATGTTCATGCGATGTCCAACTCGTGTCACCCCCAGTTCTGCAAAGTCATCCTTGGTTAGAGCTGGGAGGTGAGAGCCTTCAATCTCATGTTCCTGAAACCCTGCTCTATGCTCCCCCAGGTTGATGCTCTCCAGCCAGTCCCCAACGTCGTACTTGTTCCAGAGGTGGAGGGGCTTTTGGTGAAATGGCCGGAGGGCTAAAAGTGGTGACCCCAGCCCGGGTGAATGAGAAGGTGACGGGGAAGGGGAGCGCGAACGGGAGCGGGCGCTGGAGCTTCTCATCACAAAGCGGACCTCCTTAGGCTCCTGGGGTAGGCTTAGGCTCGAGGATTTGAGGATGGTTTGTGGTGGTGTGGTTGGTGAGGGCGGTAGGCCGAAGCCTGAGAATCGTCCAAGAGGGTCGCCACGATCAGGTGAGCCTGATCCTGGACTCGGGGTGCGTCGGGTGATGGGGTAACGACTCCCGGGGCGGATGGTGTATGTGGTGCCGTAACTTCTCTGAGAAATGGTGTGGAGCTCGCCTAGGCTGCTGAAAAGTCTGGTGGAGACAAAGACAGAAAGATGGTTTCAACAAATGTGAGAAGAAAGTGTAGAAAGAGAAAATAAAGAAGAACAAGGAGAGCTTTGGCTAACACAGTATGTATAAACTGTTGTCAGTTCTTCTAAAGTTTAAGTTAGTGTTGGCAAGAGGTTAATGGCTGTTAGAAAGACCAAGCTAGTTTCACGTCATGGCAACATCGAAGCAGCAAGCTACATTCCTGAGATTATTTAGGGCTGAAAAAACCTTTTCACAACTCGACCATGAAACATCACAGAGGACAGAACATGATTCTTTCAAGATATACATTAAATATACTGGGAAACAGAAGGCAGAATTTGAAAATGAAGTTGCATGTTCATTTACACCCAACTTACACTCAGTACTTATTGTAAAGCTACTTTATACGATACCCTGAATTCACATTTTAATAGGTGACAAAAACATGCACACACTCATACAGTACACTCATTCACCTACATTTGGTCATAGTAAGCAGATCTGAGCGTAGATTTTCACATTTTCTTTTCAGCTTTGCATTGCGCATTACTTTCAGTCATTCAAGAACATTTACATTTCATAAATTTGCCTTTGTATGACAAAGAATCACTTTGTATAAACAACGCATAGGTGACAATAACAACTCTACCAGTTATCAAGTCTTTAACCTGCTGGTAAAGGACATGTGCAGGCACACACAGAGCAGATAATTTTTTTCTCAAATGAATGCTTGATTACCTTGGAAGTGCAGCTCACACTTAATTCAGTGCATTAATTCTACCATATAGGGAATCTCATGGGCTAACCAACCCAATCCTACCATCTGTAGCAAGAAAAGGAGGAACGGTAGGCTACTAATACAATCCAGGAATAATTCTTTAGTAGCAGGAATACTGCTGCAACAGTCACTCTTTCACAGGCAAAACAAATGCTGTTTTTTCACCTCACCTTCTTTTAAAAAATAATAGAAGTATAAATTTGTAAAACAGTCACAGAGTGGCTGATAAGCCATTAGTATACCGTTGAGCTAATGGTGGAGAGGATGCTCAGAAAGGAGAACAGGAATGGTTTGGAAGTTTGGGCTAACATGAGTTTTGTTCTAGCTTGGTGCATACAGCGAAAAGCAGAAGGGAGAGGCCTAAAGAGCTGGTGCAATGGTGTCTGATTTGTTCATGCATGTTAGCAGGTGTCCCATGTACATGTATGACACATGGTTTTTTTTCCCTCTACTGTGTTTGGAACCTTTGACAGGGGTTGAGCTTTGGACAAAAGAGTGAGCCGACGGATATGAGATGAGCTCCATGCGCACTTACACAGTCGTCCTGCCCTCCTGGGCGCACAGTCAGTTCTAGACCAATCAGATCAGAGCAGCAGGGCGGAGCATGCAAGGTGAGCAGAGAGAGAGCAATGGGAGAGAATGTTAGCATCACTCCATGAGACGCAGCCTGCCGACCAGACTAATTGTCTGCTTCAGCCAACTCTGCTGTCTAGGCCACGCCTTGTGTCTGTCTGCAAGTATGACTATGTGAGTGTGGCCAGGAGTACATGTATGCACATACATTTATGTGTGTTTGCTGAGGTGTGGCTGATGTGCTAGCATGACAGAGACAACAGAGTAGGCTGCAGCACTGGAAGATCTGACCAGTGGGCTACATGAGAGAGAAATGAGCACACTTTTCACATATCAAACACTGCACAAACAAAGAAAAACAAACAAATCAACACAGCATTAAAAGGAGGGCACATGTCCATTGACTTTTGTGGTCGCTTTTGTACTTGAAATATGGAAATGGAACTACTATTGTTGCTGGCAAAGTACCAGTCATTCATTTACATTTGTATAAACTGCACTATGGTGTATATACTGTACATCTGGGATGTGTGTATGTGTATTGTCTTATAAAGAAATACAAATTGAAACATTTTCTGTTCTGTTTTAGTGTGCTTTGAGAAACCTACAGTATCCAATAAGCAAGACAGTCAGGGACCATGGCCATCCTCAACACAATCACTGAAAAACAAAACAAAGTTATGCAAATTACTTAAACAAAGAAGAACAGAAAAACCAAAGAGCACAACAGAAATAAAACGAGAACCATGGGTTTCTAATCCACCCAAAGCTATGATACACAGCATGTGAACGAGGTGGATACAAGAGAGACAAGATACAACAGCATATGTGGATTTTTGGAGGGGTTTAAACGGGGAACACAGTGCATGGAGTGAAGTGATGGAAGAACATTTAGAGTGCTGGGATATTATATGTGAACTGCTCCAGTTGGTGAAGAGACAATAATGCAGAGGCAGAGAGAGATGGCGAGAGACAGAAATAATGGTGTGCATGATTGTCTTTCTCACAGCTGAGGGCAATCGACTGTCAGAATGGGGATGTTGGTGGGGATGAAATTGACTGTATAATTTGTGGTGTGTTACATGACATGTTGTGTTTGATATGATGGTCACCTTTTCCATTCGGGGATCATGATGTTGTTGTACAAATCAATGATTGAGGGATGAAATTGGCTCAATGTAACAGAATGTCCACTGTACTTAAATTGTGGTCACCCAAGTACATGCATTGTCTTAAGAGCTGAGTGAGCTTGTGGTAATCAGTTCTTGAAAGTCATTTCATTCTTTTATCTCAGCTAGCTATGTATCTGATTTTGTTGACAGCTGGATGGAAATAAAAATGTGAAGCTATTTGGTTTCAGTAGTGTGAAGTTGGTCAATCTTAGATTTATCTCCATATCTTTCAGCTTCATCTTAATCAGCATTGAAGGATGGTTAAACCAAAAATTTCCAGCCTCATTATTCACAGAGATGTGGACAGAGCAATAAAAATCCAACGGAATTGCATCTGATCCGTGCCTACAAACTCCTGAGCTCATTGATAGCAGCAATCTGAGAGTGAGATAAATCACTGTATCTGAGCAACTCTCCAAAACAACACATTAAAAAGAACATTGATTATTGTCAATTTCATAGCTGAATAAATCTACAATGGACAACCAAAAAAGACGGAATTCGCTCTTCAAATATCTGATTTTTACTCACAAACGACTGAGCCATAAAAACACAATCAGGCTGAGGCAGGTTATTGTACAACTGAGAAAAATCCTAAGCCAAACAATGAGTAGATCAAAACGGAAGACTCCACAGCTACTCCACGTGACACCTTAGGATTTCTGACAAGGTCAGCACTTTGTCTTTATCCAGTTGTTTCATCATTAACATGGCTGTTAATGCCAAGATCATGTTTGGATGGTTTTAACATGACACACCATTATAGTTCAGCCATGTTCAAATACTTAAATACTCAAATACATCCTTAAATCTGTGAGGTTATCACTGATATTCGAGTAGGATGGGGGACAGTGATAAGAAGGAAACCTCGGTACTGAGTTTTATGACATTTATATCAGTGATGTTACAAAGAGGTATGGATATAAGGATGTATTGTGTTATTTGAACAAGGAATCTGGGAAAGGGTCAAGGCAAAGCTAGAAGGGTAGCTACAGCAGGGTCATGGGTTAGAACCCAGTAGCGAGAGTGTGTGTGAGATGAGGAGAGGCTTTCAGGAAGTGCATGTCTCCAAGCCCCGTTACCTTGTTTGCACCAACAGTGTTCACAACATGCACACATACACAGCGGAACACTTACTTATTGATTACTGCTGTCTTCTGTTTGTAGTGTACAACACACATCATTTAACAAGAGGCCAAGCAGTACAGCTATAACTATGGAAACAAGGTACAATTTAGATATGATATCAGAGCCATCAGTTGTAGTACTACTCTATATACAGTATCTAAAACCAGTCAATTTGGCCCAATTTTTGTTTTAATCGAATTTTATTTTGAAAGATTCTGAAGTAGGCATGAAGAAATCAGGTGATGCAAACAAGGTACAACAATTCATTTAAAAGAAAATACATGAAACAAAAAAGTATAAAAGGTTGTTCTCTTTCGATGGGATTAGTTGATAGGCTTGTTAGGAAAAATATAATCAAAAAAAGCTTTTGTTTACCCTAGGGGCTATAACCTTAAGGTTTACTCTCTCCGGTGTCCTCACATCTGCAGAAATATAAATGACTTCATTGTACTTTCAGGTTTGGAGTAAAAAAGAATCCTACAGGAAACAGACATAAAACAGCACTATGCTTCAGGCAACCTTGCTGTGGCTGTGTAGTTAGTCTTCTTTTTCTATGCCTCATATGTGCTTTCTTCTTATAACCTGCTGTATGGCACATATTAATGATGTTGCTAAACTAGTATTGCCAGGGAAGCTAATGTCAGCAATGTTGGTGACCTCTGATCTCATTATAACTAACCATCATTGTTGACTGGCTCAGATAGATTCCTTTTCAAACATTCATTTGCATATTTTAAAATGTGAGTAAATCCATATCATGCACATAAATAAATCTTAAAGCTTAACTCAACCTCAAGGCATCCCTCTGTCCAGAAAAATGCTAAAATATTTTAGGCTAAAATAGACTCTAAATGATTACTTTTCAATAATAAATGAAAGCCTCTGTGTTTACAGTCTCTCCAATTGGCTTGTTATTGCAGGAACTATTAGGGAGACACTGGTGTAAATAAGTCAATGTTGTTGATGAACAAGAGAAAATAATTAAATCCATCAAGTTCTAATCAATTTAAGACCATTTCGGCTGAGTCTGGGCACTGGAATTGCTTTTGCTAAATAACTGACTGATGTCTCCGCCACTGTGTGAGTGAGAGATACAAATGAAATTTTCAAACCATTTTAATGTAACCATCCATCATGTCACTCAGTATTATTAATAGGTTTTGCCATACATTTTTTCTAGATTTACTCTTACCTGGCACCTGCCACAGGTGACTTCCTCCCTGGTTCAAGTGATGCTCCCAGTGGTTCCTCTCCCAGTGACCTAGTGTCTTTATTTAGCTGCTGTAGTCGTGAACTGAGCTCCCCCATAACAGATGGTTTTACTCCCTCATCTGACCCAAGCCCCAGTCCAAGCCCCCCAAGGTTGCCCAAACTCCCAATACCGAGCCCCACTCCCGGCCCACGGGGCTCCACTGGGTCCCCCCATAGCTTGGACCTCCGCTGGAAGAGGTAGCGCGGCTTGGTAGGGGCAAGTCCAGTCACTGAGGCCGAACCACCTGAGGGGAGCCCAGCTCCTCCAGCTGCAGCAGCAGCCAGGGCAGCAGCCTGTTGCTGTGATAGCAGCTCACTGTCAGAGCTCTGCTTCAGCAGAGGGTCCCTGAAGGTGACGGGGCCTTTACTGCCTCCTATCTGGGACTTGAGTCGGGGCTTAGGAGGCACTGGCGGCTTGTCGAGCACAAAAGTCTGCCCGTCGGCATAGGAGGTGTGCGTGGTGTGTGTGTCGGCAGGCTCGCCGCTTTCTGAGGACAATGTAGACATGCTGGAAACCGTGGAGACGGTGCTGGTGGTCTCGAGATGGTGGTCTCTCTCTCTCTCACTGGAGCTGCGCGTGTCAGCCTCCTCCACGCCTGAGTCAGCCGCAGAGCCAGACTCGCCCACCGGTGGGGGCTCCAGAGGGTCAGAGGGCTTCCCTGAGACAGCTGCTGCACTGGGTGGAGGTGGGGGCTGGGGAGACTGAGGCTGGATGGGGGTCACAACTGGGGTTGAGGGCGTTTGGGGTGTTGGTGTTGTAGGAGCTGTAGGAGAAGTGGCAGGTTTAGTTGGGGACACTAGCTTCTCCTGTGCCTGTGCCAGCAGACCATTAGCAAACTCGTCTGGAGGTGGAACAACTCCAATCTTACGTAGCTCCTCTCTTGTTTCCTCATCACTGGAGGACAACATTACAGGGGGCAGGGTCACTGTGTATGGATCTGCATCCTCCTCAGAGCTTCCCTGAGCCAGACTCTTCTCTTGGGCTGGACTGGCAGGACGCTGAGTTTGAGGCTGTGCCTGGAGCTGGGCCTGGAGCTGGGCCTGGGGCTGGGAGACTGTGGGACTGGGGGATTTAGCCCGTGGACTTGGAGATTTGCTGGGCTCCATGGATACTGGAGCAGGGGTCTTTTCTAGTTCTGGGCCTCCCCCAACAGCCTGGCCATTACTGGTAGCATGCACCATGATTAGCCCTGCTGTCTTCTGCTGTGATGTATCCATAATACTGATCAACATACTTTTTTTATCCTCTAGTCTCTTCTCCTCCTTTCTCTCCTCAACTCTGGCCTCCATCTCCTGTCGGAATGATACAGGTGATGGTGATGTGGTCCACTGTGGTTTGGTGGGCTGGGGAACTAAAACTGATGCCGGGGAGGATCCAGCTCCATACCCCCCTGCCTTGGTGCTTTTAGGCGAGAAAGGGGGAGATGTGGGTGCCCCTTCATGGGGAGACTCTTTGGTCTGAGTGTCAATGAATACTATGCCCTGGCCTACCCGTTCCTGTTTAGTCCTAGGCTCAGGGCTGCTAGTTGGGGACTGGCTCTGGGAGGTAAGTGCCCTTTCCCTTGCGGCCAGCGCAAGAGCCAGTGGTGAGTTAGGGTCCAGGGGCTTTCCTGTGAGTGGATGGATGAAGGTGGTCCCACTAGGCGAGGGGGTCAGGGCCAAGGCAGGGGGAGGCAGCTGTCCCAGCTCTCGGGTGAGCATCCGTTCATCGATAGAGTGAGATTGAGTCAGAGAGGGGGCATCAGAGCTGGTGGTGGATGCCCCCTCCATGGTCCCAACAGAAAGGAAGACTGTGGATTTCCTCCGTTCTTCTAAGCGACGCTCACGATCTTTCACTGCTCCAGCAATTGCAGCAGCAAAGGGGCCCTTACCATGAAGCATCATCTCTCCCTGGGCACGCATACGCTCTCGCTCAGCCATCAGCTGCTGCTGGTAGTAGTCTGCACGGCTGGTGTGTGTGTGCCCGTGGGTATGTGGATGTCGTCCTGAGGGCGAGCTCTCTCGTGAGTGGGCGGCAGCTAAGGCCAAACTAGCTTTTTCTTGTGCGTCTTCCACCTGCAGTAAGACGAAAATGTTAAAAAATTCCCCCAAACATGTCAAGGTCATAGGATTTCTGTCAGTAAAGGTAAAATCAGAAATAATCCCACACATGCAACCTACCTGTAGTTGTTTCACTAGGGGACTTTTCTTCCTCTGTGGCTTGGTGGGTGTGTATAGTCCAATGCTAAATTGACCTACGTTAGCATAAGGGTTGTCAATAACCCGGCCCTTCCTTTTGATTCGCTCAGGTGGAGTAGCAGCAGAAGGTCGGGGTATTTCTGTAGGTTCGACAGGTAGATGGGAAGAGTCCTGGAGGATGATCATGGAACGTGCTTTCTTCTGTCTCTCAATGTGTGTGGCCTGCCGCTGAGCGGCCTCATAAGGCAGGTCCAAAGAGGAGGGCTTGAAGCTGGAGCGTCCTCCTGGCTCATGGCCCTGACTCTGGGTCCTAGATGGGGGAGGAGGAGGGCAAAAGGCTGGGGGAGGACCAGTGTCTAGGTAGTAAGGAGGAGGTGGAGGGGCCGTTTGTGGGGGTGGAGGGATGGGGTGAGGCTGTGAGTGGTCTCGGAGGGTGTCTGTCATAGAGGAACTACGGGGAAAACGATGTTCGCCTGCAAGGGCAGACAGCCGATCCTCCTCAGTGGCCCCTAATGAGGGGGGAGAGGAGCACAGATCATCTGGTGATGGGTTGTAAGCTCATGAAAAAGGACCATTTTAGACCAGAGAAATTAATTCATCATTCATTTCATAAGTGTGCTTAAAAACAGAAAAAAACTTAATAATAAAGAGTATTAATAATGAATGTGTATATCTAACAGGCCTTGTGCTCTGCAAATCTGTGAATATTCAATCCGTACACTTGCAGATTCTGAACATGTAATGAAATGTATGCATTTGTTTGTTCCTAGATTAACTGTTAGCATTTGTTAATCTGTCATGGTTTGATGGAGGAGGTTATTCATCGTCAGGTGGCACTTTAAATTGGATTCATTAGGATGTGGCCTCATCCTCAATATGTTGTACTTGTTTTTCTGCTGTCTACATATAATTCTTTGTGGGTAGAATAAAGCAACTCATGAGAAAAGCAAAAATCTTCCTGATTTTAATGTTTTCTATAGGTTCATATTTTACCTATAACCATACTGTACATAAGATACACTATCATTCACCTTATTTGAATGTGTACAGGATGGGTGATTATTTTACCAAAAGATTTGGTCCTCGACATCCCCTTTGGTAGTGGTATGTGACCTCTCTCAATGCCTGGGTGAAGTCCTCCATGTAGAGTCATCCCTTGTCTCTCAAACAGTGACTGTAGTAACAACAAATCCGGTAATTTGTTGTGTTATGACAGTTTTGTCTGTAAAACTTCTGTAAAACCCCAAAACTGTATAAGAACAATGCAGCTCAGGTATACATGGGTGCTCTAAACTGTAGATATTGTCTGCCATTGGCTGTGTGTAGGTGCACTCACACTGATCTCTGCTGGTGTTATTCTCCTGCTGGTAGGCCGTTGTTTGACAGTGGCTGCTCTGTAATCTGCCTCTGAGGGCTGAGAACGCAACATAGACTCCTGGGATGCCAACATCTCATCTAGTCTCTCTGTTAAGAAGGAAATGAGCCAGAATTAAATACCAAGACACAAGTCCAGAGAAAGGAACTGACACAGATAATGCATAAAAGAATACACAATGTAAATAAAAAAAGCATCTCTAAAATGTATTTATACACTCCAATGTGAGGTCATGCTCTGTGATATTGTACAAAATCTCTGCAGTATCTCAATACAATTTCACTGTGACCACTAGGGAGAGAGTGCTAAGACTTGAAAGAGACAGGGAAAGAAACAAGAAGAAAAAGCAGAGAAAGAGCCAGTCCAAGTGTTCTGCTCTTTTTTTCTAATCAACGCTGCTTAAATTGACACAGCAGTCTTTGTGACGTTTAGAGAGGGGTCATTTTCTTGCCTCAGACTCACCTCCTCTTCTCCTCCGAGCAGAAGCTTGGTGGGAAAAACATAGCGTCAGCAGAGGAGGGATAATGACAAGAACAAGCCAGCAGAAGTGACTACTCTTAAAGGTAGCAGACACGCTAAGTTTAAATGACAAAGGAAAAGCAGAAGTATGACAGAAAAGGAGGAGGAGAGCATGGAGTTTGCATGCCAGCTCTCTGGCACTCACCCAGTTCCTCAAGCTCAGCGGTCATGGACTTAGAGCGCAGTGTCAGGGTGGTGCTGGGAGCTCTCTTGGGTGGTGGGGGAGCTGTGGAGAAAAGGCATGGTGTTGAAGACGAAGTTGAGGGGGATGAAAATCCTTTGGCTTTGCGGCTCAGTGCCTTCCTGGCATCCCAGAGACGGCCAGCCCATCCTGTCCTCCCTGCTTTGATCTGGTCAAATTCAGATGAACTGGACGCCTCACACTTAGAGAGGACCTTGTTCAGGCTATGGTTGGAGCTCAACTTCTTCATGGTTTCTTCTTCGTCGGCTGAACGGCTTCAAATTTGTAAATCTTTCTCCAAGACTTTCAGTTTTTTAGTCTTTGTGCTGCAAGAATTCCTCTCTGCTGAGGATCCCCGAGGCAGTAAATGTACAGCTCAGTCCTCTCTGTAACATCCCTAGCTTTCCTTATCCTCTCATTACACACAGAACAACAGAATCTGTCTGCCTCTCTGGGCAGAATGAGCAAGATGAGTGTGGCAAGGAGCGGGCAAAAGTCGTCCATCTTACTTTTAATATGCTGCCTGTCTGGAATTTAGTAGGTGTGCATCAGACAGAAACACACTGACACACCGGCTTACACACACGGGCATATCCACCCACATGCAAGACCACATGCAGATACACCAAGAAAACCTGCTGAGGGAGGACATAATAGCATGTGGGCTGACAGACAGAGATGGCAGTAAATTCAACAACTAAGGAAAATGATGTGCTGCAGACTTTATACCCCAAAGCTCATGGGAGCTTCCCGGTCTTAATATACAGGCATAAGGCAGCTGTGCTGTTTTTGTCCCACTGAAAGCAGCAAAACACATCAAATATTGCAAAAATGTTGATCCAACTTCAAACTATAGTGTTACAGGCTTAAATTAGGTCCCAATAAACACACAACCAAAATAAGAATGATGAAGTCATGTCAAGCAGTGACAATGTAATGCCATGCAGCCAAACAGTGTTCATAAAGCCACATACAGCTGTAGTTTCTGCATGCTTTAACAAACCCCAAATTCTTAACAATATCCTATAATACAACTAGATCACCTCACTCTATCTGAGATCAACCAGCTAGCACTCAATGCACCAATGTAGAGCAAAAGATCTCTAAAACCCACAGATGCCCCAGTGCCTTACTGGAGCCCAACTATCCTGCTGTCGTCAGCAGCTGCAGTTCTAGCGTACATACGCCATCCTGGGTACAGTCCATATCAAACATCTTCATTTCCTCACCAGTCTGCACATTCTGGTACAGTAGCAGGGAGCAGAGGAGATGGAGGTGGATGGAGAAAGAGGAAAGGAGACAGAGTCAGAGTGAGAGAGAGAGAGAGGGAGAGGGAGAGAGAAAGAGAGAGGGAGAGAGAGAGAGGGCGAAAGAGAGTTGCTTTTGCTGTAATGTACTGCTTAATTCTAACATGCAGTGTAGTCACCATGGCAACGGTGGCAGTAGCGAGGCCTAGCATGGTGCAGACAATGTGTGGTTGCTTGCAAGTCTATGTGTGTGTGCGTGCGGGCGTGAGTGAGTGTATGAGCACATGTGTGTGAGCACGCATTTTTGCAAAAGTGCAGAACAATATGCAGAGTATGTCCCACTGGAAGAGTGGTGCACAGGGAGTGAGTGTTCAACACAGCTGAGGACGAAGTTTCGAAATGGAGTGTGTCCTGTTTTCCCTCAGCTCTGAAACACTGAACACTCTCCATCTTGTCTGCAGATGTTTGCAGACATTACAGATATGTCTCAGCACTTGAATCTGCTTATCCATCTTTTCTTTGTTCAACCCCTGCCAAATATGTTTGGTCTCATTGGCAAGATGTTGGAAACATTAATTTGAGATTCTTTTTCATATTCATGTGATTGCATCACAACTTTCAGATGCACATTAATGCTGCCAATCTCCTGCTCAACCACATCCCAAAGGATTCAGACCTAGTCACTGAGGAGCCTATACTTATTTACTGTCATGTTTGTTAAACCATTTAAACAACTTTGGGGTTTGTGACATGGAAGTTTATCCAGCTGGAAGTAGCCCCTGCAAAGATGGTAAATTGTGGCCATAAAGGGATGACCAAGGGATATGGTCAGCAGCAATACTCAGATAGGCTCTTGCATACAAATAATGATTGATTGGTATTAAGGGGCTTAAAGTTTGCCTCAGTTTCCCCAGACCCACCACGACCAGCCTGGATTGTTGACACAAATCAGGTTGCGTCCATGGATTAATACTGATGATGCCAAATTCTGACTCGACCATCTGCATGAATCCATGGACCCAGATTCATCAGACCAAGTTAAGTTTTTCCAGTCTTCAACTGTCCAGTCTTGGTAAGCCTGTGCAAACTGCATCCTCAGATTTTTGTTCTTGGCTGAAAGGAGTGGAACTCGATGTGGTCTTCTGCTGTTGGAGTCCATCTGCCACAAGGTTCGATGTGTTGTGCATGCTGATGCGTTTCTGCTCTCCACAGTTGTAAAGAATGGAGTTAGGGTAGCTTTTCTGTCAGCTGATATCATGATTCTTCTATCACGTCTCTCATCAAAAAGAGAGAGAAAGAAAATTTTTATGTTTTCTTCACATCATTCTTTGTAAAACCTAGATCCTGTTGTGTGTGAAAATCCCATGAGATTAGCAGTCACTGAGATCTCATCATGTTTGATGTGAGCAGTCACTGAAGCTCCTGACCTTTATCTGTGTGATTTTTTCCATTGCGCTGCTGCCATTATATAATTATATATAATTATAGAGTTGCATGAATAAGCAGGTGTGTAGATGGTTCTAATAAAGAACTCAGAGTTAGATCAGAAGATTGATGTTGTTCTCATGTTTGTCTGTTAAATATGAAACTTCAGCTAATAGGGGATTAGAACAGTGACAAAATCCACCTACCAGGACCTCTAAAGATAACTAATTTACATGTTTTATTTTTTTTATACTCTGTTCAAAGCTGAAGAGTAAGACAATTTTCCCTTCGGCAAGGGCTTATATGGTAAACTATTTCTTGGTCGGAACCAGTAACTGAGAGTGGAGACCCTGGAATCTCTGCTTGTTGCCTGGCAACTGGTCAAGAAATAGTCTGGCACACAACCCCCCAAAATCATGACTGGTCATTTTTTTGGTACAGGTCTTTGTTTTTACCTATGTATCTAATCAGGCTCGACGTTTCCCTGTTTAAAGTCTCCCTTTTTAAAGATAACCTAGCCTGCTGTTGGCTGTAGCCTCATATTTAACAGACAAAACTGAGAGGGGTATTAATCTCTTCTAACACTCTGCCAAAAAGTGCACATGCTATTTACAAAAAATGTTAAACTTTGACTTAAATCAAGTAATTGCAATTTAGCAAAATCAGTCAGGTGTCATGGTCTGCTCCATATTGTACCCACTACCTGCCAGTAACTTTCCACTCTCCTGCCTCTGCTCTACTCTACCTGCTGGCCACGCCCATCTCATCAGTCCAACCTCAATCACCTGTGCTCCCAGCTGCAACTCATCACCAATTAACCCAGTATATATACCTCCCCAGTTCGCTCACACCAATGCCAGACTCTCCAGCACTCAGCGTCATCACCTGGTATCGACCCTGCCTGCCTGCCTCTGACCTGTTTTTCCCTCATCACTTCCCTGGTAAACGCCTCAACCTTCTGTGCCTGACCATGAACTCAATCTCTGACCTGTTCGCTTCTTGCCTGCGAGGCTGAGGGGTGTTCAGCCACGATGGCTGTTTGCCAGAGCTTTTGCCTGCACTGTGTCTGCTGTTTGTTCTGCTGAGACCTTCAGTAAAGGTTGAATCCAAACTGTTCTTGTGGTCCAGTGTGCTGCATTTGGCTTTACACATGTTACATCAGATGAGGAAGACTGAAATGTTGTCCAAAGCTCCAAAATGAAGCTGGTAATAGGGCCTTTAGTTTAGACTTTTTTTTGTGAAGATATGTTGTGCGTAATGGCATCAGTCAAAGAAATGATAAGGAAAGATACAGCAGCATAGAGGACAGGTGGAGAAGAGAGAAGACGGAGATACTGAGAAACCATAAGGCCTTAATACAGAACTGTCCCACGGGAACTAGGTCAGACCCATTTGTCACTGTCTGTGTATCTCAATAATCGCAAAGGAGGTGCACACACCACTCGGCCACACTTGAACACACACACATGCATGCACTTGCAGTGCGCATAGTCCTGAGGTCATAGTGCCAGGACTGTGTGGGAGCTGAGTAGTGATGAGCCATGGTTGACATGGAAACCACATGAATTTATAGCAGGGAAATGTGGTAGAAATCACCTTGGTGATGGAAGTGCACATTTTCCCTAAATCCTCTGTACATAAAATTATGTCTTCACAATGTTAACATTCAAATTGATCAATTAAAATGAGCAAATTATTCATCAAATAAGTTGTTGTTTATACTAATGACTGAGCTTAGTAATGGTTGAGCTGGTCCTTACAAAAAGAACACATTAATAGTGGTCAAGTGTGAGTTCACATTGACTTTGTGTTTTTGATTGAGAAGTTTGACAATTATATGCAATATTACATGTATTAGCTTTAAATTGGAATACACATGTACTTTTACAGGAAGGACAAAGGGGAGCTTACTTCATCCCCCTTGTATTTACCTTTCTTACGAACCACCTCCTCAGACTCAGGTTTGCGCGTGACAGACACCACCTTCATCAGCAGCCTGCTGCCCCCTTGCCGGATCAAGGACACCACCTGTTTATGGCCCACCTTAACTACATTCACCCCGTTCACCTAAGAGAAAACACAGAGAATTAGACCTGCTGACACAAGTGCAATCTCGTTTTATACAATTGCTGCTGACATTAAAACACCATCCTGAATTCTGGTCAGTGTGTGTAGGATACTTCACATGATCCAGTTTCGTACTGTTTTACAAAACTGTACCTCATTAATTCAAATGTAAGCTTGTTGCAAATATTCATAAAGTTTAAATAAACTCTTTGCAGGCAGAGGAGGGACAAGTCACATCTGTAAACGCACCAGGTTGTTCAGCCATGTGATGGAGAAGCAAGTGAAGAGCTGTCCTTATTTACCTCAATGAGGAAGTCTCCTGTCCTCAGACCAGCCCTCCAGGCCACTCCCTCCACGTCCACAGACTCAAGGTACTGCAGGGCAGGGAACGCTGGGGTCGGGGTGAACTCTTCAATGGGAGTCTCAGCTGAGAAGAAACCCACAGAAAACACAATGAGCACAAATGGAAAATTTGTCACATGCTGCAAAGAATATTTGGAAAATAATGGCTGCTGGTTTAAAGCTGCACTATTTTAATTTCCTTGGAGGCAATAATGAATTTTTGAAAGTTTTTGTTTTAGCTTTACCAAATGATCTAATTAATAAATTTGCAGGCTTTAGTCGTATTTATTGACTAAAGACTCAGGATAGCCCTGAGTGGATGTACTGCTGTTGCCTGCTGCACCTAAACAATATCACTGATGCTGTGCATACACACACATGCTCACATGTCCACAACTTCACAATACCCACCTCAACACAGCACTCAAGACCACTTTATTAAGTGACGTGCTACTGCAAACTCCATTTAATCTTGGAATGAATCCAGCTAAAATCACTGACACATGACAGTTCTCAGAGGACCACTAAGTGAACTGCTGTGTGTGTGTGTGTTTCTGTAAGCCTGTGTTTAAAGGTACTAGGGAGTAAAAGACAGAGAGAGTAAAAGAGGGTAGGGTGAGCCAAGATCCATGGTAGTGAGTGATGGAGCAGTAACAGACTGCCGGCAAGGTGCCTGAGAGCGGTTGCCATGGTAACCAGCCCGAGTGGAGAGCTGGCACGTGCACAGGTAGAATGAATTTGTGGCGATGGAGATAAGCATTGGATAAGCATTTGGTTAAAATGCAAAAGGCAAAATATTTTGAGAGGATAAGCGACAGGAAGGATCTGAAGGAGGCAAAGGAGCAGAGAAGAACAAAAACAAGGACAGACAGAGGAACGTGGAAATGAGAGAGCAGGGAAGTGAGAGGAGTGTGTTTCTCTACTAAAGCTCAACGCCATGTGTGGGGAACAGATGGGACAGTTAGCTGACAGCTCAGCCAAGGATGACGCCACCAAAGGGGCAACACACGCTCCAGTTCTGCCTCTCTCGCTCTCTCACACACACACACACACACACACACACGCCTGAAATCTACTCGGTATACAAGCTGAGTGTTGACCAAAGCTGGTTGTGTTGTTTACTCACACTCTAACAATCAAGACTGAGCCACATTCAGTGACTCAAATCAACAAATCAACTACTCGAAACTTTTCATGTTGAGATAGGTTGGTTGTTTATGTGAATGCAGCAAAGGGGTGTGTGTGTGTGTGTGTTTATCTCACCTTTGGCTCCACGCAGGACAAAGCCAAACCCTTCATTTTCTTTTTTCTGTAACACAGCATTCTTTTCCTCTATGATATAGTCACTGTGAAGGAGAGAGCAGAGGGAGAGCAGGTATGAATCCAACACCATCCTTGCACACACACAAAGAGAGAGGGGCGAGAGGGAGGGCAGGCGAGTAAAGAGGGTCGGTCGGTGGGGGTTGAGAAGTGGGAGGAGATGGAGCTGTGCGCACACACACACACACACACACACTTCCTTTCCTGTTAACCACTCATGTTAAAAGCCACAAAACCACAGCTCAGGATTCCCAAACGTTGAACTAGTATTTTGAGAGCGGAGGACACGCGCAAGCACGCACAAACAGAGGAAGAACAAGAGTGAGAGAGAGCGAGCAGGCCAAAGAGAGAGTCCTTGTGAAGTACTTTGGGATACTGTTTAAGAGCAAATCAATCGTCTGGCTTCAGATGAGACTGCAGCTGAGGAGGGTGTTGAGGGTTTCTGCTGAAGAAACTGACAGGGATGGCTCTGATGCATTATTGTCCCTTGACTAATGATAGAGGGGAATAGGAGGCAAAAGCAAGGGAGCAGTTCATCACTGCTTGGTTTTCCTGAGTGTTGAGGGGTAAAGGCTGTGAAATGTGCTGCTCTGCACAAACCTGTATACAGTTTTTCAAGCTACACATATATATCCAAAGCCTGTGATCCAAAATAAAGGCAATTATTAGAGTTAGTTAAGCACTGTAGTGGTAATGAATGTAGTGGTAGTGAAAATCTGCATGACTGCTGATAGTGTGATGCAGAAAATAATCAGCATGTGTCCTTCAACAAACTGACTGAGTGGAAACATTTTGGGTAAGGTAAGTATGAATTGTTGTAGTTTTTATCTACTGTACACTGATGGTGGATAACAGATAGTTGGAGGGAGGGGGTAAATTAAAAGACATACAAAGCAGCCTACTGCAGAGTAGTGAAGAAAGTTTTACTTCAAAGGTAAAAATGAAATGTAAAGATGGCCTGAATATGATTAACCTCAAGTGCAGAGGGCTTCAAACCAGTATCCCTTCAGTTTAATTATGTTTACACATATGACAAAAACATTGTGGAGCTGCTTGTATTGTCGCGTCTCATCACAACACACTCCCACTGCGGGGACTGCTGCCAGTTTACAGCCTGAACACCATCACCAAAGCTGTGAGTTTTGTAGCATTCTGTGATTTTCAGCATTATAAGTCATCCTTCCTCACATTGTAGAGAGCTAGTGTTCAGGTTGCAACTCGGTGGGCGGCTGCACTCTTCATTAGCTTAGTTACACTCCACTCTCTCAGACTTACCAAGGGAACACAAAGCTCCTGCTGCTGGAGCCAGGAGACCCGTAACAAACCTTTCTGCAGGAGGGAGGTCAAAGCTTTGGTTTCATAAAAAGCTATCTATCCACTTTTGTACAAGTTATTATGCACAGAAAACTGTGTTGGTTTAGCCTCAATAAAATGCTTTGTTTCAGTCCAAACCCTTTTATCCACTATGCTTTTCATTTCTGCTCCGTGACCCAAAATGTCACATTACTGCAATATACTCACTGTCCTTGTTCAGAATCTCTATCCGCCCACATTACTCATGATGTAAGACTCACATTTTAAAATGGTGAAATGATGTTTCCTGAAAATAATTCTGTCCATAGACATTTGTGATTCTAATATTTCTCAGACCACATTTCAGATATCAATATGATATAAGAAACTTTGCAGTATAACTCACTACGTTTCTGTTTTATCTGGGCATAATGCTAGCATCTGCAGCTGGTATTTTAAACCACTTTTGATTACCAGCCTCAAAAATACGTACAGTACATATACCATGTCATGTCTGTGATTACCAGTTAGTGTTAGTGCCTGTAGTAATGCTAATTCCAAAAACCTGTACCCCTAGAACCTGAAGTGATATTTAATCCAACCCCAATTTAGAAAGCAGGGCATTTAGATTTCATAAAAGAAATGAAAGAAATGAAAACAATGCTTACTCAGACAAGCTCTGTGTCTCTTTGTCTGACATACTGTGACATTAAAGTGAGAATTTGCATCATAACGAAGCCTCACGTAGCTTGCCATTCTACCCTATGCTAACAAATCTGATTTAGAAGAGAGAGAGAGCACTCACACTCCCTGCACAATAAATGTCAGCTTGAGACAGAGGTGGGACTGAATAAGAAAATCCTAGGAGCAAAGTTAAGACATATAAATCACAAACCTGCACATGTTCTCATACAAACGCATGTTATGCCTGTGCATACACAATACCCAGATACTGATTTATGACTGAGACAAAAACATTCTGTTAAACAGAGTTATGCGAATACAATTTCATGTGCATTTTTACAATTTGAACTGGGTGCACTGGCTGCATGATGCCTTTAGATGGCAGCAGCTCCAAAGCGCTCAGTGGTTTTTTTGGTGTTTTTTTACATGCACTTAAATACCCCTCTTAAGGCAAGGAAGCAGTCTCTGATGTGACAATATTATTTGAGCAGTGCAGCACACACATGGCCTGCACACTGTTATGTCATGATAGTTCAGAGAAAGAGGTTGTACCTGTATGAGGTGAAGTTGTCATATGATCCCACAGTGTAGTGTCTGAACAGTCTCTTAGTGCGGTCCTCCCGAGTCTCTGCAAAACAAATAAAATAACTTTGAATCCAGTCAGACAAGCCAGAACCTTCAATTGTTTTAATGTTATATTGTATGCTGACATCAAAGATTGAAAACATGTTGAACATAAACAAAAATCTCTTAATGTTTTCATGTTCGATGTTTTGTGTTGAGAAATAAAAACATAAGCTGTAAAAGACAAAGTCTTTCACACACAGAATAGTGAATCATAATACAATAAAATTCTGAAAATATTATTCCTGTGATTTCTCATCAGAGGCACAATCGCCCACACATAGCCCAGGCTTAAACTGCCAGTGAAGTGCAGTGTCTTGAAGGCAAGGTCAGCCACATCTGCCTGTGTGTGTGTGTGTGTGTCTGTCGTTCTGGCATCTCATTGGTTCTGTCAAGAACTGAACCAATGAGATGAACTGCACTCCTTGGTAATGCATTGCTTAAACGTGACTTAGGAAGGACAGAGTATTTTTAATTAGTTTCAGTTTTGCTTGTGACTTTTATACAAAGCCACAGAAATCCAACCAGCTCTTAGCATGTTAAGTGTAAAAATGTCAGCAGAACTCTGATCCAGTTAGCACAGAGAGAATTAAATTACCACAGAGAAGTAATTATTAATAACATGCTTCATTTATCGTAACCTACCAGAGTATAATTGTTCAATGGTATTTTTTGATTTTGTAAAATAATTGCATAATTACTCTTAAAGTGTTTCTTTTAAAATGGGAAATGTACTAGAATGAGCTCAGTTAATATAATATGTATGTGTGTGTGTGTGTGTGTGGTTTCTGTCAGCATGTGGGTGGATTTATCCTATGGGAGTGCTAATAGAGATCGATGCCCTCTCCCCATCCCAATAATGCACATTGCACCTTCACTAAACACCAGTCTGCTGACTACACACCCAAAGACCCCACATAGAAACTCTTATTCTCTGACATGGATGTTATGTTTTTGGGTCTTTCTGTTTTGCAGGATTGCACAAAAAAGGGTTAGGGTTATACATATTGTTGGTTGCTGGTAAAACTAGGCACATGTCCCCTTGTTTCTCTCTTTCCTGTCACTTTTTATGGTCTGCTGTCTAACAAAGGCAACCCATCTGTTTGAGATATTGTGTACACGTGAGGAAGAAAAGACATGTAGCGAGTGAAAAGGGAAAAAGATAGCAGACTTGAAGGAGCTGGCATCCTCAGATCCACTTTAGCCTGTCCATCTGACTGTGTGTGTGAATGACAGGTTGACAGCTCTGATAACTGCAGCCACTGTCACTTGGTGAGAAAACAGAAGGTAAGAAAAGGATCGCAATCTGCTCCAAATTCGCAATTTCATGTTTAACTTTGACCCCTCAGCCGCTGCTCTCCCACCTGCCTCCTAATTTTCTTCATCTGGCTTTCGATTATAATCTTGTTTGCCTGTGCCATTTTCGGCGTTCTCCAAGGGCACTGCTGTGTCAGTCTTGATCTCTCTGATTCTTACACATTCATTTGTTGCAGCATGATTGCAAACGTGCAGCTTTTCTCTTCCCTCATAACACATACCCCACTCACAGGAACGAGGCTGCTTTAATCAAAGTGCCCTATATTACAAAACCAGATACACAAACCTCTACGCAAAGCATCCACGCATTTCATTATAAGGCATTTGTCTTTCCCGAGCAAGAATATCAGTCAGCTGGTCAGTGAATTACTTTGGGGATGCAGCTATCCTGTCTGGAACTGTTTCGCTGTCAGGAGGTGTATTCTGTTTTTTCCATGTATTATACTCTGCTCAGATGCTGATATTTGCAGCAGATCCACAAAAGAACATCACTGTCCTGCTCCTGCTATCATTGCTCTCTCCACCTTAAAAAATAACCTGCTACTGAATGCAACAAAATTTCACGTGTGTTGTCCTGAGGATTGACTAAAGAAATTTTGTGAAATGTATGTTGGAAAAAAGATAACAAAACCACTGAACTGTTGTTAAGATAAAAATTGTTAGTTGTTGATCTGACTTTTTGAATCTAGTTGAGAAATCCTCAGCATGTATCCCTGTGGAGATAAATGTGCCTCTCAAGTGGATGCAGATGTAGCTTGAAACACCTGTGCAGAGGGCATCATCCTTCTGGCAACCAGGACTGAGTTTATAGGTGTGTTGGCAAACTGCCGAGGTAATGATGTTATGGCAACATTGTAAGCAGCAGATAAGTGGTGTCACCATCCCTTCCCTCCAGTCAAAAAGAATGCCAGTGAATTGTTATTTAACCTGCTGTGACAGTTTACAACCTGGACGGCTAAGACAACTGTATAAAGGTGAGAAATGTGCAAAATAGAAAATAGAACACAAGGCAGCTGGTTGGTCTTTTGTCTGGGTTAGAAAGTTACTGTACAACAAGTCAAGGGAGGAAGGATTGTGTTGTTTTGTCAGCAGTAGTTGTCAGAGGGAAGTAGTTATGAAAGAAGAGGTGATATTTGGGGAGAAAGTTGTGGATGAGTCAGCACCTGTTGTCCCCCGCACATGCACAGTCCGTCTTTTACAGCCCACACTCATTCATCCTCGCACATCACCGAAAAGTCCTGACTTCAAAAAAGGACGAGGGAAAAAAGAATCAGCCGAATGTTGGACAATTTTTGCGAGTCGGTGACTGTGTGTGTGTGTGTGTGTGTGTGTGTGTGTGTGTTACTGTGTGCACGCCATGTGATACAAGATGTAGTCTAAGAGTGTGAAATGCAGCTCATTCATCACAACTGTCATCTGTTTTGTATAGTCCAGGAGCATCTAAAGGCAGGGCCCTGATAGCACGGATAACCTCAACTCCTCTTCCAACTGGCACACACACACGCACACACACACACAAACAATCAGGGAACAGAACAAGAGACATGACAAATGGTGTCCCCTCTTAGTAAAGGTTGTCATTTAAAGGTTACTGTACCTGTAGTACAAAGAGGGCAGGATTTAGCGTCAGATAGGAATAACACAAAGAGACACGTCTTCCATTCTCTACCACAGCTACAAATGCTGAGCTGTCTTCAGGGCAGATAAACATACTGAGAACAACATGAGGGACAGATGCCTGTGAGTGCACATTAGGAGCTAATCTTATGTCACCCCATCTCTATCGTGGACTAATATGACGCAGTACTCACTCCTGTGAAGAGACTCCTTAGCACTTTTTGCATTTTCTTCTCATATACCAGGCACTCATTTGGACTTTCCTGGGAGGAATTCAACTTTGCAAAGGATGTAATGAATTTCACATTTCTGATGATAGCAAAAGCAGGTTATGTGAAAAGAACAAAAGCAAGTGGGTTGTTAGAGTATGAGGAGTGGGTGCCACAATGGCCAGAAAGGCACAGAAACGAGGGAGAAAAGTGGGGAAAGGCGCTTTGCTTAAGTGCTGAAGTTTTCCAGCCACTTGTGTTACATCATCAAGCTTTTAGCAATGCACTAGGGGCACCTGCTGGTCACAACTATTTATAGTAGACAAGTGCACTACACGTTGGGGCTGTGTTCACACCTGCAGGTTGCTCGTGTTGTGAATATCTGTGACTGACAATGCATCGTAAGGTGGACAATATTTGTGTCATATTTGTATCTTCAACTGTGCAGTGAAATGAAATCATCCGAACTGCACCAAACACATGTTGAATGTAAATAAGATACGAACACACTGCAAGTGCAGATGAAGAGCTTCTGCAAAAACCTTACACTGTATGCATACTTGACAGTTAACACTGCAAACAGAAACTTTATCCTCATAACTTCAAAGGACAACGATACCACTGTACTGGCCACACAGTTTGATTGACAGGTCATTTTGGGGGTGCAGCTATAAAACCCCGTAGCAATAACTAGTTGGGACACCAAATTTAGCAAAAGTAGAAGACTTATCAAAGCATTTTCCATAATAAATTTAAAGGCCCAATGAGGTCAGTTTTGCTATTTGGCTAACCATGGTAACAGCTGGTTACAGTGCCACTAAAAAGCCCTTTCTCTCCCCAACGCAAAGTTGTTCAGCACCTCATGGCTAGAAATCTAACTTTCACTTTTCTTCAGATTTCTTTTCTCTCTCTCTCTCTCTCTTTTTTAAAAAATGCTAAAATTATAGATTAGCATAAAAGGGTTGTTGTTCCTTCCTTTGTATTACTCAGGAATTTACATAAGGCACTAACTTCCAGAGATAAATGCTCTCTGATCGACAAACTTAATGTTGCATAGATTGACGAGATTCTATGTGTTATGAGCGATAACTCATCCATAAAAGTGTGAGAATAAGCTGCTGGCCTGTTTTTGCTGCTGATAGCTGTGAACGCGGTGTGTCATAGTCGAGATGAAAGCATATTTAGCACATCAAGCTATATGTCATGCTGTAAGAACGCAGCTCTGCCTCTGTTAAACAAGCAGTATCTCTGAGAGTTCTGCTGTAAACATCTGTCTTTTAGCCCACAGCACTCCTCCACTGTGGACAGATTGCAACACCTTCACTGTCCTTGTCGGAAGGACACAAAGCACCACATCACATACACACAGAGACAGACACACATACACGTCTCTGAGCCCTGATGAATGAGAATTAACCTGTGCTGTTTTACCACTGATAAGAGCTGCAGACACACATGCTCGCAATCTCACACAAACACACACACACACACACTTATCAAGTGAGCCTCATTGACTTTTTAATTCTTTCCTTCCGTGCCCCCACTCATCTCTCCTTTCCTTTTCACCTTCTCTCTCTCTGCCTCCTCATTCATGTTGCGCATGTTAACCTCTTAAACAAGGGTGATGGATGAGGAGCAGGGGCTACAGTAAACTCTGAGGACTCCCTACACCTTGAATACTAAAACAGTCTTTAAATTTATCACAACAATACTCTTATACTGACTCACTGGTGTAACAAGTTCCTGAGGAGCTACATAGCCTGTGAGGAGATGCTTGTGGGGGGAAAAAGACAAAATCATCCTGTCTTTCTTTTTCTTTTGTGCTGTCACACAATGCGCCTGTCATTCCACACGTCCAACAGGGAGTCGTTGGATTGTGCAGGTGGATGCAAGGCTAACCCCATTCCACATAGTACAGAGGACAGAGCGGTGTCTACATTTACTTTTTCCTCTTCATCTTCCTTTGTCTATCCCTGTTTTTTTTCATTGCCCTACTAAACTGTTCTTGAATAAGACTTTAAAGGAAAGGTGAATTATTTTTTCACCCTGGATAAAATTAGTCATGCTCACAATAGGATGGTGTGACAGAAAGGACACTGAAGGAAAAGAACAATCAGCACAAAAGAAAGTCTATAAGCAGGCTGTGTATTAATTTAATCTTTATCTGTTCTTTACGTATGGAATTCAAATACACCATGCATGTGGATTGGAGCTACAGGATAATATTCAACACTGAAGGTGAAAAGAAATGTATGATGCACCACTAAATCTTTTCACTGAGCCATTTGTCTGCATACATGGAAATGATAAAGCAACTGGAGGTAACTTAATTACCTGGGAAGTGGGGAATGTCAGAACAAAAGGTTTTTTTTTTTTGGAACCTAAAATGCATGCCTTAAAATGCATGCCATTATGCCCATATTTAATCGATTACCATACCCTCCCCCCATGATAACAGGCTTCTCAACCTGCCTTTGAATGTGGTCATTTGGAGAAGCTATAAATATGTTTCCCTCCTGTTGGGTTACACACTGTATATGCCAAAGGCATATACAGTGTGTAATGCATTGCATTTGTTACAGAGATTATCAATATCCAGTGCACTTGTGAATTAAACGTGAACATAAATTGTCTCATCTGCTTGAACAAATAACCAATGCTGTCATTTTTCTGGTTGAGCCAGTCTTTTGAGAGCCGTTTGTGAACCAGGACTAACCATCTAACACTGGAGAAGCCATGGAAGCATGAGAAAGAAGGGGGAAGGGCAAAGATTATAACTTAACACCCTCCTTTTTGTATCAGCAGTCACAATCTAATAAGGTGCTTTGATCAAAGACTAAGACAATGGCACTCCAAGTACTGATGCTATGTTAGGAAGACAGACTTTTAATAGAATAGAATAGGAGATTAGATAAAATAATGCCAGCACTAAAGGAAAGGGGTTCATCAAAGCTACCACGTCTGAGTGTTGAACATTTTCTCTCACTCACTTAAAATTGCAGATCTCCCCAGACCCAGTGAGATCTGCCATTTAGCTGATTATCAAGACCTATCTCTATTTAAGAGGGACACATCAGTAAGAGCGTTCTATCACAAACATGAAAAGTTCAAGAATATAAAAAAAGGTTTCAATGTCCAGAGCAGGGTGAGGCAGAGATAAAGAGGAGGCAAATGATATCATCAACAATAGAACAAGTGGACAAATGACTGAGAAGACTTCAATGAGTTCTTCTAAAATACTTAAAATATGTAAAACATTTATCTCCAATTCTAGTGTGTTATACATGTATTTGCACTGAAACAAGCGATCTGTCACACAGCTATAATTTGTGGCACTGCACACCTCCCTCTTCTAAAAATAGAAACATTTGTACACTTGCAAACAGACACTACTCTTCTGCCTTTACATGTCCCCGTATGCCGAGTCATATTGCAAGTTTCTCAAATTTATGAAAGGCAGTATTTTTGGTTTTCCCTGAGAGATGTCATTTCATGGGCATTAAGACTACAAGGGATCCATCTGCTCAGTGTGCTGACCTAAGCACAGTGCAAACAGCTGTGGGCAATGACAGCGACTTACCCCAGTGCAGGTTGTGACACGTGGAGTTCGGTTGCTCTGCCTTCACGACCGTGACCACCCCATCTATCCTGCTGCACAGCACCGGCAGATCTGACACCAACACTGGACAACAGTCCATGTTGTTCAACTCTACCTTTACAAGTCCCTTTCTAAGACATTGAGCGGGAGGTCGTTCCTCCGCCCTGCCACCGGTCCGTCCCACTGACAAGAGCTGGGCCTGGCCTCCCTCTCATGCTCGCCTCAAGACAACTAAAAGCAAAACATCCATTTTGTGCAGTCGGCTATTCAAAAATATCTCAGCACCATATTCCTGAGGGGATTCCCAGTTTTCTTCGTTGCGAGAGTGAAATAAGACTTCTTGGACTAATAGGACTGGAAAATTGTCCCATTCAGTTTCAGCCTCCAGCGTGTATTTCACATCTCTGCTTCTCTGCCGTCTTTCTTTCTCCTCCTCTACTTCAGAAGTGGTTGGTTGGTTGAAGAGCCTTCAGAGAGCCCGTTGTTACCGTGTAAGTGTCGGAGGCAGAGACCAACGCCTATAAATACCTCGGCTCAGTCAAAGTGGAAGAAGCATTGAATAATTCAGTCAAATTCAGACAACAAGGGGCAACTACTGTACGAGCTCCACGAGCACTGTGACAGCTCATCACGACACGCCTTTGAGTCAAGGTCAAGACCAGCCAAGAAGCACGAAGACAAACACAGACACACAAACAAGTATTCTGGGAAAGAGAAGGGAAGCAGGAGAGTAGGAGTGTTCATTACAGGAGAAAACGTTTCTTTGAACCAAGTATGCTGAATTATCAATGTCTCTGAGTGAATCAATAGCTTTATAAATAAGACTTCCCTCACTGATGACTGAACGTGTCACTGTCAGCTCATCTGTATGATACACAGCATGTTACTTGCTATTCGTGATTCAGAGGATCCAGAAAGGTTTGTGGTGGCTGTTGTGGTTCATAATGCACTTTCTGCCTGTTGAGGACTTACTGAGTCTGATGCACCTTAGAAAATGGTGGACACTTAAAAACAATAGAAATATGTGGTCAGTAGCTATTGATCTTTCAACTGAGCAAAATAATTCAAATTTAAATTGTATTTCTAAGTTCTGCCTTCCGACTCCACAGTAGAGTGGGATACCGATGATGAGAGAGAGAGAGAGAGAGAGAGAGAGAGTGTGAAACATGGAGAAAGACCTTTTTTAAACTGTGACACCCCAGAACAGTGAAACACAGTAGTTGTCAAGTCATGGCAGTCAGAGAGTTTATGTAAACAAAATGATTCAACCAACTGTGTCTACCAATTACTTGTCAAAATGACCACTACAGGTGTACGTGGTGTGTATGGCAGACACTGTGAAATAGACCTGACTTTCGGAGAGAAATCTAGTAACCTGCCGGTGTGTGTGTTTGTGTGTGTGTGCGTGCGTGCGCGCGTGCACATGACCTGCTGTCATCCGATGCGGCCCCTGTCAAAAGTGATATGTCTGCTCCACTGTGAGACCTGATTCAGCTTTGAATCATTGTTCAAATAGCACCGCCATTTATTATGATTTGATATGGCTCTGTCCTCCAGAGGGAGAGAGATGGCTCAACACACTCGACTGACTTCTGATGAAAAGTACAGATAGTGGCCATCACTCTGCGAACAAACAGACACAACAACCACACACACACACACACGCTAACACCTTGAGACATGTCACTGTAGGACATTTCATGTGGATTTTTTTAAGGTGTCAGTTGAGTCAACACTGACTCAACTAAACCTTAATACCAAAGATATGTCTTCCATACTCTCTTTCATATAGGAGGGATTAGTTGTGTATGGTATCTTTCTGCTGACACCACACAGAATATGTGCAACAACTATGTGTGGGCGCATAAGTATACGCATAAAAAACCCAAACATGTCAATTTGCGTGCATGTGCGCACACTTTTCTTTTCTATCAGTATTTGCATACTCACTCAGCAACTTACAAGTCACCACTAGAGACCTCCTGACTGAACTCACTGCCTACTGTATGTAATTTGCAGTCTGGGCCTGTACAGAAAAATGTAAAGTACCATGAGAGAACTTCACAAAGAGTAGTTTGTCATTGAAAGTCATGCTATTCTGTTAGCTATTTTTCTGACCTTGCTCAGTTTAACCTATGAGAACCATAAAATTACAGCCTGAGACTAAATCTGAACAATACAACATAGTATTATGCAGAATAGCCGCTATGATAAATCATGGCAAATGAAGGACAAGGTGAGCACAAGGTGAGGAGTGAGGGCACACCGGAGGATCCAATCAGAATTAGTGACATTACATTGTGGAAGTGGGTGTGGTTTGAGCGGTGGGTTGCAGGAGAGAGGCTGGGCAGAGCTGGCTCAGCAGGAGCAGCACCAGGTGAGTTGGTTAGCGCAGCTGGGGTGAGTTAATCAAGCTCTCTTTTGTCTCTGCGGTAGTGGCTGCTCTGAGTGAGAGCTGGACAGAAGGAAGGTCTGAGCCAGAGGCAGCAGGCTGCAGTATTTTGAGTTGTACATCGTTTCTAAGAAGACCCATTTGCCTGAGCACCGGGCAGCAACAGCACACAGAGCTGTGTGTCGTTTTGCCTTATTTTGTGCAGCCCATGAAATAAACCGGTCATTTGAACACTCTGTCTTCCTGCACTCTCTGCTAAGGGAACCCAATGTAGCAGCAACTTGTGCTACCTATATCAAGTAAGCAGAATGGGCTGTGTGCGTGCACTTGTCACTTTTCTCCCATGGAGTTTTGCTTTGGCCCAGCCTGAAACACAGTAGATAATTAGCCACCATGAATGTAGCTTAGAACACAGTCGTCTGTATTTGCACTATAAAATGATATTGGTAATTTAATATTTGCACTGCCAAGGTTAAGAGTATCTGACTGAGGCTGATATTTTGGTAATATACAATGGACGTAAATTGTATTTTCAGTGGCTCAATAGAAATATAGCCAGCAAATGCCCTTTAAAATGACCTCATCCATGGTGAGGTTCAAAAGATTTACAGTGCAAGTCATTGTGAAATAATGTCAAAAAATGTTCTGAAATACATCATTGAGCAGCAAAACCTTGCAGCTCACATGTAAATGGGAAGAAAGCAAAAAGGCCACACAACAACTGTGCACAGTTTTGTCCAGATAACTTCCTGTATGATCCCTCACCAAACCATTGCACCATCTCTCTATCCCTCCTTACCCCTCTCTCCTCCAACTTGCTCTGCCCATGTCAGTCTCAGATGCCGCAGCAACGCCGATGTTTAAGCATTCTAAGGGGGTGCAGACACACTCCAAAACTTCTTAATGGGGAGGCTAAAAATAGCTCAGGCTGGATCTGACTGGGCTGATTCATGCGGCTGTGAGTCATTCAACTGTGCCGCGGTGTGAGGAGAGCAAGGAACAGAGCGAGCGAGCACAAAGAGAAAAGAAAAAAAAAAGTTTGCATGCTTGTTAAGATATTAAGCCATTGAGAAATCAAGCATTGCTTATCTCATCACTGAGAAAAATGTGCATTATTATGATGTGTGTGTGTGTCTGTGTGTAGAGGTCCTTAAGGACATCTGAGGCTGCAGGGCACTTGAAAAAAGGAAGGCTAATATAATGGAAACTAGGGCTGGTAAAGATGTTTCCGCTGTTTCATGTTACATTCGACAGAATTTGTCTGTCCGTTTGATGGGGGACGGGGGACAAGGGACGGGGTGGGGGGGTTGGCTTTTGGCTGGAGGGCTGTATGATCCCAGTAGATTGGAGATTAACATTATGACTGCTGAAAATGACTGACCCTTGGCAATTTGGTAACATCATTAGAAAGGGAAGAGCAGTTCATACTCACATCATTATCCCCTCCATTACCACGGGTAAACATCTACCATTAACCCTCACATACAGGCCAGCAGCATGTATACCGTGTGTGTGTGTGCGTGTGTGCATGTGTGTGTGTCAGTGAAGATATTCAGACATCCTGCAGATTTAACAACTGTTCATCTTTTCAGAGATTATGCTGGACTCTCAGTAGTTTGGGGAACATGTTTCTGTTTTCCCTTTCATGTTAAACAGTGCAATGATTTATAATAACACATTGATACCGCACACCTCCCTGGCACAAGCACATATCAGTCATTTGCCCACAGCCGGCAGCGTTTCACCACTGCATTACTCATTGTGCTGTTAATGAATTCAATCAATAGTCTTTGCTTTTTGCCCTCCTTTTCTCCATCAGTCGCTCATGTCCTCCTTCCTGTATTTTCTCCCTTTGAAATCTACACTTTGCCTGCTTCGCTTTCCTCTCTCTCCCTGTCCCCTCAAGCACCATTCGAAAATGAACTGTTGGCTGCAGGTAGCACCAGGCATGCCACGCAGAGAGAGAGAGAGAGAGAGAGCAGTCTGGTGACAGATAACAGCCAAGAGAGACAGTGATCATTTAAACTGTGCTTCTTTCCCATGGTCACCTGCTTCCTATCACCATCTCTCTCCCTCTTTGTCTCGCTTACTCGCTGCCTTCTGCTCTCCAAAACTGAAACTGCTTTTTCCATCAACCCATTTTTTACCTTTCCCCTTTCTCATTACTCTTTCAAACCTGACAGAGAGAAGTAAAAAAAGAGATGAAGGCAGAGATAGATAGATAGATAGATAAGCGCCATTTGAAGATGAACTGTTGGTTGCAGGTAGATCTGGCCATGCAAAGAGAGAGTGAGAGCTAGAGCGTGAGAGAGAGAGAGAGAGAGATGGAGAGAGAGAGCAAGCAGTAGTATTTGGGTTACTTAATTGTCAACAGGGCTGTCTTTCCTGCTTCACTCGGCCGAAACATATTGCCCTAACTGTCAGCGACGCCTCAGTGGTTGTCTTCAGATAAACAACTCTGTGTATTTTTTAGTGTGTCTCAGTGTGTGTGTTACTGTGTCATCCTGTGTTATTTGGCTGTTGTATCACTGCTGATGAATCTGGGAATGAAGGTGAGAATAGCTTTGAAATGCGTCAGTAGATTCAGAAATTAGCAAGTTATCAAACAATACATCAAATATATTGTACTGTAATATACTGTGTTAATTTTGATCATTACACACAATTAACATCAAATCACCTGTATCTAAAGGTAATGGATTTTGAAGATTTCCAAACATATGACCTGTCAGCATTTTATGCATGAAGTAGTCAATTTGGCTTCCAGATGCAGAGTTTGATATTACAGTGAGAGTGTATTTCATTTCTGTAATTGGCTGTAGTTCAGAGTGAAACAGCATCTTACTGGAGTATAATGTTAACAGAAGGGTCAAATTCTGATTTGATTGCAGTGATAAAAGTGAGCATGGTTTAATGAGAACATGGAGCGGAAGAGGATCAGCGTCATCAGAGTCATCAAATTATTATAACTCTTCCCAAGAAGGAGAGAAACAGGACTTCTGACATAAAAACCAAGACAAGAAAAATAATTTCTATATATATAGAAATTATTTTAGTTGTGATTGCAGTTTAACGCAATGTAACTGTAATTTAAAGGTGCATGGAATTTTCAAGGTGAGCTGCTCACAGTAACGATAATTGTGTGCTGATGATGAGAGCATCCCTGTTTAATATCAAAGACAAACAACAATGCATGGTGTTAGAGAGGAAGGACGTGGTTTAACCCTGAGAAATAGATATGAGGGTTAGGACTTTTCCAGGATATATGAGTGAGTGAGGTTCAATCACTCGTCCCTTTTCTCTCTACCTCTCTAAAAGACACGCTCTGCCGTCTCCACTTTGCTGTCTTTTAGAGTATGCTCCACCATCTGTCTCCCTCGCTATCTGGCCCTTTCTTTCCCACCTTCCCCCATCTTTTTCTCACAATGCATTTAAATGGAGTATTTAGAGATTCTGGCCTTTTTCATCTCTTCAAACCTACTCTGAGGTAACCTCAATCCCTCAACAACCCTGTGAAAAGGGAAAATGCCCCCCCCCAAAAAACAAACAAAAACAAATCAAACAAACAAAAAAAAACTGCTCCAGGAATTGATCTTAGGAGATGAAAGGAACAGGGAAATACTTATGACAAACTTAAACCTTGTCCCATTTCAAATATAGACAATGTTCTTGCTGCAGCATTTCCCATCTCACTAAACTTTTTTTTCACTTAATGACCAGATGTTTTTCATGATGGCTGTTTTTCGATGCTGCATAGAATTTAAATCCAAGATCAGTGCTGCATGCTGTTGCCCCTGAGACCACAGTAAACAAAACGTTTCCAATGTGCCATCTGCTAATTAAATGACAGTGATGTGGTCACATTAATATGATGTACTCCCAGTTGTTTATGAAGGGTTCCATTTAAATCTGTCACACTAGCAAGGATGGAAGAGTCATCATGGTCAGCGTATGTTTACAGTGTGTAATACAGAGAATAATTTCTTACAAACATGCTGACTTTTTTGAAGCACAGTAGGTATTAGTTGTTAGGTGATGTCGTTTTTATTCTTGGTTTTAAAAAAATGCAGCAAAAAATACAATACTCTTTTTGTCAGTGCAATATGCCGAGTTAAGTTTGTCACTTTTGAATTTGTATGAGTGTATGTGTGTGTGGGGAGGGCTTTCTACTTGTATCGTGCCTCAAGTTTTTAATGACACAGAATTTTTTTCAAAACACCAAATTTAAATTGAAGCATTTTTAAAGTAGAAAAAAAACATGCAAGGAATGTATGAATTTTGAAATGACATTTTTACTGGCAGTTTGCTAATGCGTTTTCTGATGATGCCCCTGCAAACATGTTTTAGCAAAAGCTAAACAGTTTGACCTTTCCAGTGCACCTGTGCTTAATTAGGCTCTAAATAAGTGCCCCTAAAAGCTTGAGAGTCTTGAGTGAAAAAACTCAAGTCAGCATGGCTGGTAAATGTCAACTAATGAAGGAGGAGAAAGGACTTGCATTTAATATTATGACGACAACAGCTTGTCAGTATGTTGTCTCTAGGCAACCTGGTCATTTTCAGATGGCTTATTTTGCTACTTTTTACTATTCTTTTCAAAAGAGTTGTATAAACTGTACATTACAAGGCTTGGAACATTAGAGTCAGGGAAGCAAACTTCAAATTGGTCGTCATATTGCCTCCATAAAGTTCCAATAATCATTTAAACATTCAAATACAAGTTGTGTGTTTTTACATGTTTTTCATAGTATAACAATATAATAAGTGCATTAGGCATTACAATTTAACTACAGTAATGTTGTGCAGCTTTTCTTCCTGTATCTTAGATGACAATAAACAGTTACTTAAAACCCTGCCTAAAGTAACACTCATACAGATACATTCTTATAAAAATAATATAAGTTTTTTTCATGCAGTCTTTAACTGCTGTTCATTTGACAATACAGCTTATTAACATGGTCAAAGGTGAGTTGTGTGCACATTCTGCCCAGTTCATGTTTATAAATTCAGCAGATAATATAGCATGTCCTCGGGGTTGCATGTGTATTTAAAGTCACTGTCACATTGCATATTGTTGCTTAGTATTTTCCTGATCATTAAAATACCACTTTACTGAGCAAGTTATGTGACTGAAACAAGTGGTTAATAAAAAAAATATGAAATAAGAAATGAATTGCAAAATTAAGACAGTTTTAATTTAGTTTAAATAAATTTTTGTCTGTATGGTTTAGGTTTTTGTATGCAATGAATTACATCAATTGATATATTAACAGAAATGTTCTAATATAGTTACTGCCAGGATTATAAAAAAAACTTTAATCAGATGTTCTGATACTGCTGAGCAACAGTACTGAGAGCTTTTCAGCACCATGGACAGAGCTACGCACACCAGTGCTACGCGCAACAGAAAGAGCAAAACATGCTAGCAACAGAATGACAATATGAGTTTGTAGCTTGTATAGTTTTTATGTGTGTGTGTTGATGTCTTACCTAGGCGTGGGTCATACTGCCTCATTTGAACTTCTTCCACACAGTCTGCTGGGAACCAGCCTGTCCTCCCTTTGACCGTTCCTTCCCAGAAACCTCCTTCTCCTATACTCAGCACTGACAGAGAGAGAGAAAAATAGGGAGGAGGGTTAAACCAGTCAAATGTTGCCATAAAACAAACCTAGCTGTCACCATTGTGAGGTTGTGGAGCCTGTCGAGTCTTGGAACAAATACAAAAAGAGGGACAAAGGGCTATATAACAGAGTGAGGTAGGTTTTTATGTTTTAGGCTAATAAATTATAGTAGAATGTTCACAGAAGGAGAGGGAAGGTGGGACAAGAGAGAGGGCCAAGACATATTTTGGTTTTACAGATACACCAACAAATTACACTGATATAATGTCTGTAACTCTTGCACCACATGTAGGTGCTTGGGCAACATATAGGTTTTACTCTTTCATACCGATTAATCATTTTTCAATTTGAAAAATAGAACTGCAAACAGATTTAAACGTAGAGAGAAAATGTAGAGGTGGGAGGAATACAGCAGAGAAAAGAATAGATGGTGAAAGATAGGGGGCAGGAAGGAAAAACACAGAGAGAGGTTTCCTTCAAGTTCCACTGTGGTAATTACAGATGAATGTATAGTTGATATTGATCTTCCCTACGAGACTGAACCAGCATGCTCATATTTACAACAGTCATCCATTATCCCAGCATGCTAACACACACACACACACACACACACACACACACACACACACACACACACACTCCGCAGAGATCACCAGCTGGAACTGAAGCTTTGCTTAAGTGAGCCCTTCTTCTAAACTGGTTGCTAGGACACCACAATGTGATGTTGCAGCCAGAAGACAACTTGCTAAATGAGTAGTAGTCTAGTAGTAGTAGTCTACTTCCTCCAAACTATATGCTGCCCTGGGATGGGTACATGTCACAATGATATAACCTGGGGCACCACGAGAGGCAGCCGACTGGATTTCATCTCAAATTATATGATAGTACAAATGTCATCCATTCACAGGATTCCTTGCCACATCCAGTAACAAACATTATTTTTTTCTGACTTGCTACTCTGTCTTACTTGCTATGTCTTACTTCACAGTCAAGTCTATGCACATGAACACAACACTGTTTAGCAACCTTGTTCAAACATTACAGTATTAATTTCAAATCAGACCTTCTGTAATTTTTTACTTCACTAATATTTCAGTTTATTCATTTAACTCTTTATTGTTGAAATCTTGACATTCACCTGCAAACCCAATGGAAACCACACAGCTTGCTCCTGCCAGGCTGAACATGTAGTAGACTAGCAAAGAAAGAAGTTGTGTTTGAGAGGAACAGCTGTTTATTGACTCCCAACCGTAACCCCCCCCCCCCCAAACAACATGACACTCGGCAGACAGAGGATACATGGACTGATCCCCCTCTCTGATCTCAGCTTAACACAACTTTGCCATGCCTGTCTCCTGAGAACAGACTCCCTACATCTCTTTTACCACATGCCTTTGTTTTCTCTCTCTCTCTCACCCTTTCTTTTCTATACATGTCTATTTCTCTCCCAGTACTTTTGCTTTGTTTCTGAATGATTTCCAGCTCAATTCTCCCTCTCTGGCTCTGTTAGTGTGCCTGTCTATAGTGTATTGGTGTACCTGCAGTAGACATGTGCCAGCTGTGTTCCCTGTTAAGTATCAGCAGAAATGAAAGAAAAGAGGGGAGACCTCTGATCAAGATTCTAGGCAAACATTGCTCACTTCCCTAACCCCAAACTCCACAACTTCCAATCCATGTCTGGTCCCTGACACCATTGGCTTAGAAAATGGACAGTATCAACTACTGAGAGAACCTCAGAATGCAGGCAAAATCCACAATTTTACTATCTAAAATCTTCAGTATATTTGTACACTTTTTCATCATATAGGCTGTTGCACAATATATACCTATAGATATATTGCCTGTACAAACATCCTCTTCAAATAACATAAGATACAACGCAGGCACTCTGATTGCCAATTAATTGCTTCTAAGTGAAGTCAAGAAAAGACCGGGGAAACATGCATACTCACAGACACACAAACTAAGCATGCCAATACATAACATGCTTAATGGTGCACACAATGCCCTCCGTGTTTGATAGCACAGGATCTACATAAACACAGAGAGAAAAATTTAACACCATACAAAAAAATCTCACTGTCATTGTGACACTTAACCAAAGTAGCTAGGGTTATTTTGGCAAAATTACAGTGTCAAGCGACGCCATGCATTTACAGTAAATCTGTTTCTATATGTCAAGTACTATAATACTATATTGGCTTTATTTTATGTAGGGCACAAACACACAGAACAACCACCATGTGCATACAGTATATACTCCCTCATATGTCCACAAAGCACAAAGGCATGCATGTACAGTATGTCCATAGAGAGTTTTTTGATGCATGAGTAGCCACTATCTTATACTGCTACTCTGTTTTGGTGCTTGCCAGCACTGTGTTGGCATGACAACTGTCCCTGTGCTGAATCAGATGTGAGCTCACAGGAGCCAAGTGGCAGGAAGGATCTCAAACAGTGCATGTCTGTGCAGAAGGATTCACAATATGTGTTCTCTGTTGATGTTTTTTTCCTAACCCGACCACTTTGGGACCACTGCCATGTGGATAGGTACACTTGTAGATAGTAGGAGGCAAAAACCTGCCAAGTGCAACAAGCAATGAAATTCTACAATATATCATATATCATATACCTGTTAAAAGACACATTAAGTAAAAAATAAAATATTTTGTTGTTTGTATCACCAAGTCATCACCCTATTGGTCCATTTTAAAACAATGACATGGGTTGGTGACATTGTGTGACAACAGTCATTTTGTCCCGCTTCACAATTGCCAGATCAAAGTCTGTTATTTTCTTTTTTTAACCATATTTAGTTTTGCAAAATAGTAAAGCAATTCAAGAACTGATTACTCGATTCAAAATGAAGAATGAAGTCATTTCTTTAATGCACATCTTCTTTACATATAATTGCATGGAAGACACATTTGAGAGATAGCTGCTCTCAGTCTGGGAAGAAATACCTAAAGCTTCTGCAGTTGGGATTCAGCTTGATGGATACAACAGAGACTGAAGACTGCTTTTAAGAAGAGTTGCTACTGTACAAAACAATAAATCCCTTTTTGTTTGCTCCTCTCTACTGAGGTCTGTTGGGGCTTAACTAAACAGAAGTTCACTACAAAAGGCAATCAACACCTCAGCTGGACACCAACTTCTCACTCTGCTGAGGTTGGGCCTGTATGACCAGAGACACGCCGCTGATTCATAATCACCTCCACGGGTAAACTAGTGGGACAAGAGACAACGGCATATGTTGACATTCATACACACAGTTAAATATAAAGTATCACTGCACATGTAATTATGCACTGACTAGTCAGTTTTTATGTACCCCTATTCACAGTAGCTGCTGCAGTATCAACAGCTGCACAGTCTTGTTGGAAACCCTCCCTGTCAAACCCAAAGATGCCCTGGAGGGTTGTCAGGAAACTGTGAAATTCAGTGAAGGAATTTAAAACCCTCTGTTATGTTTCTCAAATATATGTTGATGACATGAGCCTTGTGATCATACTGGTGGTGTGGATAACATCAGATGTGGTAGCCTGAGGGACTGAACTTGTTCATCAACAATGTTAAGATCCTCCTTGCGCCAAATTAGGATTCTTTAATCATTAAAATTCAAAAAGAACCTAAATTTGTCAGTAACTTTCTTTTACTCTCCTCACTGGTCCGGTTTTGATGTTCTTTTGTCCACTGCTGATACTATCTTATCTGGCAAACTCAGCTCATAGACCTCAGTGATAAACCAAATTCATTCAGTTATCAACATTCTGAATCAATGCAATGAACACTGAGTGACAAAAAAAATCCTGAATCTGCTTCTTTGACGAGATCCATACCAGAATTGACTGGTGCCTTGGTCAATGCCTCATCCCTTCACCATTTTTGGGGCAAATCGATTCAGTGGTTTTCATGTAATCCTACTGACAAATAAACAAACAGACGTGGATGAAAGCATAACCTCTGTGGTGGGGGTAATGACAAAGAGAGACGAAAGCCAGCCACAGACAGACACAAGCTGACGCAGGGAAAGAGCTATATTTCAACAGGCCTCTAGTTATTCATGACTGCACAAGAAGTCTGCTGTCTGGTGAAAAGTCTGCCACAGTATTGTTCTGTGTGCATGGAGGAATTTGTTACTTCTGTGTCTTGCCCTTTTTTAAAAGTCAGTCACGACTCCTGGTATAAAAATAGCATCGGTGAGGAGGCAGAGCTATTTATACTCTTCACACACCCTGCCTGCAAGCTTCAATGCATCCCTGCTGGAGTGTGTGTGTGTGTGTGTGTGTACTTGTCAACCGACTGAGCTTGTTTTAATTCTTGCCTAGCTTCGCTCTGTTGCTTTGAGCTGAGTCATTCATTTTCTTTCTCTGCCTCTCATCATCTTTGCTTTTCTGTGCACCAAGCAACACACACAGACATATGCAAACACTCACTAATACAGAGCTATGGCAACTGTCATGAATGAATGAGTGAAAGGTGGTGAGGACACTCAGTTGTCAATTTATTAGAAACATCAACCTAAAACTAATGCAGTCTTATAAATCAGTTTTTGGTTGCAACTGTGTTGAAGTGGAGCTGATTCAACTGTACGATCACTTTAAAGGCTACAACTTGTGGTGTTGTTGAACTCTATTATATTGTACAAAGATGTGTGTCTGTTGTATAGCCTACCCTCACTGATTTGAATGGGGTGGACAACACAGTAGGAACACCTGTAAACATAACATATTGCATTATGTTTTACAGTGGTTTAAACTTTTGCTGAACTTGTCAATTCTTGGCGAAGAGTGAATAGTTTTCCAAACATTTCTTGACAAATAAGTGACAGAGCAGAAGCATTAGAAGAAGCTAGAAAAACTGCCAAAAAAAAATCATTTACATCTGTCCATCTGTCCAGTTCATTTAACACACTTTGATACATTAACATAAACATTTAAATCATAACTTCTTCAAATGGATGGTCACTTGTTGCTGCTAAAGTACAATCTAACTACATCCTCCAAAATGATCATACAGAATGAACATTATAACCTCCATGAGGTTATATTTGTTGAAGGACTATGGTATTAGACTGCATTACCTTCTTAGTTAAGTGTGCCTAATAAAATGACAACTGAGTGTATTTATAACAGGTAACAATGGGTGCATCCAGCTCCTGTATTTGCCTGCAGAAAGAGACAATAAAGGATGCAGCTGTGCTGAGAGAGGCTGATGGCTTTCTGCCATTGATGCACTCACACTGATTCAGACAGAGATGCCATGGAAGATGTGCCAATGCCAAAAGCTTGGTTTCCATAAAATGCCTGGCAGGATTTCTGCACACTGGATTTGCTGCAAGAAACACAGGAGAGCTGTGCACCTCTGATGTCACCATCAACAAATAATATGCTGGGGGGTGGTGGGTGGGGTCATCTACTTTATGCTCAGACAACCTGCCTCTTCACTTTGTCTCTCGAGGTGGTGTATAGAATTCTCAATGCAACTCCACAAAAAAATTATCTGTCACTCGCGTTTTCATTCTTTCCATCTACACTTTTTAACTGTGGTTTTACATCTGAAAGATGAATCATTTTTAAAGTGATGGACTGTACAATTTCTGTAGCCATATTCCATAGTTACAAAAGTTATATGACATTATAAGACGTATAAGTTATAAGACGTTACAGCACAAAGACACTGTGAGACAGAGTGACGAGACAAAAGCAATTAACTATCGGTTTTCTGTTTCAAATTATCTGTTAGAAACACCCGGTAGATGGTTCGACTCTTGATAGCATCGACTCACAAACACATTTAGATAGTTGTAAGCATGAGCTGTTTGACAAAATTCAGGCTGTGGTAAATGTTTCACCATTCTGCTGCCCATTTGATGCTCAGTGCAGTTTCCTCTGTATCTCATTAGCATAATGGTTAAAAAAACTCTCTCTTAACCTAGCAGTGTTAAGCATGTAAGCATGCAAGACTGATAAAAATCTCAAATGATTTTAATTAAAATTTGTTTTAAAAATGTGGCTTAAATTTAAAAGTGATTAAGATGTCAAAGTCCAAAAGTCTTGGTCAGTGTGACCCCACCTTTGGCCCTGACCTCTGGATCAGCTCCAGTGTTAGGATTCTTCTATTCTCTATCAAATATCTTTGTTATAATGTTTTATTGAAAACAATCCTCAGCACTGTTGTGTGTGTGTTTGCATGTCATGTACATGGAATATCATGCGAGTGGACTTGCAGAGTAAGGCTTTCCTGAATAAAAAGTTATGAGTGTATTTGTGTGTGCGTGCATGTGTGCAACAGAGTGTGTGGAGGTGAGTGTGGACAGCATTCCAATAACCAGAGTGGAGCTGTTATTAGATTTGGATCCCTGCACTCTTTATTAAACCTCGGTTCAGTTCAGTGTAATAAAGAGAGCGAGCAGAGTTGCATCTTTATGAAGCAAGGGGGGCACAACCTGAGACACACTAACACAAACCTACACCCACACAACACACACAACAAGAAGGAGAAAGGATAATGACTACATACAGTGCAGCAGGGATGGTCATGATTGATTCTATTATGTGAGTTATAGAATATATGCAAATTCACTGGAGGGTGAAGATAGGACACATGGAACCATGTAGTTAGAGTAGTATATACTGTAGGTTATATAGGAAGTAAAAAGAAAAAAGACGAATAGGTAAAAAAAAAAAAGAGTGGAGGTGGACATTAAATAGGACAAGTAGAGATGGCTGGCAATTAAGAAGGTGATCTGGAGACAGGATGAGTGGACCCCAGAGTACATACAAGACTGAATGAAGGAGAGAGACAATAAATAAGACAGAAGAGGGATAGTCACACTGCTCTGATTCAACTGCAGTTTGCCGGGTCTTGTCCTCACCAGAGACTTTTGCTTAGATGAGCACAAGGGAGTGGTGCAGTCTATGGCTCATCAGTATTCAACTGAGGGAGAATGGGGGTGGGGGGGGGGGGGGGGGGTTGACGAGTTTAAGAAAAAAAATTATAAACGGAAACAATGAGAAACTGCTTTTTTATGAATGACAGTCAAGTCAGAAGAAGGAGTGGAGTGGTGGAAGAAGTCTAAAGAAAAAAGGAAAAGCAGAGAATGTGGGGGTGTTGTAAATTATAGTAGGAGGAGGAGGAGGATGGGGGGGGGACTCCAAGGCTGACTCAGAGGGATCCCTCTCCTCTCCTCTTCTCATCTTCTCCCTCCCTCCCAGGCTTAAAGGGGAGCTACATGACATCCCTCTTCTTTCATTCTCACTTGCTTTTTATTCCATCTGTCCGTCTTTCTCTCTTTCTGTATCGACCCTAAGGTGGAGACAAAAATAGAACAGGCTACCTAATAGTTACCCTCTGTCTTGGCGTCTTTTCTTTCCTTACTCCAGGGCAATGTCACATAAAAACCTGGCTCTGATGGCACAAAAACTAGGAGAAAATTATATTAAATGTAATGCTGAATTATCATTCATGGTTATGCACATGTGAACACAAAAGAAAATCTACATCAAATCATGATAATTCACTGATATGACAAAATCATAGTTAGTTATCATAGAATGTTTTTACCACTACAGTGGAGCTCTCCATCAGAGTATACTATCGTTTGACCAGCCAGCGCGTCACATAGGTGATGGTGTTTAAGTCGTGATAAATGAGCATGCTGAGCTGACCAGTACCCATGCTACTACATGTTACATACTAGATATTATTATTATTAAAATACAAGCCGCTGACTGAAATTACTCATAGATGCATGGGGGAGCTGGGTTAGTTAGTTACTAGTCTTGGAATTCAAGGGCATTATTTAACAAGGAAAATCTGTTAGGACATATAGTCCATTCTTATTTGATTGTTTTAATTTCAGGGAGTGTGCTTTAGTGTGCAGATGTGTAGGTGATTGTAAGTCAAACTTATATCAGTTTCTGTCCAATATGTATCTGCATCAGTCAATGGCTACAGTTTATGCAGCAATGTTCCTGTTCATGTTTATTCATATACTGATTAACTCTGCAACTGCTGTTTCTGCTGTGTTTCTAATTAGCATTTTGTGTGAGGCAACATCTCAGTAAATTACATCTATGTCAGTCAAGCATGGGTTTTAATATCAATGAGAGGTTAGGTGTTGGATAATCCTGCACTCTGTATAGGCATGTCTGGAGTACCAAAAAATGGGGGGAAAAACATACAATGGATGAGTGTACAATAGGAGGACAGGTGGTGTGTTCAGCAGGAAGCAGGTAGGTGTGTGGGTGGGACTTTACACCCTGCTGCTACTCTGATTGGACAGCAAAAAAGTTAGCTGTGACATCAATGTCCTTGCCTGAGGCTTGTGACCCTGTCCAGTATCAATAATAGACACATACACACATACACCTACCTACACACACACACACACACACACTTTGTTCTCTGGACTTCTACTTAATCGTTCATTATCTCAAATGATGACAGCTAACAACAATGTCAACATTATCACATCTAGTTTTCCTTGGCATAAAATACTTTGTGTATTTTTATCTTATATGGCTTTTGTCCTGCTCATTTCATCAGTCAGTTCATTAGTTTGAATAGCCATCTCCACCAGTGAAGTGGCTTAATAGTGTCAACATTAAAAACATATTAAATAGGCCATGTGTGCTACAGTTTCCTGCCCAATGGCAGTCTGGTTTCCACATGCAAAAGACCTTGCGTCATATTTGATAGCTGCACCTCTTAGTGCTGTCATATTGCACAATAACTTTAAGTGCATTACATTACATACACTGGTGTGGATTCTCAATGTGCTCATGAATAGCAAGTAAATGAGTAGGAAACACATAGAAACTATTGCAGAACATTAGCTACAAAAGAAATGATAAAAACAAAGCTGCATAAGCATAATGTATGTGTTACTCATAAAAAAAAGAAATGTATATTGTGTATATGCACCTACTGTATGTGTGCATGAGAAAGAAAGAGGCAGACATACAGGGAGCAGACAGAGAGAAAGAGAGAGGGAGACATTTCTTCCATATGTGCCTCGGATATTAGGACAGCTGGTTGCTGAATACTTGAAGGATGCTGTTTATCTAACTTGTGGGAGGCAATTACTTACACCATATTGCACAAAGACACACAACACACAAAGGCAAGCACACAGACAGACATAAACTTACACATTTACACATGTGTGCATGCACCACAAACACACTTTGTGATGCAAACAACATCAGGGAGATGCTCATGCTGACGCACGCACGTACACACACACAGGGTACACATGTTATTTCCAGACAGAAAGGAAGTATAATTAATTCACACTAAGCTCACTGTGGGAAGCTAACAGTGATATTTAGTCTAAATTCAACACTTAGCACACAAGCTCTCTTCGAAGCTGATTTGCATGCAGCAGATGAGGAGAAGAATTTCTAAATATCATAGAAAAAATATGCAGGTAATAGGATTCTATTTCTCAGACCCAAATGGATTTTATGAAACTCACTAAAGGTATAATTTCATCATTTTTATTTCTGTGTTAAAATGACATGTCAGAGCTGTTACGCACTTACAACCTGTTGCTTGGTAACGGACAGATGCATATGCATTTTAGTCTTAACAATAGTAAGCTGTGTGGTCAAAAACATAATACACTGTGCACTGCTTCATAGGTATAATCTACCAGCTCTTGGCCTTCTTCAAAACACACATACACATCAGTGTACATACAGTATAATGTGTATGTTGCAATTGTTGGGGAGAAGTAGGCACACAAGAGAAGAAGCACACCTTCAGACAATGAGTTCAGCAGAAGGCTTTTGCAGTTCTATGTTAGGCGTTCAGTTTGCCAGTATTAGTAAATGGCTCATCTACACTGAGTGTGTTCCCAGAGATCGTAACAGCAGTAATAGCTACTTTCTGAGCCTGTTTGAAGCTAGTCATGAAATAATCCATTAAAACCCAGTATATGTACAGTATATGTGTTTGTGTCAGTATAGCTATCCAGGTACCCTCCACTGCCCATAGCAGTGTTAATATTCTGCACACACTGAGTTCGGCCAAACCCCATTAATCATGTTTGTGAATGTCTAATCTCAACGTTACTTGCGCTGTTTTCATTTTCATGGCTGTCTGCAAGATTTATAATGGCGTTTAGAGAAGGTCTATGTGTTGTGTGTGTATGTGATTGTGTGTGTGTGAGAGATGTAATACACTGTTACGGAAGCATGCTCTTAAATGTGTCACCTTGTTGAGGAGAAGAATGTCCTGAATGTGCAGTTAAAGCTCCTGGAGTGGGGGGTGGGGAGGTGTAGGGTGCAGCGCGTTGATCTGCACATCTGTTCCGCTTAATGTGTTTTTCGGTCCTGTACCTGTGATTGGTTTTTGTGTTTGAGCATGTGTATACATGTGTGTCTGTGTGTGGCCCTGTATGTGTATGCAAGAGTAAAAAAAAAAAGCTAGACCAGGTTACAGTGGCATGTGTCCTTGTTCGTTACCATGGTGACAGTAAGTGGCCTTTTAAGAGATGTCCATCCAAATGATGAGATCAGATTACATCAATGAAGGGAAAGAGCAGACAACAGACAACAGACAACAAACACAGGGCTGTGCAGGGGAATGAGAAAAAATGGGGATGCAAGAGGGTGGGTGGGGTGGGCCCAGTGGACCTGTTAATGAAGTGTACCAAAGGAATCGTCACAAACACACACATACAGACATTTGCCGCTGTAAACATGACTACATACTCACACCTACATGTAGACAAACCACAAAATCTGATAATCCAAGAAGCATCCATTTTAAGTGGCGACAGTGACATACTGTACGTACACACAAATACACACACTCGCCCTATGATGCCAAGTGCATGCTGGTTTTGTGGTCCAGTGGCAGTCTGCGAGTGAGGGAGGACAAACAGATCTCATTACGTGAAACTAACAGTGTGCTTGGAGACCTGGATGTGGGTGACCCCGCTAAATGGCGCACAATGGGGCTGTTTGTCTTGACAATGGCTGTCCAGAGGCATTGATCTCAGACAGGAGACCAATGGACTGCCAATCACTGACTGAAGACTGGGAGTTTTTCAAAGCCATTTTTCATAATGGATGAGTAACTGGTTGGATTAAACATGTGGTCTTGTGTGTCTACCATTGGATTCAGTCACTGTAACAAACATACATTTAAAGCTACTGTAAATATACTGTTTACATGGAGCTGCACATTGGGGCTATACAGTATATGCTCAAATATGAAGGATGAAAAAGTAGAATTGTGTCAACTTTAAAGAATCATAACAGTCTTTCTTCCTCTTACACATTATCACACTTTACAGATAGAGGTCACTCGAGGGAACACCAGACAGCAGCATTCAAATCATTTACTTTTGATGGCAAAAGTAATAAATATGTGTCTCCTTAATAATTTACAGTTTCAACCACTTTGTCATCCTTCTTTCAACATTAAAAAGCAAAACATTCAATTTACCTTTATGTTTGTCACCATCACCATTAATCTCATTAGCGTAATCGTCATCGTCCTCATTGCACGGGATGTCAGCTATAAAGCATTTCATAAATTGATATAGAAAAAAGGTATTTTTTTCATTACACGTGCACTTCAGCATTTTCTGTATTGGCTGTTGACAAAAAGGTTACTAGCAATATCCCACCAAAGCAAACACTATGGTATACTACTGCTACAGCATGGATTACATATATTTCTGCTGGCTTCTACAGGGAATCTTCAAAGCAAATAAGTCTGTTTTCCATTTTTGTTGGTTATTGTACACTGCCAAAAAACTCTCGTGCTGTGAGAGCAATAAATAATTGAGAGAGACTCATCAGTTTGCCCAAAGTGGGTTGTGGAAGGTGAAAGCACTTAGGTCAGTTATACTGCTTGCTCTGATTAAATTTTTACTCAACCCGTGATAAATGACTTGCAGTGAGCAAAAACCAACTAGTCACAATATCAGCACTACCTGTTAAGTCATATGTATTAGTTAAGTGACATGATACAGTTTACAACCACTTAGTTTAGATAACATAACACAAGAAAGCGCTATGGGAAAGGTTGCTATGAAGCTCTGCTGTATTTACCATCTGAATCCAGGTAATCAACCTCCACTGCAAAAAGTAGAAAATCATTATATTGTGAAATTCTTAAGCTTTTAAGAACCTTATATTTACTAAAGGCTTAGCTACACACACACACACACACACACACACACACACACACACAAATACACACACACACTTGACCAGTAATGCTACTGCTAAGAGCTATATGTCTCCCATTAGGATAAAATCATTGGTCTTCATTAAGCCACACAGTGAGACATACAGTATCTGTCCCTGTGCAACACACAATATTCCCCACATCAACAGGCCACCACTTGGTCCCATTAACAGGTACGCTAATAAATGGTTATGTAATGTTTATGCTAACACACACATAAACACCCACAAACAGACATATGAGTTAGATTTACCCAGTCTGATCTCATCATAAAGATGCTCCTCTGGTATGGCTGGTGATTAACAAGGGTGTGAGGACATTAACAGTAAGAGAGATGAGTATATGATTAAATTCATTTTCGTGTGTGTGATCTCACAATCATCTAATCATCAACATGTCTGTAATCCAATCAGTTGGCATTAGATTCACACACTGTATGTTTCACATACATGCACATTCACATATGCACACATGTAAACTAGTCTTGACCTTGATCAACATCCCTGGAGCCGTAGATGGTTCTGATTTGTTTGTCACCTTAATCAGGATGATGAGATGGGAAAAGATAAAGAAATAATTCCTCCTATCTTGTCCCCTCTCTTTCATTTGCCTTACCTCTTCCTGTCCTCCATTGCAAATGAGCCCTATTACTATTAGCAACTCATCCATTTATGAATGCAGATTAGATGAAATACATTATGTATCAAACCAAGGGTCATCCATCCCTAAAGGAAGTAGCTTCTTAAGCCTCGCCCTCTCTGGGCACTAGGAGGGTTGGTCATTTCCTGCTAAGACTACATGAAGTACACTAAACAGAATTTGGTTACTAAAACAAATCCTTTACATAGAACCTGAAAGGACCTCACAGGCAGTTTAAGCAGTCCAACAACCAGATGACCTCAGTCACGTTTATCTCAGTTTATACTCCAGGACTTCAGAAGTATAGCGAATGCAACACAGCAATGGTTAACATGGTCAGTGTTGCATAACCAAGCCAGATGGTTTACTTGGCTGGGCCATGGTGCTGGCAGCCATGCGACTGTAAGCTTGTTTCCTGCATGGCCAACATGAAAGAACGGCAAAACACTGTGTTCACATTAGTGGCAGGGTTATGGATTCGGCTGCGCCGACAGAAAAAGCCAGTGACGGCAGATCCATTCAGTTGATGGAGGCTGGCTGCTGTTGAGTCATCACATTTCTGACATTTGTGTCAACATCAGTATGCATCCCTGTTTCAGACAATGCCCATATCATTCAGTTTTGTTCAGTATAACATGAGTCTGAATTGTTTATCCCATGTTTCAGTGATGTAAACATGTATAAACATGACAGCAGTGTTTCCATAAAAAAGACACAATACTATAAAGAAGAGGAATCAAAATATACAGGAGGCGCTTCACTTGCATAGGTGTTAAAGGACACAGTAGCTGGAAGACAGAAAACATCTACGAAGCGGTGCGAAGACTTCAGTATGTTTCCAGGCAGAGACAAGGGGTCTTGTCAGTGGCTTTAGACCACCGTTCGTATGTGTCTGCTACTAAGGGAGAGGGAGAAAGAGATTTAAAGGAAGTGTGTGTTCATGTGGGTGTTGTGATTGCTTGCACAAAATCTAAATTGAAATTCCAAATTGACCCTTTATCTGCACTTCCCATACTTCTGTAGATCTGAAAGGAGCATGAGAGGCCTCAGCAGGAGTGCGGCCACCCTCTTTCTCTCCAGCCTTTCTGAGGACACGAGGGAGCTGTTTCCATTAAGCTAATGTGGGCTCAAGCCATGGTGATGTATGTGACGTGACAGGATGTAGGGTGTGGGGGTCAATGTGGAGCTGGGTGTCTGTGGACAGGTGATTCCAGGAGGATGAAAAGCAGTTTTAGGTTAAGGGAGAAGCACTCACAGAGGAGGAAGGACGGTGGTATGCATACCAACGATGAAAAGCACATGGGACCTGTTTGAATTTGCATGCCTTCTCCTTGAAGTAATCGTAGATTTATACTGAGATTGTAAACATATCTAAATGGGATTCAAACAGGGCCAAGAACTAACTGCTACACTGCAGGTGTAGGGTTGACAAACTGAGATACTGTACATGGGAGAGATACAGGGTGAGAAGAATATTATGGAGTTTACCTTCTACGTCATTACAGTCATAGTCTTGAGTGAAGCATGGATGGAGACAAAAGCACACACACAAACACATGAAAGCGAAGCCGCGGCACTTCTGTCTAAAGCAGAAAAGGGCACATTTACAAAGTGAATGGAATGATAATTCACAATGTCAAGCTGAAACAACACTGAAATGATTTGCAGGTTGACAGATTACATAACTCCTTTGCAGCGAAAAACACAGAAATGTAATGGTGCGCTTTGTATGAGAGCATAGGAATGTCAGTTTTTCTTAACTCTGCAACAAACCCTGCTGACAGTCATGCAAGCTACATGTAGCTATGGACTTCACAGGAGATCTTAAACATCACCGGTGATGATGACAGAGAGTGGCTGACATAATATGAAATACAGCATAGCGTAGGGTCAAAAAGTAGTAGTTACAGCGGTAGGTTAAGGGAAGAGATAAAATCCGCAGTAGCACAAGTGAAAGTAGCCAACCTACCTTTGACCCTCTCTCCACGGTTGAGTTGGATCTCCCCTTCCCCCTGTGGTGTGTAGGGCTTGACAACGATGAAGGTACGTCCTGGGACAGCACTGTAGAGTTTCCGTTTGGGCCCGCGGGGGCCCGTCAGTGCTGGAGGAGTGTGATGAGGGGGGCTTGGATCTCGCTGAACTGAGCCCGGGCTGTAAACAAACACATATGTTACTGTGGTGATCCCAGGGAGCTGGTAGCTGAATCCCGTGGTCACCGACATGGTTGTCAGCGGGACAGCAACCTGGTGGCTCCCCCTGGTTGATATGGTGGCCAGAGAGGGATTCATAAACAAGCCTGCCGATCAGCAATCAACAGTCAGTGTTCCATGGGAGAGTCATGAGAGGAGAGTACACTCCTCCCAACCACTCCCCCCCTTCTCGTTCCCTCTCTTCCTTCTTTAGCAGCACAGACAATATCCTTCTTGCTCCCTTTTACCCTCTCTCTCTTCTATTGCTCCCCTCTCCCCCACATCCAAACCGAGGCAGAAGCAGAAATATTTATCGGTGAGAGGGACTGCACTGGATCCTTCTCTGCATGGGTCGGTCAGATCCGTCTGGAAGCCCCCCTTAGTAAAACACATCCTGAGTTGGGGTTCCAGCGGTAGCCCCCTCCAGAGAGGGACAGAGATCCCCCCGTGTGTCCACAGTTTCAGCTGCTCCAGAATGGGCTGCAGCTGGTGCCTCGTCCTTGGATCCTGGCTCTCCTGCTGTGGAGGAGAGAGGCTGGGTCTGCTCCCCGACTCCCGCTCCTTCTCCCGGGAGTCCCACCGCGTTTGCCTCTCCTCTCCCCTCCACCACTCACACACACACACACGCTCACACACGCTCTGGCAATGCTGCTGCTACTGCTACTGCTGCCGCTGCTGCGCTCCGTGGCTCCCCTCCCCTTTGACGGCTCGCTCACACTCACACACCACAAGCCCTCTATGTGCATTCTAGCCGTGCGCACAGGCACATACACAAACAGCCCCCCCACACTCCCGCTAACATTGCACCTCTGCCAGCATGGCATACGCCACTACCAGCATGTTGCTAACACATCACTGACACACACATACTGGTCCCAGAGCACGATTGATCTCCTCCTGCCTGCGAGCGTGCATGCGCCATGGCTCCCTGAGGCGGGCTGTGAGAGTATGTGTATATGCGCATCTGTGTGTGTGTGTGTGTGTGTGTGAGACAGAGTGCATGCTTGTGTCCAGTGGGGCGGGGGACAAAAAGCTCCAGCCCATTTGGTTTAATTGTTGCTCCTCCCTCTTTCCCCTTGCCTCGAATCCCCTCCTTCTGTCTCATTCTCTTGCATCTTCCATTTCACCTTCTTCTCCTTCTCCTTCAACATTTCTTCGTATCGCATCTTTCCTCTCCCTCTCTCTCTCTCTCTCTCTTTCCTCCTCTCTCTGGTGGTGAATTCTAATACAGCAGCAGCAGAGCTCCGCCTAGTCTTCATTCATCACTACTTTGCCACTGCTGTGTAAGTTGAATTCAGCATCATTCTGAGCCAGATTTGCTTCACACTGAGCTTGTGTATATTACAGATACAGACAAATGCAATTGTTTTACATTCATTGTATGTAGTGACATGATTATGCATTAAATTGAGACTTCAGTGTTCGTCCCAGCAACATTACCTTGAACAAAACCAAATGCCTATCTGTCTACCTTTCAACATCTTTTAGTCTTTTACCATTCCTCCCCTGGCACATTGTATCAGTTACATTACAGCCTTCATTCTTTCATTCACCTGATCCCAGCCTCCTGTGCCCTTTCCCCTTCTGTCTTTATCCTTGTGTCTGCCCCATTCCTCATTTCAAGCCTTGTTTGTGTCTTTCTCTCCCCACCTCTGTATTGCTTTTCTTGCTCTCCCCATCTCACCCAGCCTCTCCTTCTCTGTCCCCCTCTGCATCGAAACAACGGCTTGCTGACGGCTTTCCAATTACCGCAGGGACTGAGGGGCTGAGATGGCTGCCGCATGTTAATGCCTGAGTCCTGGCACTGAACATCAGAAGCACACAGAGCGGAGAGGATGGAGGGCTGAAGAAGTAGAGAGATAAGGCTATGTCAAAGTGACACAGGCAGCCCAAAAATGAGATCTCTTGATATCTATCTCAGTGACCCCACACACCTACTGTGAGGTTATGTACACAGCTTGACCCCGGTTGCTCTCCGCTGTCGAGTTGATGACAATCACATTGGCACATGTTGTCTACTGTATGTATAAGACAGAAAAAAGGGGACAGAAGTGCTCTTTTCTTGTCTTTAATGACCTGCTCATGTTATGGTTGGGCATCACCTATTGCTGATCGCTGACGTTCGTCACGATGTTGAGGCTAATGATGGCAGAGAGAAACAGCTTACTTTTGGTTTGGGAGTTGCGGGTGAAATCATGAAAGCCCATGTCTAGATATGCGATCATGTCAGGCTACTGAGTGGAAGTCAGGTTCAGGAATAGAGGAGCACTTTATGCAATTTATATGCATATGATACGTAAACCACATGGCCCATGCCTCCCCCCTCCAACCCCTCCTCTTGAAAATAGTGACATGAAGTTTCTAACTTAAAAACAGTGACACTGAAAATACACTGATAGCGTTAAAAAAGTCACTAAAACATGGCAGAAATTAGAACAAATCTGAAGACTGACAATGAAAATCAGATCGTAATGAAAAAAATATCAACAAATGCCCTTTTTGTTTCATAGTTTATGTGTTACTGTTGGGAACTGGATGGTAAATAGAATTCTACCTAGATCCATATATCAACTTTAATTTCAGCATAGTGTTTATAATTTCCGATTCGAATGATTTGGAAATCTAATACAAGGCTTTTAGACTCATTTAGCATCATGAAGACGCTAGATTCATTATTCATTATTTGCATAGTTCATTACATTTAGATAGTCAAACCACATTTGGTTTCATTGTATCTTTTTCTCATCCATTCTCGTTCACTGAGCCTTATTAAGAGGGGCTTCTACAAGATACAGATGTAGGATCCATTGCACTCACACACAAACACAAACACACATGTGCACACATACACGGACACACACAAAAAGTTCTAATAAAGACTATTACAAAAGCTCTATCGTTTTCTAGGACACCATCCATGCCTCTGTAACGATGGCAACGGTCAATAAAAAGAAAGGAAATACAGCCCGCAAATACACTGATGAGTCAACGTCATGAAAATGGATCTCTAACACTCAATTTGTTATAAATCATTTGTCTTTAAATACATGACTTATTGTCCAAACTGACAGAGATCATAGTGGCCTTGACTCACGTTATTTTTTATTTTCCATATAAATAAAAGGATATCAGATAAAGAAAGATGCTAATTGTTCCATCTATCAGCTTACAGTATGTTGGGGTTACAACTTTTCTTTTTTAAGTTGGAATCTAAATAAATCTACATTAATACTCAATATAACTTCAATTAAAAGCGTGAGCTGCACAAAGCAAGCAAGTGCCATTTGTGTAAAATCAAGAGCAAAAGTTTACATCTAATTGATCATGTCCCTTTCACCTCTTCACCTGTGTTTTCAAGACTGGACTAAACTTGAGATTATTCTCGATAAGTGGCCCTCATCAGAAGTGTTAAAGCCGATAATGCGGGCATGGCAGCTATCAGATACTTGATTAGGATCAATGAGCCAGACAGGTTAACATTTGAACAGCTCAATAATGAGTCTAGCTGCATCAGTTTGGATGTCAAAATCTATGAACTGCCTACATATCTCTGAAGATGCAACTGCAAATGTCATTAAATGCCATTTTCTCAGATGCTATCAAACTAAGCAGCTTCAGTGTAGCCTTTTCTCACATGACTGCCTTGCTGTCTCAGGTAAATGGCTTTTTCCTCAAATAGCCCAGCTCTCTGAGGTGAGATGAGCCCATTATACACACAGTCATAATCAGCATCACACTTTGCATCCTAATGATCATCAGTCTGTCCTTGCCTTGCTTCACTTGAATGAATATATGCTCTTTCAGTCTTTCTTCCCCAATGTGGGAGAGTTTGTGGCTATCAGGCAGGAAGTAGAATGTAGACCCTGCTCATTGGGCAGAACACATTGAGGTCTTGAACAGCAAATGTGTTTGTACATATGGGCTTCACAGAGACTCCACTATTAAGCACAATTAGACGAAAGGGTCAATTGGTGTGATCAAGACGTAACTCTATAACTCCAGCTCAATCGGAGAAAGAGGAGGAAACTCAGATAAACAAATAACTCAGCTCATATGGACAATAGTTGTACCATTTGGCATCTTTCTCAGGGTGTTGTGGGAGCCTGGAGAGAATATGGGGAGACAGGCCCTTTCCCTTAGCCATCTGTCATTCAATGTGGCTGTAAGAGCATCATTAACAATTCACTTCCAACAGAAATTAGGGGATTTAAGTGTTTTGGAGTCTGTTCTTAAGTGTGGGTAAAACAGCGTGGGAGATTGACAGGTGTAGCCATGCAATGCCTGCAGTGATGTCGGTAATAGACTGTGATGGTAAAAAAGGAGCAGAGCTTAAAGGCAAGGCCCTCACTGATCAACATTCAAACCTTCACCTATGGTCTTGCGTTACGGAAAATAACAGAGGGAAGGAGATCAGGACTAAGAGAAGGCAAAATGAGTTCTGTTCACAACTTCCTGGGGCTAACCCTTAGTGGCGAGGTGGATGGCTTATATGCAGAAGGTGCTCAGAGTAAAATTTCATGGGCACACCAAACTGGAGGAGATCCCGGGGCAAACCCAGAACATGCCGGAGAGATTATATGTCAAATCTAGCCTTGGGATGCCTTTGAATCCCTAAGGGGGGGCTGAAGGATATGGCTGACATGAGGGACATCAGGGCTAACATTGTTATCAAATTGTTACCATGACTAAAATGAGGGGCTGAAGATGCTGATGAGTAAATAAGGTGCCTGCTGCACTGGCATGTTATGGTTCTGTGCCTGCAGTAACTGGTCTCCACCACATTTGTAGGGGCCTCTGCTAGTGGTAACCCACATCCACATTGTTTGATACATTCTGGCTTTGATCAACAATTAGAATCAGGTGTACATATTGTTATTCACCGTGAAGGCTGCACAATGTGAGTGCATTGTTAATTTATTGCATGTGGCCAGGCCCATGCAGACAATATCATTGCTTTAAAGAGGATAAAAAGCCAAATGTATCACTGTTAGCCTATCCTCTTATAAGAATTATAATGGGCACAGATCAATACTACTCCCCTGTGTCCTTATCTGATGTGAACTCTCCACAGGTGAGACAGATGAAGCTCAACTTTGCATCTCCTCCACCTTCATCTTATTTCTGTCCTTTTTTCTCAATGTAGCTCATCGTGTTAAGATGCCATGGATATTTTACAGACCAACAGCCACTTGTGTGACTAATGTAAAGGGGGGGGGTAAAAGTTGAAAAAGAGCTGTGGAGAACAGCAACTAGCAAAGGACTGAAAGGTGAAGAGAATGAGACACCCCTCTGTTGAGCTTTTTGTCAGTATACATCAAATTAAATTATACATTATTACGTTCTCACTGGGTTAGAGTTAGGAAAATTAAAATTTGGTCCTGTGAGGTGAAGTCTCCTCCCACACCAGACAAAGCTTCGCAGGAGCTTATCCTGACATTTAAACAAGCGACCAATGGACTAGATGGGGATGTAACAGACTTAACAAAGCCTCTGCTGGCGGGGCTATAGTAAACTCAACTCTTAGAAAAACCTCACCGAACCTCACAGAGGTAAACCAGACAGAAGGAATGTAATAATTGTAACTTAATAAATACAGCAAAGTCACTTCATTGTGACATTTGCAAAGGAATTTTGTTTAAAATGTAAATTGTGTTTCTGTGCTGTTGCCAGAACCGTAAAACAAGAGAAACTTGAAACTGAAAATATAAATGTTGGTCTCTTCTGCTCAGTTACATCATTTCTGTCCGGTCTGAGAGCATTTAGCTTCGTCTAATGACTAGGTCTTATGGTGAACAGAACAATATAACACTTGACGACAGTGACACTGTCAAGACTGTCCTCTTGATGGTCAGTCATTCTTTTGCGCGTTATGGTACGTACCCAATTAGTGTCTTATGACAAAGGCAAATTTGCTCATAAGAGTCTGCCATATTATCGTATTATCACACAGCATCAAGTCTAATTGTACCGTCAGCTCCCTCAGCTAGAGTGATTGTTACCCACACTTCTATGCTCTAATGTGACCTGGAGAGCTTTGTTATTCTTTCATGATTTAGTCAGTACTCTGACCTATCTGTATCCTCTGTGTTGTCTCCATCTAAACTTTCAGCTGAAGACTGGCCAAGCTATTGAACCCTGACAGCACTGCACACGTCCAAGGAGGAGGCAGTGATGATAAGTTCCACAGGAACTTGCTGGAGTGTGCCGCTGGGCGGGCTGTTGACCGGCCAAGCTAATTTCACACTCCCCTGGTACCCGTGATGCCTCTAGAGTTACCATGGGCATAAACAAAAGGTCAGAGAGAGAAACAGAGAAAAGGAGGGAGAAATATTACGGAGGAAATATTCAAGGACAGCATCACTGGGGTAGTGGTTCCAGCCATGTGGACCATTTGCTGTTTTTTTTAATATTTTCACCTCACTTTGGTATTTGGTGTAAAGGTAATGTGCACAGAAGAACAAGGTTTCAACTCCCTGTGTAAAGAAAGCCATTTAGGCCAGTACACAGCAGACATACTTAACCTAGTATCCTCCTTTCTTTTTCACCCCTGTCCCTTAGCCTTTTTTCGATTTCCAACAGGTATCATTTTCAGTGAAGGTTAATGCCAATGTAGTGCAAGAGGGCAGGATGGTGGTTTAACATTGCTGTCTGAATTTGTTAATGAATCAATTTTACTTCATACCCTTCAGAGATTTAGTTTCTATGCCTTGTGATATGTTACATGATGTAATAAAGGTTGTTGACTGCTCTCTGGCAAACCTTAGATTAATGGCACTATGCGTGTGTATGAAGGACAGAATGAGAGGTAGAAAGAGAGAGCGAGAAAGACAAAGAGAGAGAGAGAGTTTTTGATGGATGGAGTAAGGTGACAGGAGAGTATTAGAGAAGAGGGCACTACGGCTGGAGTTGTGTCTGTAATGCAATTCCCCTGTCAGACATCAAACTGTTTCACACAAACACACACACACACACACACACACACACATAGCATGTGGCATCCACACACTGTGGAAGCACATTCAATGTGTGTTGTATGTAGGTGATCTTGCTCTGACATATGATCATAATAAAAAAGATAACAAACCAAGTGTCAGTGCAATACTTCAACGTTTTGCACGGAGATGTGATCAGAGCCCTGGTTTTAACTGTGCAGTTTGTCTGATGATTCCATGTATGAGGGAGGGGATTTGTTCCAGCACTCTGGATTTATGTGTCAATTGAATGACAAGCTGTTTTGAACTGAGTGGCCCGTCCGACATTACTCACAGCTCTAATTTCAGAAGGTATCCATTGCCTTACATAAACTGAAATACATGCACACACTCACAGCTTGGCAGTCTGCAATTGGCCCCTGTGGTGATCATTATTAGCCCCTTTCCATCTGTCTATCTCTGAACTGTGTGCATGTGGCTATACAGTCATGTTAACATGTACAAACATTCACACATGCACATTTGAAGCATGTTATTTGCCCTCTGTCCGCTTCTCGCTCTCTCGGGACAAATGATGCATTTATGCCATGCTTGTAACATTGAGAGGTCTGTTGTCTATGATAGACACACACCATGCCACTGATCACTGCCCTCACATCCTGACAAGAGTGTAGGCCACACAACCGCTATACCAAATGCAATTATAAAAGACCTCTTACTGATCTGTTTTTCAACCTGCCACCACAGATCTGATCCCAAATCTATTAACATACATTGTCATGTTCATTTCCTAGTTTATGCTTGATAAACAGTAGATGAATAAAAGTATAGTTCTGACATGAAAACAACTTTTATGTCTGAGAACGATCCATGAATAAATAAACTAATTCTGCACTGACTGATTAGATATCATGTTTATCGCAGTGGCAGACGGTAGCAGATGGAATAAGATGCAGAATGCTGCTATGTGACTGACAAGTGACTAAGACATATAATATATAAATAATTCTAAATATCAGAGTAGATGCATAATCACAAGACAATCATCTGTTTAAAGTGAATACCTGCCACAACTGACGAGTATGAGACACTAATTAGGGGCAGGAGGGAAATTATTTCCTTGTTTATATAACTCTTTTGAGTAATCTCTATAAATAGCACACCCAGATAAACCAAGGTCAAAGCGAATCTAACAGACCTGAGTCGTCCACGAGGGCCGTGTCCGTGAGGGTAGCCATGGCTGTGGGATCTTCTGGGAATCGGCTTGTCATCTTCATGCATGTGATGTAGTGAAGGCGAGCGGGAATGGGAGGATCTGGAGCTGCCAGTACTCTGGAGACTGCTGTCAGGGATTTCGCCATGACGGCTCTGACACAGAACAGAAGAAGAAGGGAGTATCATAACATTGCTATTGTCTGTGTGTCTCATACTGTATGGACCGAAAATGAAAAGGGTCCACATCCACGATGAGATCACATCAAATTATCTTTTTCAGTATTTCCCTCACTACTTTGCTACACTCACAGTTTCATGCCAAAATGTGCACACATAAAAATTCATTGGTATGATCTTACCTCTCCAATGCTGCTGTGCTGCTGCCCAAGAGCCGGCAGACTGCGCAGCGAGGGGACAGGGGAGTGACCCTGACGGCCACGAATTTCTCGAGGGGTCGGGCCGTGGATGTGATCGTGGTCCCCATTCAGGTTGTTGTCACTTGCAGAGCGGAGCAGGGAACGTGGCGAGGGCAGGGTACCAGGTATCACACGTCTACGCTGGGTGTAAGAGGGGGTCTCCCTGAAAGGCACTGAGAGGAGAAAGACACGTGAGAGCCTCCGAACAGACTCACGATATCTTGGGAAACAGCTGTAGCAAGCATATGGTACAGAAGACTGTGATGGGGCAATATCTTTCACTGCTCAGACTATATTTCAAGGTCACTGGCATTGGCTTAAAGCTTGTTACTAGATCACACCAATCATCACTCAGTTTGTGATGTCATAATGTAGATATTAATTACTTTAAGACACAGGATCAAATAACAGAATGGCTCACATACTGATGTTTCTTTAGTAAAGCCTTAGAGTTCTGGTTATTGAACCAGAGTAGTACTTTATCAGTCTCATCAGTTATCACATTTTCATATCAACCACTGAAGAATGAAGAACTAAAAGCAGAATAAGAAAAGCTGTTCAAGCTCTTTGATAATGAAATGACCAGATATTTATTGTGACTGTGACCAAGACATTTGTACCATGACAAATTTAACCTTGCAAAAATAATTTTCTTAATTTTGACTGAACAAACCATAAATTATGTTATTCCTATTTTAACCTCTTTATAGTTAAAAAAAGGAATGAAATATTTCAATATTATTTGACAATGTACAAGAACATTGTTACATCCTGTACACACTAGAGGGCAGAGTTTTCCTGTATGTACATGTCACTGAAACACTGTTAAATCCAGCAGCAGTCAAATAACCATCGAATATGTTCTCTCACATTTCCATCTCCTTTCCTTCATTCCACCTGTAATCACTTTTCTGTGTCAGCCATTCTTAAATTTGATGTCTTCCTCTCATAGACCAAGAAAACACAGAGGGAGCCTGGTAACTGCTGTGGTCAACTTACCAACATCTGATGCTTTGTGGACCTTTATGATTTCAGCCAGATCAAAGTTTCCTGCTATAATAGCCACCTGGAGGTGGGAAAAAGACACAAGTACAGGTACTAAAACACATAAGCAAATTTAAATTATAAATAAAAACATAAATTTTCTCCTTTTTCTCCCTCTCTCACTCATTCCCAATAAATATTTAACACATTAAGTCCTTTGTGGTGGTAGAAGTGTAAAATCTGTTTCAAAATGTTTAGGGCAATGTGTGGACCACATAAACAGATGTACAAACAAATACACTTTGATCTGCATAGGGAATCTGTGTCAGTGTCATTTTCACATAGCCTCATCAACCAGAAAGGCTGGGGGGTTGGTTGGGGGGGGGGTAGTTGCAATGTTAAACCAGAGAGCATGGGAGCTGTTTTGATGGTCAAGTTTTTAATAGCAATCAACATATTCAATGTAGCAATAATAGGAAGAACCCTGGTCATTCAATCCATTCAGCTCTAATATACCAAACATGTAAGGTATGATAATACACACAGTTCACATACCTGAAAAGCGGTCTGGCTGTTGTAGTTCTTTATCTCCTTATTTGCCCCCCGGAACAGGAGAACTCGAGCGCAGCTATCCTGAATGACATCAGAGAGATGTATGTTGTTGGCTAGGAGTTTTAAATGTCACTGTATTTGACATTACCATATGCAACGACATATACACACGAAGAAATGCACAATGCATTCCCACACGCACACCATGATGCATGAAGCTCTTGAGGATGCCATTTCCAGGGTTCTAATTGGTGTCTCTACTAGAGATGGGTGGCATACAAAGTGTAACCCATGTGCCATCAAATGAATTTAGCCCTACTGTTTGTATCTGTATAGTTAAGATATTAAATATCACATTGCATAAAGTCCACCTAAAGCAGTACATCAATTCACTGTTCATTAACCAGAGCAGCTGTTAATGATAGTAATAAACCATAGAAATAAATATCTGCTTACATTTACCTACTTTGTGAAAACAAATGCATGTTTGATTGTTAAAACAGAAGAAGAAGAAGAAGAAGAAGAAATGGGCACAACACACTCCTGCAGAAGAAGAAGAGAATGGTCAAGTTGTAAGCAACGGAAGCATTATACAATTTGGACATGGTTTGGTTTTAAAAAGCCAAATATTGAGTGGAATACAATTAGCAGGCTAAGCAGTGCGACAGTTGTTGCCAGAGGCAGCATTACAAGCAGCCTCTTTGATCACCTCCAAAAGAAACATGTCTGGGAGAATGAAGCCTGTTTGAGAATGACTCTGACAGATACACCTCCTGTGGCAGAGTAAAAAGAACACAGATGCCCCTTGAGAAAACACCCTGACATGGAAGTCTGGGTGATTCATTTGATATTTCACGATGAGTCACTGAAAAGATATCCTTAATCAAGCATCGACACTTCTCTGCTGTTTGCAGCAGCATTGTACTAGAAGTGACTGCTGTCTATGTTTACACAGCTATGGTTTCATGGTGTGCATGCACTGGCTGAGGGAGGGTCGATATGTAATTTAACATTGAGAGCAGAATTAACACAACTGGCCTTGCTCTACAATCAGAACAATGACTGCCATCGCCACTGAGTCACACATTCAGGGACATACAAGCAGGGATTGATTGATTGATCATGTGGTCCAGTTCATAACATCCGTGTGATTTTACTCATTGTGCTTGGTGTATCTGATGAACCCCTCACTGACTGAATAACGCTTGCTGTAATGCAGTGGAGCACCCTCTTCTGGTAAAACACATAGATGGTAGCTATGTGGGTGCTGTGTCTGAACACAGAAAACCTACATACACCCATGAAAACATAGATGATAAAGACATTGGGGTATTTGTCAGTGCAGCTGTAGCTATGAGTAATGCACCATTACTGTTGTTCCTAATAGCCTATACAACCATTAAGCATCTAAAACAGTGAGTGCAGAAATTGAATTAAAGGAGAAATCTGTTGAGTTTGGAGAAAAGAATCTTGAAGGGAATGTTGCAGGTTGGATATAGGTGTTAAATGAATGTAGAGGAGTAAGAGGAGACATATTAAGAGGAAAGAGGATAGAGGATAAGATACATAAGCACACTCAAGTGAAGCACAATATCCAGCCAATCATGCCCTTACCCTTGTCCATTATTTATCTATTATATCAAACATGAATGAGGAAAAAAGGCTGGCCTAATAATGCTAACTGTTTCATAACTCTTCTTTAATCCATGGATAATGCGAGAAAAAATGAAGACATCTCAATGCCATGGAGATATAAAGAAGAATTGGTGGTAAATGCCACAACCCTATCTGTTACTTCAGTGAGACATTTAGTAGTCTGAGAGTTAACATAGAGAGCCCATGTGGCACACTTGAATCTCTCCATTTACGTGCATGTCACAAGATGATAAACCTTGTTCTCTCGAGTGTCTTGTTTTGATGCAAACATGTGTCACCTTCTTAAATAGCCAAATGAATGAAGGTGACACATGTTTGCATCAAAACAAGACACTCGACAGAACAAGGTTATCATCTTGTGACATGCACGTAAATGGAGAGATTCAAGCAGAATTTTTGCCAGTTAGTGACTTTCCATACTCATTTTGCACGGAGACACAGCAGACACAAACATGCACACATGGAGGCCAATTACAGCGTGGGCCATCTGTCTTCTTCTTCTCTCCAAGGCTTCCTATAGGAATTCATTAGGAAAACCATTCCAGGAGTCCTCTCCATAGTTTGTTAGATGTGATTACTTTAGCTACATAGGAATAAACAGTGAGCTAAGTGAAGTTCTTTACAGTAATGACATGGCTCAGTCATGTGTAAAGAGTGTGACAGATGGTTCCTCTCGCAGCCATCTACTATAAATGGAGGAATCTTTGTCTGGCTGATTTTCTCAACAACCCCTCATCCGATCAACTTCAATTGGCAAATACACTTGGCAGTTGTATTGTTCAGGACCCAAGGAAGTGCAGTGTGTCGACTGAAGTTCTTTGGATGAGCAGTTCTCGAGAAACCTTCAAATGCTGCTTTTCTAATACTGTACAACACGGGAACAGTGCACATGCCGGGATTGGAAGAAATATGGAGCTCAACTGCTATGGCAATTTATACACGATCCCCCAGGAACTATTGGAGTGCTATTGGACTACTATCACTATTGTTACTATTGGAGAACTCCGACAGTAATGAGACCAAGTGATCACACATTCTGCAGCAAATGATATAAGCCAAGCAGTCATCCCCTACCAACAGGCACTGCACTCGTGTTTGTACATGATTCCTTCCTTCATTAAAATTGAAGAAGATTTGGCATCCTTCACTGAATGTGGAACTTGTTTTAACGTTCAGTTGTGTCTAACATTTAAAGCACATAATAAGACATTCTAAGTAAAACCTGTATTTTTCCTCAGTATTTTGTATAATAAGACTATGAAAACTACAAATACTGTAGCATGAAAAACAGATCAGCTTATTATAGTTTTATCAGTCTGACTGGTTTTTGTGTCTTGCACCACCTATAATGTCACACATCAATGTTTTCCCGTGCAATTACCGACTGTGTCCTTTCTCAATCATTCATTCATCCACCTCGCATGGATTGGTAAAAGACTCCCTGCTATTCCTTCATTCACTGCGGCTGGTCACATCTGCAACCTAAAAGTCCACTAAGTAAAGGTCAATGACCAGCCAGACCCCAGGAATAGGACATAGGCCATTTATCTTTATCTTATTCTGTGGCTGATTATGTTACTTGTCATTTATCCACTCTCTCCCAAACTCATCTGTCTGTCCCTCTTTCTGACCCTCTCTCTTTTTCTGTGTTGCTCTCTGTGTATCTATTGATCCTTACCACTGGACTCCTACTTTCTTGATCAATTCTACCAGCCCCGTTCTTTCTGTGATTGTACATAATCAGCCAAGCCAGGCCTGTTTCAAGCCTGCTGGAATCCTGCTAAGACACACTGTTTCTGGGATCGATCAGCTCAACATGGTGTTCAGCTTCTACTGGCAGGATAACGGTCGTCCTCAGCAGTGGTAGCACACAAGAGCTGCAGCCACATCCATTACCAGTGTGTAGATTTACAAGAAGAAATAGCTTTAAATTAAACAATGCAGCTACTCTATCTGTTCCCTTTATTCACAGGCACACAACCCCTGGTCCTTTCCCCCGAACGAGAAGCATAACATGCAGTGAATGCAGTCATGTGTATGTCTTACAAACAGCTTGTATCAAGTATTGATGTTGTGCTTCCTAAACACACACACCTGCAACCACACCAACACACATACACACCACACTCTCTATCTCGCTCTCTCCTGAGACTATGGTGTTCCCATCCAGCAGAAACAGGTCATTCCTCATGACTGGAATTAGCTAAAAAGTACACAATTAAAACGCGTGTGCACACACACACATACAAGGAGGCGTGGAACATTTTTCACTTGTTAGTATGCAAAAGATGAGTAAAGTGCTCATTTATGTTCATGAACTGAGCGCTTCCTGTAAAGCCTCTTCTAGAACTCCCAGTTATTTTCTTTTCGAGCAGCCTCACATGGGCACACTGCCATAACCTCCCAGTGTCCCCCTGTACCCCTCCTAAAGGAGAACTCATTCATTCAGATTTTAAAAATAAATGCTGTATTTATTCCCTGTTATCACAACTCATAGTGTCTTAAATCATATTATTTATTATAAGCTGTCTCTACCATTAGGTAGATCTGGTATATTGCTTATAGCACGATACAAATACTACAAACCAACTATTATTAGGCATTAAAAATTCCCTGTCTTGGGAACGAGAAAGGTTGGGAGGTACTTTTGAAAGATTTCTCTAGGAGGAATCAAGTTAATGGTGGTTTTGGTGGGAATTAAAGAAAATGACTTCAAGAATCAGGTTGGATATACCAACAATGGTGGTTAGTTTGCTGCCTCCATCCAAAATGCAGCCCAAAAAATGTGGCAATGTGAACATGGTTGACTTATCCGTGATCTTTGGCCATTGTAGTGCACATACTTGGACCACTCAATCCCCTTCAAATCCATTATCACAATAGTCTACAAATACAGTGGAGAAAATGGCCAGGTAAGGCAAACCTGGTCTGGAATGTATATAAAAAGAGAACAACTTCAGTGACATTGTTTGAGAAGGTAAATACGTTACAGAGCCACTTACCATCCCAACCTGCAGCTTATCATGCTGCTGTGTAAATATCTTCCTCATGCACTGGAACTGAACACTGGCTTTAGAAGTATATCACATAATGCACAATGGTTACCTGGTTGTAGAGAGCACACACATGCAGCGCAGTGTTTCCAGATGCATTCTGGGAGCTCATGTCAGCTCCATAGAACAGCAGGTGTTCCAGGTGTTGCACGTGGCCGTAGCGGCATGCCTGAAAGAACACACACACAAACTCTTTTTACAAAATGAACCATTGTTTTCTTAGCAACGCAAGAGCGATAACCCAAAATATGTACTTGAGAAAAAAATGAACAGGATAACATGTTTTGCAGTCATATTTGTTGCACTGAAGAACACTGTGTTTTCGTAAGATGACGATCTAAATGAGGAAAGGATGAAAACTGACACTATATACACAACTGCAACTTTAGCTGCAGCCTTCCCTGCAGATGCTGCGTTTTCCTTGGGATAACTCCTTTGTGAAATTCTCCTCTGTCATGTTGTTAACGGTCTTTAAAAGCAAGGGAGAACCTTGTTTATATCACATACACTACCTGAGGCTAAATGTAAATCTGTGAGTTAAAGTCATTCTGGCAAGAGCAATTTTTTTTTAGCTTCTCTGTTTCACATAACTGGGAGGAATAAACTTTTCATCTAATCTTTATCTCCTCTCTCTTTTCTCCCTCGTACTTGCCAGGTTTGTCCTGTCATTGACAAAGAAATGCTCTAACTCTCCCCAACAATTGTTCTCTACCTCCTGCATTCTGTCTCGCTAAGAGTGTGTGACAGCAGTGAGTCAGTGTACAAATGATGCTGCGACTGTTGTTGGTTATCAGACCTTCCACAGTGTATCCTATTGTACACGATATATACCACTACAATACTAACACTGTAAAAGACAAGACCTGGGGGAGGAGATGAGAAATTAATTGGGGAGAAATTTTGTAGTGCTGAGGCAATATTGAATTTACTGTACAGTATCATGAACTTAAGAACAAAGCATCATAATCTGATTCAGTTTTGATTTATCAATCCTTCCATTTAAGCCCCTTACTGTATCCACACACTGGAAGGGCACACGATCAAACAACCCTCATAGTCTTTTCTGTCCCTATTTCTGACTGAAGGGTTCCTATGTTAGCACTTGCACAATCTGTAGGGAAAGAAGAATGATGGACAGATGTGGTGTTTGATAAAGCACCTCTGTGCTGAAAGAATATTGTTGTAGTTAGTAAATAAAAAACACATTGTTATTGCCTAAAATCTTTGTGCTGTGTTTTTCTATAATCATAATCAACTAACTCAAGGCAAAATCACAAAATTACTCAATGATCATCACGTTTCAAGTAGAAAGTATCGGTATCGGTATCGGCGATACTAGACCTGTATTTACTTGGTATCGGATCGATATCAAAATTCCCAGTATCGCCCACCCCTAGTGCAGTGTCGTGAGCGGAGCAGCACCGCGGCACGGACATGAAGGAGACTAACGCAGGTAGTCTCCCCATGTAAAACAGTCCCGTCGAGAAGAAGCAAGCTGAATAACAGCCTAAACTAAGTTAAAACTCGTTGAAGTCGAGTAACTGGCACAGAACAGTGCGGTAGTTTCCCCGCAAGAGTGACGAAATGGGCAGGAGTGCCGGCTTGTCTCTTAATTAGCCCCACTACACCTGTCCCGGTAAGACAGCTCCTCGGTTTTGTTTTGCTACTTTGTGTTAGACACGCAGTTATCTCCCTGTGAAGCTAATCCTCACATCCACTGCATTTTATGAAGGTATGGGCCGAAATTCATATTCACTGTGTGAGCTATTTTGTAATGACTGTCGTGTTGAGTCTCAAAAGAGATTCCTCTCACTGCAAGGAGTCACTTACAGGTTTGTTTGGCAGTATTTGAATAGAAAAGCAGACTGTGGAATTACTACTGAGAGCACTTAGGGATATTATTTATCTATCAGTTGGATGCAACATAACTTATATTTCACGTTATATTTGGAATGCTTCAGTATATTATGTTTGAACAGAATAATTCTAGTATAATTTCAGTATTTGGGTGTTTAACGAGAGTAATGCATTCATTCTCAATATGATAAGCACATGTACTCAGACTACTAAAAACGAGAAGATGATAAGCCTGCTGTTGATGCAGGTCAGGTCTTTTGACAAAGGAGAAATCCAGCACTGAGGATCCAGTGAAACTGAAACAGCTGGATCTACAGAACCATTGAGACAACTGGAGAGTCGTCTGCTTTGAGGTAGGAAGTATCAGTCAGCTGAATGATACCAATGTGGAACACCTACTTTAGTTTGCCTTGACTGATCTAGCTTGAACTGTGGATAAAAACCATCCCAAGGACAAGCTTAGTTGATGAATTTCTTTTTTTTAAATTTTCCATACACATGTAAATGTTTTGAAATTGCAATGGTTTTCTATATCCATGCAGACTTAAGTTACATTTAGCTACATTTTCGTGTTTGTCTAGGGTTATTGCACTCATGCACGGCTCCTCAGTGCCCAAGTGTGACGTGGTGACGTGTACCCAGGAGTGGGTTACAGTTCCATTTATGGTACAAGAACATTCCGATCCCCGATGCCTTTCTTTCACTGCTCCAATAGTGTATAAACTAAAAACATGGCAAATAATAACAGCATGTAGGCACTAGCCTGCATTAGATTTGCAGTGAAGGGCATGCCTTGAGGCTGCGTATCTATGGACATAATATACTATGTTTCCACGCTTGGTTAGTCAAGCACCTAAGAACCTATTTCTATACTTAACACACCACCCCTTGGACTGCAACACATCTGCTTGGATACAGCTGCACCGACAGCAGAATTAGTAACTTCGCGTATATCAGTGAACTCTGAAGTCCCAGTAACTCCTCACTTCTGCAGGCATCTTCCTCATTAAGCATTAAAACAGATAGGCCCCCACGTATAGGTAATGACATCCTAGAAGCTGTCAGTCTTTGTCGTAGTGTACTGAATATTTCAGAGTTAATGAGCATCCAAAATGCACAAGTGTGTTGAATGCACAGGCGTGGATGGTCACGCACATTGGTTTTCCGAATTCAAAATTTATTTGAGCAGGTACCTCCAATTAATTTAGAGAAAAATACAATTAGTGTACTTTTTTTTTTTTTCAAAAACCAAGTCTGACTGGAAATGCAGCTAAAAGTGGAGATCTGTTGAAAAGTCTACTGAAATAGAAAGAGTCAAAGAGAGTATAGAGAACAGGGAGAGTAACTTCCCACCAGCACATGACGAACAGCTTCAGGGGTTAGACAACCGCAAAAGAAATTCTCAAACTGAGGAAAACACAAAAATCAATTCAATGAAACTCTGAAAAAGGCAGCTTGCCCTGCACCTGCATTTGTATTCTGCACACAACCCATAACTTTTCTATCTGTGTGTGTGTGTGTGTGTCACTGCATATCACCTGGTGTATCTCCTGCCAGCCATTCTCATCCACGCAGCCGACCTGTGCATGATCATGCAGCAGCAGCTCGCAGCAGTAAGGGTCTCCTCCTACCATCGAGCTATGGTACAGAGGAGTCAGTCCCCTGCTGTCTTTATAGTCAGGTGATGCACCCAAGTCCAACAGGGTCTGGTGGGAAAAGAAGGTGGTTAGGGGAAGAATAATGCTTAATGGTTTTGTACAGTCTGCATCTGTCATCAAAGGGATGTATTATATTGCTGTTCATAAGACTAAGTAAATACTGGAAAAAACCCTAATTCATTGGTACTGATTACAATTCAATCACACATCCACAGATGTAGTATTATAAATATATCCTTCTGCTGTAAGATAATCTTTCATAGACTCACTATACCAACAGTAGCAGCAGCTCATGTATGTAGCATGGCCCGGCATCATTGAATATTCAGATAAGCACAGTGATTGAGAGGAAATAACTACTTTCAATTTTCAACAGGTCAGGCTCAACATGAAATTAATTATATGACTCATGTAAACCCTTTCATTCAGGTTACAAGCCCCCTCAAACCGGGCACATGCAAGTGCCAATCAGTGATTATGCCAGTTCACCCACATAGGACATATTAATCCTTGCATATTTAGTAATTGCTCAAGCACCCTTTGCATTCAATAGCTCAAGCACCGTCTGCCAGAGCCTGCCTGCCTGCAAACTCTCCTTTCCCACAGGGAGAGTTTGCAAGCAGGCAATTGGCAGAGCAAAAGAAATAAGAGATGAGTCAGCTCTCTGCTATGATTGTGTGTGTGTGTGTGTGTTATACTCACTATAAGCGCTGTATGGTTCTTGCTGCGCACAGCCTTGTGTAGGGCAGTAATGCCATCTTTTGTTCTGAAGTCCAGATGTGCCCCTCCACTCTTTAGCACCTTGATGAGCTCCGCACATCCCTCCAGCTGTGCTGCCAGCGTTAAAGGACATTCTGTAAAATCCAAGGATGAGTAAGCAAACACTATGAACATATCAGTGTATTAGCAGTGACATTATTGTGTGTTCTTTGAAGGAACTGACATCCCACGTTCGATAACATCATTGCTCAGTACAGTTATTAAAACTATGGGTTTGCATTCGAAGTGAGTCTACATTTGGACAGCTGCCTTGGCTGTGATGATTGTCACCCTCCAGTGCACCTAAGTGGCTACTTCCTGTTGGTGTTAAACCAACATATTCCCATGTTCCCTTCGCTTCACAGCTCCTCTGTCAGACTACAGGTCACCCAACAGGGAAATCTCCTTTATGGCTGGACAAACATTTGCATAAACATGAGGAGATTAGCAAAGAGAGTAATCCAGCTTTACCTAGCATGCAGAGGGCTTATTTCAGAAAATCCATACATGGTCATTTTGTGGTGAAAACAGACAGAGAGAAAGCGAGAAAGCACGGGAGAAAAGACAAATCAAGGTTGGAAAGAGACAATAAATCAACTGGAATAAGGTAGGGATAGGCTATCTCTTAGCACAGACTTCCTTACCTCCCGTGTCTGGATCATGGAAGTTGGGGTCCAGGCCTTTTTCCAGGAACCGTGAGACCTTTTCAATGTTCCTCTGCTGCACATACTCCATAAACTTCTTCAGGTTTGCCTAATGGAGGGAGACAAGGGAGCAGGGAGTTGGAGAAGAAAGAGGAAGAGACGGGTGATGTCAGACTCATGTGGTCGGTGATGTTAAATAATGCAGTTCAGATGAAAGCTAAAGTGTCTGCTCTCTCCTTCTGTGTTTGAAAGTTTCATTGCTGTTCTGTCATGGCAAGCAAATGGACCATGTGCAGTTGATATATATAGATATGTATATTATAGGATGTACCAAAAAAGACAGAGAAAGGGCTGTAAAGTAAAGGCGGGGTCACACAATTGCAAAAAAAACAACACAGCTATTGCGCACCCCTTGCCATTGGATGAAAAACCGTGTGTTTCCAGACCTGTAGGATAACAAGCTGGCCTCATATGCAGAGCAGACAAAGAGGATATTCACTGAGAGAAATATCACCACATAGACACAGCCACAGTTACTAGGTTTTTGTTTTGTTTTGTTGTTTTGTTTTTTTTTTTTACAAAAATTCACTTTAAGTCAAACATTGCAATTTTGTGCACTACTTTAGCCATGTAGCTGAGCTAAGGTGGCACCGTTGAGTAAAATTTTCAGGAGTTTCAAAGCGGCACACACTGCGCCGATTAACGTGGAACATGCAGCACAGGACTGTTGTTTCTCTGCTGTAATGTGAGTATGCTTCAGTGCTGAAATGAAAAAAACTTGATGAGAAATGAGAACCTGAGGCCAACGTTCAGCTCAAATGTAATGCTTATGATATTGTGCAGTGCCTGAGAGGTAATATTGATTTCAAACATTACAAACATGTAAATACACCTAACCCAAATCCTAATACACACACACACACACACGCACAAATACAGTTAATTTCCTATGTGACTTATGATTAAAACTATTCATCAGCTCTGCTGATGGGTGTGAGCCTGTAGAGTATAGCTTGAAAAATGAAACTATGAACAAGGCACTGGCACTAAAATTTCATAAAAGATTACTGTAGCCTGAAGAGTCAGGGCAACAATCCATCTTGGACTATCTGAAATCACATTATTGCCCAGAATGTATCTAATGAACATGTCCTGTACTTACAAGACAAAAGGAAATAATTGAACCATACTACACTGTAGTTTAATATTGAACATCTAAAATATCAAACAAAACAAGGCTTATTGCCTGAAATGTACATTATAAAACAGTAGCTCAAATGAGCTTCAGAGAGAACTTCCATTACTATTGCACGCTCAAGGTTTCTCAGCCTCGGTCATTACATAACATCCACATGTGTAAAAGCCTCCAGACACACATTGTATTTCACTCAGTTACTATGCACAAGGCTCATATATAACAAACTTAAATGCATACACATAAACACGTACACTCCTGTGCAAGAATCAGAGCAGAAAACATCAGCCTTTTTCGACACTCACCATATGCGGCATCATACACTGTATATCCCACGCTCTGAGAAGTCACAATCTACTTCAAATTTCACATCACACTCCCGCTTTCTCTTCACACTAAGTCATCTGCTGCCCGCTTGCCTCTACAAGCCCGCATCTTGTTCACACGCACAAACACACGACACTGACATGCTGCTAGGAGCTGCCTACCGCTACTCTCACCATCTCCGAGTCAGACTGAGTGAGAGAAATTCACTTTGGCTTTTTCCTTTTTTTCAAACGTTCTGCGAGGCAGTTGTTATGGTGATGGGATACAAAGACAGCCCTGGCAGCCAATGTACACATGAGTGGGAAGAGCATGGAGGTTGTGTTTTGGAGTACGTCTGTGTGTGCATGTGTGCTTGTGTGTCCAGCATAATGCCTCGGACAACACCTCCAAGTGATTCCGGGGTGATTTGTCAGTGATCAGCTGGATACTGATGTGTGTTGTGTATGTGCTGATAATGATTTATTTGCTTTGGTTAGGGTCTAACCAAACTCGATATTTTCTCCCTCTCTCACGCATACACACGCACACACAAATACACGCGTATGCACAAACACATAGAGCATGTATATCGACACTTGTGACGCCCTTGTCGTGGTGGTGCTGTGCTGCCCAGAGGTTTGATGCAGGGCTCTCTTTGGTAGGAGCCGAGGAGGAATGATGAATGAATGTAACATGTTGGTGAGTGTCCCACAAGACTACATGAACCCCGCCTGCCCGCCTCTGCTGGTCTCCAGACAACATGCCCAGCATTGTCTTTTGGTTTTGTTCTGCATTTGCAGCATGTGCCTTACTCACGCAACCACATTCATGCGTTACATTATACCACACCACCGAATCTGATCCTCACGTCTCATGCTTATTGCTCTTTCTTTACATCAGCATCATGGGTTACTTATGGTTAAGTTGGCAGTGCATCCCCCGCCCCAGTCATAAGACACTTGTTGAAATATTTGTCTGTCACATGTCAGATGTGAAAAGCTTAAGATTAAGATGTTATCCATTTTGCAAGACCAATAACTTCCAATACAACTTTAGGAAATTAAGTGACTTGCTAATTAACTGAATCCCGAACTTAAAGCATATTTAAGTTTCAGTGAACATGAAAGACATTTCAAGCTCAGAAAGCATTCCCTAAAATGACCCAAATTTATCCTTTGGCAACATAAAATAATCATACAAAATTTTAATCTCTGCACCTCTTTTATGTTCTCTCCTCCTCCAGCAGTTAACTGCAATTCTCTTTCTTCCTGACTTAATCAAAAACTCCCTGTCATGTTCTCAGCTTGAACAAAATGTTACAGAAAAGCCATCAGCTGCTACAGAGAGAGGAGTGAGGATCAATTTATTTTAACCATCTGTGCACTGATCACCTATTACTTTAAGCAGCAACCAGCTAACAATAGATCTATCTTTTGCATTTTCATTTCCTACTCATCATGCAAGCTCCTTCATGTACATGTATATCAGTGCCTGGTAGTGATTTGCAAGTGGGATAAGATACTGCTCTGTGATGCTTGTCAAATAAAAAGTAAAGGGCAAAAAATTTAAAGGAGTAGGAAAAAATGGATAATAATTCAGTCTGTTCACATTTCATCTATTCATTTGCCCAGTTTCATTCACATATGAATGTGACTACTGTCCCTCAAGGGCTATCACACAGCACATTAATAGTCGCCTGAACATGAACTTTTCTAGAAAGAAAAATAACTCAATAAATCTTATACTGACAGGTTACGTGCAGCCACATGCAGCTACGTGCTGCCTGAAGGAGAATAATAAATTAGGTGCAATATCATGTATACAGCAGTTGGTGAAAACAGTGTTACTGTTAAAACTTCAGTGAAACATCAGTATAAATAAAAGAACAACTGTTGTCAAGACAACTCAGCAACTGAGGAGTGCATGACAAATTCAGTCAGGATCAGGCAAAAGGTAAACAAAATTATGTTCCATTCAACCATCATTTCCAGCTGTGGGAAAGATGGTTCAAACTGATATCTTATGTACTTAATTCAAGCTGGATAGGTTACACAGAGTTTACAAGGTGAATGAAAAGGTGCCTCCATGTGCATGGGCTTCTCTGGCAATTGGCCCTGTCTGTAACAACATGACTACCACCGACTAAACTGCCGTATAAGAGGTTATAACCCACACGAACACAAAAACACCAGTCAGTCGCACTAACAGGAAAATTGTTGGGGAGCTGATTGAGCTCATTGTTGAGGGAGTGGATGTGTACGTGTACTGCACAAACTATATTGTGGGTTGCTTAAGGGAATTCTGTGAGCGTACATACACCCCCCCCCCCTTATTTTCTGAAGTCCAAGTCAGTTTTTTGTTACAAACTTTAAACATCCAGTATGTACAGTGAATAATGCTGATTATCTTGTGACAGCGCCACATGTCTATGTCTTGAACTCGTGGGGTATTTCTGATGGGCAGCTGGAAAAAGTCCAATCTGTGGTGGCTCCACGTTGTAACTTACAGGACTTGATGGATCTGCTGCTAATGTCGGTGCTGGACACCACAGGGCATCGTCGGGGGTACTTGTAGGGTCCAACGGGTCAGACCTGAGAGTGTCAGAGTTTGGCGGTATGTGGTCCGACATCTATTAGCATCTCTCCAGTTTGATTACAGATTATTGACGGACATGTGCTACCTCCATAGATAATGTCAATTCCCTGGCAAAATGCCACAATATACACAAACATATATATATATAAACGCACCGTGTGTTGTCCTATGACTCTGTTGGGATCTATATCACGGCAACCGCTGTCTTCTACATGGAGGAAGGGTACCCCTCAGAAAGAGGTAGAAATATGGTAACCAATGAAAAAAAGACAGGTGTGGTACTCTGTGGTACACACTTTTGCACACACGGATGTAAATAGCTGGGTACCTGCGCATGCTTATGTACACATGCTGACGTGCATGGGAAACATGGAGGTAAATCTACATCACCACACCACCAAGTCATCGAGGTCCACTTGGAAAGAAGCTCATCTTTGATAAAAGAAAGCAAAATGAAAAAGATATCTGCAGGAAGGAAGGAAGCTGGCGATGCAATTCCCCATAGACACAAAAAGCCCCTCAGTCACATATCCTGACTTACAGAACTGCTGCACGGAGTTCTGATAGAAGCAGCACACACCACCTGTTCTCCTTTAGAAAGATGTGCTCTCAGTCAGTCCATACTAATTTTTGCCAGCGAGGGAGCAGACAGTTCCCACCTCTTTTCGGCAGCCATTCAATAATGATTACCAACACAACAGGAAGCGCGCAGGCAGCCAATACTCGTCTGTCACTTTGAAACAGTTGTCACAACAGCTACTTCATCTTTAAAGTCTCAGTTTCACAATATCACACCTCATTTGTCTCACGAATGTCACACTTTATTCCAAGCCATAAATGTTTTGGTCTGGCATGATAACATGGCAATTAAATTCGAACAGAAAACACTAGTTAGGAAGCAGAAAACAGCATTTTTACAGAGCCCAAACTGCTGCAATGTGCACAAGCTCATGATCAAGCCCCTTGGCTGATTTTAAACAGCCAACCAATACTTCAGCAACTGCAGCTGGTGACTTGATTAGTGTGTCCCCCACTTATTTCTGTTTACATCTTATTCAGGGCGAGGCTTTTTTCCCCTCTGCCATGGTTTATGTTGTGTGAGGTTCGTGATAATGTGTTTTCTGTCTCAAATCTATCCCACAGTACGCAGGCTTTGTCATTAAGTTTGATTAAACTGACTCCAAATCACGGTGGAGTACACAGGTTTACTAGGATACAGATATTTACTCATTAGTAGTCGTCTTGGGACTAAAAAGCATGCAGCTTCTTTACACACACTACTGTCATGAGGGTAGGGGGGAACCCTGCTGTGCTGGCTCAAGGATAGTAGTCAATAGTGCCTGGTGTCAGTGCAGCAGAGCAAAGAAACAACAGCAATAATCAACTTCTAGAATCTATGGCATTTTACCAACTTGTCAAACCAAGACAACAGCCTGCAGATTCAGTTTGATGCTTGGCATGAGGTGTTCTCCCCCTGCTCTCGGTATGATTCGAAATTACTCTGCAGCTGCAGCATTTGATATGTGCTGTCTTTGAGAGGAATATAATTTCTGTCCCTGTGCATCCTCACAAATGGCTGCAAAGCTCCTACTACTAGGAATGTCCAGAAAAGTCTCCAATAAAGAATCCAATAATGACAGATTGCTAACAAAATTAATCAATACAATGCTACTTGTAATGTAATAAATTGGCACTCCAGCACTTACTGTTAAGTACTGTTGACTTCTTGTTCATTTAACCTATGAGAACCCCCCCCACACATACACACACACGCACAAACACACCCAAAATGTGACCTCATAACAGTAGCTGACATTGAGGGCTCTTAAACCCACTGAGGATCTTAGAATTGCGGGGAGTTGTCATCAATATTACACCTAGAGGACCTTCAGACCCCTGTGTAACTCAGGATAAAACCTACCGCTCTTTTTGAATATTGTCACATTTGGATGTGTCCTGAATACTGGTGGAGCGACTTCATCTACCAGGAAGAGGAGGATAAAGGCTCCTTCATACAGGGAGGATTCTCTGCCCCTACCTGATAAAAGCCTGGGTAGGAGGCCAGAAATTACAACATGGACCCCCCCCCCATGCTGTCGTCCATGTCTCTTTTATTTACTGTGCTCTATAGCTATTCTCTCTTGGTCTTTCTGCCCCTTTCACAATGTGTTTCCGCCAAAGCCTCACGAAAGGATGTGTGCACGCTTAATATCCTGTTCAATAGCTCATGTGAATCCATGTGTGATCCATATAGCAGTGCTTATGTGTGTCAGACACTTCCACTGCCCTATATTTACACTCATCACTGCATGGCTACATAGCCCCTGGTCCCTCACAGCTGGCCTACGGTACGTTGCACCATGGATGGATAGTAATTACAATGCTCACCCACATAACGCTTATTCAGAAGGATCATATACTGGCCCAATGCGAACTGGCCTGGAAAACACACACATGCTCTGAATCCTCACAGCTGCTTAGGCAATAAACACAGTGAGCCAGTGCAGTGGGTCAAGGGGATGTTCTGATAAGAGCACAGCCGTCAAGTGGATGTGGAAGTAATGTTTTGTACTATCAACACAGAGCCCTGCTGTCAGTACCAACGATATTACCATCAAGGTCCTTTTCCTATGCCCGCACATGACATACACTGGTGTGTTTAAAGTACAATAGAAGTTCAGCTCTACAAGTGAAAGGAAGCCCTTTCACCAGGTAGTTCCTGGTTGTCGACAAAGTGTCTCTTAAAACCTGGCACTGATCTTACTGAGGCTGGAACAACTGGCATGCAAACATTTTGTGCTTCGAACTCGTCAGGTACACCCTGTCGGCATCAAGCTGTCATATTTGCGCGGTGAAGACTGCTTGGATGCCGGGTGACTTATCTGCTCAGTCTGACTGACAGTGACGAGGAAAGCGGTCATGACACTGACTGATAGTGTGATAAATAGGACCCAGCAGTGTCACTGGGATGCCCTAATGAGCAAAACAGCTGAAGCAACTGTTGCGGCTAATTTGATTAAATCATTTACTGGTAAGCACTCTTAAGAAGTTAAAGGAAGTTTGAAATTCTGTGACTACACAGTATAATATTCAAAATTACAATTAGTATGGAGGGGGAACAGATTTTAGCACTTTCCTTGAATATGTTCCTAACGCATTAAAAGAGACAACTACCTTCGCCTCTGGTGTGCAGTCATCTCGGCAAATACAGACAGCCTTACTGTATGTGCCACAAACTGTTCCTTTTTCTCTTGCCCGTCTATGCTTATGTGACATTTCACTTCAATAAAGGCAGGAGCACAAGAGGGCAGACCTTGACCCCATCTCTGAGACGCTTTGTCCTGCTGCAGGCACACTACATTTTGATTAGGCACAAAAACCAAGAGAGAACCAATTCCCCTTTTAGATACAGCACCTGCAGAACCACTCGTGCAACAGTTTCTAACAGCCAAGACCAAAGTCTCGGGGTGAGGCGTGATCTTGTTTTCAATGTGGAATAGAAAGCATATTCCGTAGGACAAACACCACAAATGTAGGGTTTGCTTTATAAGTGGCACTGGGGTAAATCAAACAGTGGCAGAAAAAAACCAAAAGCACATGTTGAGTAAAAAACGATAAAGTATTATAGACACCGCAGTAATTGGGGGTGGGGGGGTGGGGGTGGGGGTGCAAACAGTTTTTAAAATATGAGGATGATAAGCTGCAGTCGCACAGTTAAGGCAAAGCAGTTCACAAACATGGCTTTTATTGATCATGTGGTATATAGTACATGGACACAGTCAAGTCTTTCTAAGCCCCTTGAGGCAAATTTGTGATATGTGATATTGTGCTCTATCAACAAAGATTTCACTCAAAGTCACCAACTGAAAATAAAGGGAAGCATGCAGACTAGTCTCTCAGCTCCCGAGCCGAAGACGATAAAAGCAAGACACATTGTGTAAGCACAGTAGCACACCAAGGTACATTTCAAGTCTTGCAGTCCTGCAGCAAAACCACAAAGCAAACAGTGAGAGTTGAGACTGTATAGTGAAGCTGTCACACGTTGGCTGCATCTTCCTTTTGAGTCAAGGTTCACAGTGAAAACAGAGGCTCCTCTTTTTAAACCTATTCTCATCAGAGGGTGAAAAAAACACTCCACTGGCTTTGCTAGTTTTATTTGTCAGTTTATTCTATAATTCATGGATCTACTGCGGAGTATGAAGCATGTTCCCATGAAAAATGCAACACAATGACGTGGTGCAGCAGGAACACAAGAAAATGGGGACACGTGAGGCAAAGGAATGGAGGAGAGTAGTGTGAAGACGTGAAGAGGGAGAGTGAGAGAGAGGAAAATGAGAATGGGGGAACAATGTCTTGTCTTTCTTATTCTGTGTTTCTCTTGTAACTTTAAACAAGCAAGCACAGACTAACAGCACACTTTGACAAACACGTTCTCGTCGTCCACTGTCGAGTTGTTGTGCAAATACTATGATTTGCTTTTGTAGATGTTTGATTAGGCAAATTTACCTTTGTTGCAACACAGTCAGTGGTGGTTCAGTTGGATTAGAAGTCCCACAGTCAGGGGCTCAGGTTCAGCGGATATTCAGTCTGTTCAGGTTTGAGCCAAGGATTTTTATTTTCTTCATTCTTTTCAAACCATCCCAGGTTTGTTGGAGGTGAGGCCTTGTTCACTGAAACACCTGCCCCATGCCAGAAATGGGTAAACTGTGTCTTCTCAATACATGAGGGTCACCACACACTGGCAAAAAAACACTTTTCTATGATCTGAAATTATTGTGGTACATACAGTGGTGGTCTTAGTCTGTTCCCAGACTGTATTCCTGTTGACCATTGTATTCACTCTTTGACCATGAGCCAATCTAATTATATCAGGCTCCTGACGGACCCTGAATGGCTGTCTGACACAATGGTTTCACACAAAGCATTGGAGTCTTCCTGGATTATTAAACTAGGATGTAAAACTGCAAATCAGTCAGTCAGTGTTTTACTCTTCGAAGAGCCTTAATTCTCTCATTGTCATTTCATGACAAATTATAATCATCCATTATACACATGAGTGGGCGAGAATTAAATTGATACATGTTTTGTACACAAACGAACTGTGATACAAGCAGAAAAAAACACGGATGGATATAGTAAACCAGCCTCCAACAAGTCAGCAAAATTTTACATTGGATGAGCAACATCTGATAATTATCAAAGCAAAGATAATGTCAAATCTTGTTAGTGTTAATCCAGAGACTGTGGACGCAATTTAAGGAACCAATCAACATTATATAACTTATGATTTTGATGTGTTTATGTTTGCCGTCCAGCTGTCAATGGCAATGCTGTGGAGGGTTCAACAGCAATGTCAACTCATTTTGGTGATAGCATGATACCGTCAAAAAGAAGTGCAGTCATCAGCTCTGTGACTGCTTTCATCACTTGCACTGAAGCGAATCCACTGCCAGCCTGACACAACACACCAGACCAAACTACTCGCTACATATCAGGCAATAGTGAAAATGGCCACAGACTACTGGTCAGGAGGGGGAATGTATTGTGATATATCTGAATCAAAATAGTCCATTACCATGTCAAGTTAATACTAACTGCAAGTATACACAGTAAATGCATGTTTGCGAGCACCAAGGAGATGTGATTTGCTCCCATTGCAGTAGCCCCTGTACATTTGTGTAGTCACCAGCTGGATAAATACAAATTTCCTCTCAGTTTGAGACATGGCAAATAATAATTTTGAATCGGTAAGTAGGAGAATATTTTACAATCCTCCCTATCCTCATCCAGTTGTAAGGTGCAACAGAAGGGTTTGTGTTAGCGTTACCCATATTTTGATATATTTGCAGCAAAGATGTGTTGCAGGTGTAAAAATACGCACATTAATGAACCTTCGTGGTTTCACATCAGTGTTTTTAGAGATCTAGAGTTGCTGTGCGTCGCCTCACACCTGTTGGCGCAGTTGATGTTTCGACGAGCACTTCTGGCTCGAGGTCTGCCCGAACCTAGGCCTGCAGTATGTTTGTCTGAGAAAGCAGGAGCTTCAGTAATCTTCAATATCCATACTAACAGGCTTAAAGTGTAATGCCCTGAACTACAAAAAGACCAATATATTGTATGACGGAGTATCGACTTGATCCCAAGGAATAGGATTTTCTGTGCGAGGAATCTTCAGCGTCTGCTGTATAGAAGCAAAATAAATCTCTGAGTAATTTGATACACTTTTAGGCTTAGGGGGAGACTAACGCCATATGAAAAAGCACTGGAGGCTGAAGATGAAATTTATTGGACTCATGCAGATCATTCATATTTACACAAGCAATCACGCACACACTTACAGAATCATAATCAAGCACATTAAACAAACACTGTTCATGAAACATGAGTGCAGTAAAAACAAAGAGAAATAATTAAAGAAATAAGCCCTCACTCAAAGATGATGATGATGGGGTTGCTGTTACTATAGCAACAGCACCTAATACATCATTTACTGTAAATGTGTCTGTGAAACATGCGTTTCAGTTTTACACATCTCTCATTATCACTGTAGTGCATGTTCTACATAACACGTTCAATCCACTGTCTTTTGGGGTTTGTAGATATTTGGTGTTGTAGAGAGTCCTTTACCTGAAATTCATTTCTGATTATTTAGTTTATGTACAGCATTCCTGAAGCAAGTTCAACACACCCAGGATATCTTTCCATCATCTGGCTTCACTTATCAACCACACTCTCCCTCAACAGTGGTGCGACAGTGTTTATATTATGATATTTCATATATTGCAGCATGTGACCAATTGCAAAGGGACAACTCAACAGAGCGGCATATTTTACAAACGAAGAGCAAACTATAATATTATTAGAAAAATATGATGGTGTTAAAAACTAATAATGAAGAAATAAATAATCCAGATTGTGTTGCTTAGATCTATTCTTATGGTGCGTAGGACAATTTTAGCCTTATTCTTGTAGTATTGAAGGGTAATTGAAGACATTGAGTGGGTTTAATTACTTTAACTTTACTTTAAGCCTATTGATTGAAGCACTCAAGCCTTATTTGTTAGAGGATGATATCTGTATTTAAAAGGAAAAAAATGAAATGGCTCTGACATTACTGCAGTCAAGAGGGAACAAAATGAAGAGACATGAGGTGTGGGCCCTCCGATCTAAGGACAAGGGTTGCCCCTCCACATCACCCACAGCGTATATACAAGTAACCGTATCAACACATAGTCTACAGAAGTGTAAGTGCACAAAAACCAAGCGTTAAACCTAAAGTTACCTCGCTAACCATAAACCCTGCTTGGTTGTACAGGCTTCTGATCTTTTTAAGAGGAGGATAAAGGTGAACAAGGAAGAAAGAGAAACAAAGGTGTGTTTTCTGCATTCTTGCCTGCGAGCTAGATGCCATCTGCCGACACAGCGTGCACATACCAGTATGGTTACCATTTTATCTGAGGTATTTTATCGACATTTAAACCATTAAAATGAGATGCAGTGGGACAAATTATAGTGATGAAATCCTTCTCACAGAGAAGTTGAGAATAAATGCATTGTTTCCCGTTGCAGCAATTTGTGTCATTCATACACCAAAAAATAATCAGTGTTGGTGTCAAATGAATTACGCATGCATGTCAAAGTGGATGTTTAAACTGCACCTCCATCTAAAATGACACACAGTTTATTGTGTTACAACGGGACTTAAAGTGCATGCAAATAAACAAATTGCTGCACAACAGACTCCAAAAACCTCTTTGCTCTGTGAATATTTAAATGAGAACAGTGTCAGAGGGTTACCTGCATAGCCCGCCTGTGACAGTAAACTGTATTTACTCCAGATCCCATGAGTTTTTTTTAAGAGTATATGCTGTTTCTAACCTCTGCAGCCCGGTTCCTGGTAGCTTTCTCTGAACGCAGCAGCATGGTGTCCTCTGAGTAATCCTTTCCAGAAGGACTGAGATTGTTGAGATTGTTAGCTTTGTATAATAGCTAGTATTCTTCTTGATGAACTACAGTTTGGGCAGGCAGGGTGTTGTGAGCTAAATCCAAAAAGGGTTGGCTAAAGGTCTGGAACAGAGCGGGGAAAACCCACGGCCTCTTTCCCACTCATCAACACACTCACAAACACGCAGAGTACAGCCTTATTGTATGCGGACCCCTGAACACATTCTGCTGTACACTCAAACATTTCCACCCACCCTCCTGGCTACACTGGCAGCGTGGCTTTGTCCAGCATTGTCTCTTCCATCGGTACAATTGAGCTCCTGCTCACTTGCCAATCCATTAACACGAAAACAGCAAGGCAAAGGCATAAACAGGAGCACACAACGGCAAGATCTCTATGAAGAGCAGACCATTCATTACAATTAAGAGACGAAAACCACCAGGCATACCTGCTTGTGAGGTAGACAGTGTTTGGACATTTTTTTTTCCAACTCCATCACTACTTGGCATCCCTTGTAACCACCAGTGATGCAAACTAGATGCATCCGGATGATTTTTTTTTTTGACAGCTATCGTTTAAATCTGCACAGGGTTTAGGTTGAGAAATGGTTATTGAGACAATGTGTAGTCACAGTTTATGTACAATAAATTATGTCGTGAAATATGACATCAGAGCTCCGTGGCTGCTTGTGTGCGTTGCTGCGTTTGTGTTGGTGAGCAGGGCAGTCAGGGAGAATGAGGGGAATGCATGCTGTCATCAGAATCAAAGAGTCCAGAGAAAGGAAGAGCTGAATCAGGTCCAGTCATGTGCTTTCAAATAGACACACAAACTGACACCAGGACACAAGCAGACTGGGGAGGGGGGGCAGAGCCAGAGGATGAAACCCTACTAAACAGACCGAAGGTAAACTAGAGCTCAGCCTGGTAAAGCCTTTATCAAATACAGCTGAAAATATAACAAGAAGAACCCCCCCCCCCTACATTTGAGCCATGGCTGCAGACAGGCCTATATGAGCTACAGAGAGAGAACAGAGACGGGCAGCCAGTGAGCTCCAGGCTAAGACACGGGGTATGTTGAGAGTGTATTTATTTAGCCAGATGATTATTAGAACTCTATTGCACTTTATGCCTCTGGCATCCCGTTCTACAGTTATCCATTCATGCTGCGTGACCCAGAATGATGGAGTCTCATGCCAATGGGGCATTGTGCAGTATGAGGTGGGAGCTACACAGCGTTTTATTTTTTTTATTTTTTTTTATCGCGGAATGAGCTTGGGCAATGAGGCGCAGCATCATCAAATCCAAACGGCAAGTCCAGTTCCTGTTCGGTTAAATGGATGGATGCCAAATGTGCGATACCTGCACTTTTTCATCAAAAACAGCAGTGGTGATCAGCGGTGTCGGAAATGTCCCTGCCACGCACTTGCACGGAAGCGCAACAGACAGACAAAGACAAATTTCTGCAGACAGTATGTGATGGTTGTGGCTTGGGTTCACATGATCTGTAAACAGGAATGAGGTGATATATGCATGTGGCTTTGGTGTGCCTGACGGCCATTTCTCTTTCTGCATGAGCAACGCATTTATGCCCAATATGTCATCTCCTTCCTTCTACTTTATCTGATCCCCAGCTGCTAATTTGCGGATGTCATCCATTTTCACATGTTAATGCAGAACGTAGTGAACCTTTCCGACTGGTGCGACAGTAGTACAGTACAACAAAGTCCCATCGTCCTCCCTATTTTGTACTATGTGGCCGTAAGTCCGAAGAATTAACATTAGCACTACCTACAAGCAGAGACCCACCCAGAGCTCACTGGGGTGTATTATGAAGAGCCTGGGGCTATAGTTTCTACATGGCCTGGTTTCAGAGCATAGTGAACCAAAAAGAATCAATTCATTCTTTCTAATCAGTCTAATCACCCCCCCCCACCTCCCACACATGAATACATACCCAACCTACTCTTTTTAAGTGAAATGTTAGGCTGGTAGGTGACTGTTGTGGTACAGTGATCCCATTTATCAAATAACATACATATTGTGTCTTCTGTATGCTGCTGTTTTTCTACAAAGACATTAGGGTATGAGCAGTAGCCCAGCCGCCTTTAGAGTATAGTTAGGCTGTAATGTCTGCAATGTCAGTCAGTGTTAATTATGATAAGTCACACTACACTGCATGGCCAAAACAAAATAATACATATACTTTAGTCTGCAGTTTCAGTGACTGTTACTAGACAAACTGAACCTGTAAGCAGATGAAGTACAAGGACACACTGTGCTAATGTCTGAACGATGGGGTTTTACACCATAAATTCCAAACATACTGATCAGTACCTGCCCTAACAGCTGGAAGACATTTGTGAAGGTTATGTTGTCCAGTAGCTCAGGCCACATTGCCCACAGGACTTCCCCGTTGCCAGCTGCCAGCCTCTGAGCCTTCACTGACTAAGACTGACAGCTCTGAGACTTTCAGCAGAGGTTCACAGCAAATACTCTGTGTGGCACTTACTTAGCCTAACAAGATTTCCCACTGTACCCCGGCCGTTACTATTGCAGCTTTGTCTCTCTCTGTCACAAACACACACACAGTGAAGCTGTCTCCATCAGAGAGAATCAATAGCAGGTTATGACAGCACTGTGAGACAAGCAGAGTATTGTTATAACGGACAGTAAAGACCACAGGGCAAGTTCTGTCCTTCAGAGACCGACTGGCAGACCCTTACACACACACACACATGTGCATGCATAAACACATTTTTATTCACATGTACACCCACACACAGTTGCTCACAAGAATGTCTGCCACACAAAGAGACATACAGGCACACAAAAATTGCTTGCCTTGCTTCCTCAGATATCCAAAAGCAAAACACAACCACTCAAGTATCCACACATCCTTTGATATATATTAGTACCCACACACACACACACACCTTACGCGCACAAGCAGAATCAAGCCAACAGTTAGTAACTGAACCAGTGCAGAAAAAAACAAAACATTAGCATTCTGTCAGGGTTTCAGACAAGACTGCACCAGCGCTCCACACAGCCAACATGCAGCAGAGCATAACAACAGAGTGAAAGTCACATAGAGAGGAAAAGGGAGGGAGGATAGACAGGTAGACGGGGGTTGGGGAGTGTTCATGAATAATTGGAAGTAGAAAGTATCAAAAACAGAGAGATAGAGGGGAGAAAAGATGCATCTGTGCTGGAGATAATGGTCAAATCAAATTAAAGAGATGATGAGAGCAATTGGGGTACCTTACTATTGAGTCTGGCCTTCCTGGCTTCTTTAGTTTTTTTTCCCCTTCTCTTGGATGCTTGTTGTCTCCCCAGAGCGGATCCCATCTCACATGCACATGGACACGCTCCCCTGCCACACACACACTCCCGTAGGTCAGCTACAGTCCCAGTGCCAAAGCATCCTCCACATGGCCATCAACAGTCCCCCTCCTCCTCGCCTCCTCTCCTCTTTTCCACTCTCTCCTCCTCCTTCGCTATCTCTGTTCCTGTCCAAGTAGCACATGCAGACTCACATGGTCACTGGCACTAACACTCACCCGAGCACAGACGTGCACGCTGACTCCTGTGCATGCACGGACAGACAGAGGGATGTGTAAGGGGTGATTTTGCAGACTGCTGGCGAGGACAGAGGGAGGGTGGGGAGAGAGCGGAAGAGAGAGAGAAAGAGAGAGCAACAGAAGAGGGAGGAGGAGAAAGCATCAAGGTAGAGCGAGGGAAAATCGAAATAGAAAATGAGAGATAGAACGGGTGGGGTGTAGATGCAAGGGAAGATATGGATATCCAGAGTGAGAGGAGATTAAGAAAAGAATGGGGAGAAGACAGGGAGGCATAGAAATCCCTAACAGATACTGTGCGTGCTTAAGCAAGCCATACATGACAGTGGTGACTTCACGGCCACTGACTAATGGTCATATTCTTGTATCTTAGTGTTCCTCAATATATTGTAACGTTGAAGTACACCCCGCATCTACAGTGTCAAAACACAGAGACACATTCAGTTCCTCAAATTAGATACGACGCAGTCAGTTTCAGCTGAGCCCTCTCTACAACTAAGAAAATATTTTTTTTTAAAACCCCGGTTCCATTTCTATACTTGTGTGCATGTGCGCAAGTGAGTGTGTGAGTGTTCTTGTTCTACAAAGACATATATCTGCTTTTATCATAGTGCAACATTTCTCTTACTTTTAGGAGATTATCTATAAGGAGAGCTCTGTGTGTGAGGGATTCCCCATCAGAAATACCCTGATGTCCTGTGCCATGCAGCTGTATGTGTGTGTGTGTGTGTATTCGCGTGCACGCATGTATCGTGCAGAAATCCCTCATCAAATTTAATGTCGGCCGCAGCTGCAATGACACTGCAGTGATAGAACGGTTTAGGCGCTACTCCAATGCTCTGTGGGATCTGGCATCACAGAACAATATCACACCTACAATGAGCTACAGCCTCTGTGTAGTTTCATTGTAAACTGAACATAATGCAGGAATTCTCATTCATAAATACAATAAGCTGCTACCAACAATACAAAGCCTCAGTGTAGGAGGAATAGCATTGCTCTGCAATACGTTTTATGGGGGAGCTTTTGTGAATTATACTTTCCCACACACGCACACAAGTAAAAGTGTGGCACAATGTGAGCTTTGGTTTGGCTTGTGAATCATACTGGACGAGACCGTTTCTGTCCAAAGGAGCGAGCGCATTTTATATTTTGACACTGCGCTTGATTTCTCAACTGGTTCATTATATGAGCACATTTCAAATGCCCTCATTCTGGCAGCGTTCTCTGCGGCATCCGTGACCACATTACCAAATAGTGCGTTACTAAATGCTCTCAACTACCAAACATGCCTCGAGTTTCCTACTACTAACCCCCAGCCTGTCGTTGCCTCCATCTCTATCTAGCTCTTTGCCTTGGGCTTTCATTCATTATAATATAAAGATTATATCCCTCCTTCTATCCATTTGTCTATACATCTAACCCACAGATCTTGCCTACCATCATTTATTGGCTCCAAAGGTATAAAATTCCAGTATGTAATGTACACAATATGAATACAATATAACAAATACAACTTGATATACCGTAGGTATCCCATGGCTTGTGTGGAACTTTACTGTGTTGAATGAACTACTTGCGAAATATACAGTGTAACTGCAATGTTGTAATACAAGGAAGACACAGCTGGTCTCTGCTTTGGGGGAGTTTCCAAACAGTCACCGAGTAAGTCTGCGTAAACTGCTCGAAAGCCACCCATTCTTCAGCCCTGTCAATCGCATGGCTCCATGAAAGTGTATTAATTAAATTTTCCATGCAGCCATCCTGTGTGAACAAACCAGGGCAGTTTTTGGGGTGAGGAGGTCTGGTTGGGTCAGGTGAAGCGGGAAGAAAATGGGGAAAATCCTATCAATTATGACCTAATTTTAAACTTTAGCCTGCGGGTAATGAGCTCCATACTAGCGAAGTAGGCTAATGCTTGACCTCCTCCTAACAGGGCGGCTTGCTGCACAGTGAATAGTGATCATTGTGACTGCCAAAGCTCCAAGAGTCTCCCGCAACAGGATTTCCCTCTTCACCCATGGACATCATTATGCAACAAAAGCACATTTACCATTCAGGAGAGAGAGAGAGAGAGAGAAACGTCAGGGGTCCATTGCTTTGTACCATCACTTACTTAAAGCTAATCTTCGCTAATGGAAGCAAAAGAGAGTATTTACTTTTTATTACCACTGCCTATAGAAACATTCATGATTGAATAATTAGGATACTGCAACCACTGCTACGAAGAAATTAATATGCTACTTACCAAAAGTCAGTTAAAAAATTATTTAACACATACAAATTTTAATACATCTCCAAATAGAGATTCTATGTCTGCATCTCTGCCCTCTGACATACAGCAAACATGTTGAAATCTTACTCTTACATTGAGTTAATTGAGGAAGCATTAGCTACTATAGCTAAGACATTACGACAGCCGGGTTGTACAGTAATTGCAATTAGACCTGTCCGTTCATTCATATAATTTAAATTTGTACAAAATACTATGTAGAAACACATCCAACACCAATATTTTTAAAATACATGCGATGTGACAGATGTTTGCCATGGTACCTCTTGCAATGACTGGTCTCTCAGATCAGTAACAGGGAAAAACAATCATTTACTTTGACTGCTTCTGGAGCTTCTAAAGCCAAATTGCCTTTCAATTCAATAACACTGCTGTCCTGGATTACTCACTGCTAAAAAAAAAAAAAAAGTGTCTTAAACAACTTCTTAGATATTCACCGGAAGAATCCCACTGTTTTTTTTCATTTACAATTTCTACTTTGACTGGCCCGCAAGACAGGCCAGACACAACACATTCTCTCTTCGCAGGTGATTAATGCAAAATTACAGCTTAGGGCAGGAATGGATCTTGGATGACTATGTCAGTTGAGTACCACTCATATACTTTTCCCCAGCAATGTAGCACAGGAGCAGACGGCAGCACATCACGCCAGACTGGTTAGAAAAGAGACAATATTTGAGAGCGTGACTCATCCTTCTTATGACCGCTTTCCTGCATCTCCCTCTCATTCACTATTTCTCACTTTCTTGTGAGCTCAGTAGACGTGCACAACACTCACTGCCCATGAACATACAGCAGAAACAAAATGACAGCAATGAACTCGGAATCTTTCTCTCTCATTATAATACACTCACACTTTCTCTCTACTGACGTCCTTGACTGCTTGTGTGTTGCAAAATCCAACACACTGCAATGTATTCCCAAAACTTCATGAGCAATCTTAGCAGGCCACATTTTGGTCTGGACTTTGCAAATGGTCAAATATTGAAAATGGGGGAAGTCTGTCGCAGGGAAGACAAAGACTGAAGTATTTTGCTATATTGTGGATAAACTGAAACAGTTACACAGGTGGCATCCGTTATCAATGTACCCCTTTGTGATACTTTAACAAAGCACAGCTTTAACAAAGTTTGCTAATCAGTAAGAACCACACAATGTTCACTTGGCACTTAGCTTAGTTCCTCAAACTATGTTTGTGAGGATTAACAATATAATCAGATTCTCATGGGATAGCACCTGTACCTTTGTGGTGTTTACTTCATGGTATTTTATTCATCACATTAGAAACTGATGTGGCATGTCTCAGTAGTGTGTCCGGAGCAAATCAGCATATGCTGAAAACTGAAGTGTCATTTTCTCAGTGAGGTTTAGTAAAAGCTGTGAAACGGTCTTTGGAAAGTGGCAAGGGCGTAAATAAGTGGCTGATGCACAGATGATCAGAACTGACAACACTGTTAATTCTCTGCAGTATAAATCTCCTCCCCTCTGATGGGGTTTGATGCAAAGGCATGCGGCTCTCTCTGTTCCACTCATTGCGCTCACATACAGTATGCATGCACACACACACAAACACACAGGGCCACAATTCTACACCTGTCGTCCCCACTGAGTTTGTGCTTTGATTGCTGCTGACACAGCTGTTCCCTGTACCTTCATTAGTCAAAAGAGATACAGTGGCCTCCATCTATTAAATGCAGGTTTTGCCACCAGTGTCATATTGATCAGTGCATCATTTGATGCAGCCTTCCCATTGGTTGGTCAGTAGATATAGGTTGATGTCAGAACTTTGTCCCAGGCTGTCTTTGGCCACATTTGAACCTCAGATGTCAGGATGATAGAGAGCACAGATGTTGGGTCTTACCTTGGTGTGGAGCTTAGACAGCTGCTTTTCATCCAGGTGAGTCTGGGTGTAGACACGTCTTTTATAGCGGAACTGAAAAAAACCCAGCAAGAACAAACGTAAGAGTCACGGAAGTCATTTTTTTTCTTTTGGTTTGTTTCTTGATTGCTTGAAAAGATTGCACATACATTTTAACAGTGCTGACTGTTATTGGTAACACATAAGAGAACTCCCTCAAGTCTCCATCGACTTGTTCTTACAATACTGCAAAATCATCTGTCTTGGTTTCTGTTTTCGGTACTTAACAGGTCTGGTCTCTTACCATTTCCTGACTTGTCAAAAGCCAGATCATTCAGCAGGACTTGAACTGTGTCTCAGTTTTGTTTGTGTGTGTATGTTTGTCTGTGCACATCTGTTTCTCCACCAATGGGTAGTGTTCACCGACAGGGTCAATCGGCAACAGAACAGAACTGCTAATCCCAACCTGTCAATCATCTCTGCACACCACAGGCCTCAGGGAATAACTGCTGCTTAATCAATGACAAACACACATTCTTCCTATAGAGTAGTAACAGACACACATACACACACACAAACAAATGTAATAACTGATGGGAGCCGACAACTTCTGAGGAACAAAATGTAAGCTTCTGCGACCACAAAAGTTGGGACAAAACGGATAAAAGAAGTAAAACAATGAAAATTGTATATTAACAAAAATGATATCACAAATAAATCAGCTTCTTCCCTTTGATACATAACTGTGCAAAAAAGATATCCCTCCTTGTGTGCTGCACATAGTTGAACTGCTGTGCTATTCACCAGTAATTCTCACTGAAGCTTGAAGCCCCCAAAATGGTATTCAGGACAGCTCTGCTGGTTAATAATAACAGTAATTATATCTTCCAACACATCAAGCATTGACATTGAACTGAGGCTCAAGGGGGAAAGTAAATCAGCCCGCCATCTCTCGACGCATCATAAAAACTCAGGAAATAAAGATGGCCAGTCAGACAACCACTTGACATCTTTACACCGCTGTCTGTAAAGAGACACATCTGTATACGCCTGCAATTCTCTCAGATCACAAACTGTGATGGACAAGTACTATAATTATCTGAAGATATAACAGCCACTGCAGACAACACTTTGCCAGTGAGTGTGGTATCATTGCTGTTAGGTTTGATTGACACATCAGATCAGCATGCACAGTGATGCACACACTCACACACACACACACACACCCTGTGTGTATCTGCATGTGTGACACATACACACACAAAAAGACCACAGCAGAAACTCTTCACTAAGAATCTCTTAAAAGGTGACTTTCAAATAACAACAGCTACAGCATCTGTAGTTTATATGAAGAAAATGACCCGAGGCACCGCTGTAATGGCCCATGAAGGTCAATATGCTGGAGTCATTTGACATGATTTAAGGAAGATGACTCCTATATTATTTGTATATCTGTTCAGTATTTCTCCAAGACTGGTTTACTAATCAAGCAAAGCAGGTAAATTGCCCCAGTGCCTAAAACCCAAGAGGCCCTTGCGCCTCCTGAAAGCCGCAGGTGTCACTGCACATCAGATCCATTTTACTTCCTACTATATTACTAAATACTGAATTTACTGTTGTGTTCAGTGTTAGAAAACTTCTCTGCTGTAACACTAGTACCAGGGACACCCATTGTTAACCACAACACTGTACTGCTACAGGTCTTTAAGAGTAAAACAGAGTATGGGCTGAGTTATTTACTTTACCTGATGGCAGGTGACTGGACATTTTTTAGTTAGTTGACCTGTTTGCAAATGCTTGAGTCTGGAGCTCGGCTCTTTGCCTTGTTATTCATGAAATACTTCACCTATATTTTACAAAGCTAATGATTAGATTATGCTGTAACATATCACTTGCTTTTTTAGTTTACTCTAATGTGTACAGTATATGCAGTAAAACTGCATCGTGCCCACGTGGCCAGGTTGTTTTTCTTTTCATTTTGTCAACTTAACTTTATCAACGACAGAAAAATTCAGAAAACCAATGAGAAGAAGAATTCTTATGTGAATACATTTCCCTGACCTGTGTAACCATTATATGGAGGATGATGCACAGAGATTATAATAATATCTCTTTTCCACTTTCTGTTGCCCACACCCCCTAAAGCCTCATACATACACATGATCCATACCTACCTCCAGGTATGGTACAGGAGCGATGGATGGGAAGGGATATTCCCTTAGCTGTCTCTCCTCATCCAAAAATTTGCCAGCCTTGCCGTTGTAAGCCGGCTGGAACAGGCCATAGTTGAGTACATCCTTCAGGCTCTGGTTGAGAGTGCACAAGATCCGCTGCTTAGACAGCCAGATAGGAGCATCCACACTGAATTTCATACATTTCTGCGGACACAAGAGTGAAATAGGAGGAAGGTTAAAGTGGAGTCATTTTTCTAAATATCACATAGCCCTCTGCAGTTACGTAAAACTAAGGGACTGATGGGGTATATTTTACTGATTCACATAAATATAACATTTAGGTGCTGAAAAATGTGCTAGAATATTAAATAGGATCTCTTTCGTCAGAACTTCATTTATCGAACTTCCAATGTCATGCCCAGGGGAGAAGCGAGGCCTTTTATTATAATAAGCAATTCACATCAGTCACGTAGCATTTTCATTTTCATTGCTTTTCACAAAAGGTCATCTTAAGAGCTAGGTGTAGGCACTGCACTAAAGGAAAGAAAACTGATATTAAGTAAAAGCGCTTACAAAAAACAACTCTCTTGACACACATTTTAGGAACATCAATTTCAGTCTACATGTCAGTTTGTATTATTCATGCTCTGAAAATTAAGATGGATAATATGCAACCTCAATAGCTGCAACAGCCTTGTCTCCTGTCCTAAAAGATATATAAAATAAATATATGAAAAATGTAATGCACTCAGTCGACTTCTTCACTCTAAAAACAACTCTGTATTTAATAGATACAATGAAATCCCCCTCTCAGATATAACCTTAAAGGTACTTTTCCATAAGTAACTGATATTAAATGAGATAGAGTTTGGCTGATAGTTGAATGAACTTCACATTGTAGGTATATCATGACAAACTGAACACTTTTAGATGTTTTGACGCTGTCATAGTTGTTGTTGTCTGGTCTGTTCAGAGTATCGAGGACTATGGTTACTGTGGGTAGGCAGAGCACTTCCCTCTAGTTACCACATTGTGGAGCCTGAGCTACAGATGGCAGAACACAGAGAGAGAAACAGAGCACACATACAGGGAGAGAACAGAGAGAGAGAGTGAGAGAGAGAGAACAGAGGGTGAGAGAGGGAGTGTGTGCAAAACACACAAGTGATAAATCAATCACTGCTGCCCGCAACATTGATTTGGAAACTCAACTCTATCCTGTTCAGCACCACTATGTTTCTGACACTCAGAAACAACGGTTGAGAAATCTTCTCACAGAAGCACAGTACAACTTACAGCCACTTGCAAATGTCCAGATTCCGATTTATACAGGCACATCAGTCCATCCCAAAACAGAGGCATGACAGTGACTGCACATGCAATGACATAGAAAACGTGGAGGTCTCACATTATTACATACAATTGGGATTCTGATTTTTGAGATATTATTAACTCTAATACTATACTATATTAAATATTGCAATATTGTGAAATAATATAGTGGGGTAAGGGAGTTGAACATTAATCAGCGTGTTGAAGCCACAGAGTTTGAATGAGGGTGCATCGTCTGCATAAACGGGATATTTGTGAAAAAAGTTTGTGATGGCAAATCATTAAATGTGTTCTACTCAATCATAGTTTGAGGAACTAAACTAAGTTAAACTAAGCCAAGTTTCTACTGTATACATGCGTTGAAGGGCGTGAAACAACTTTAAGATAGATTTTCAGACAGATCAGGCTCATATGTGCTTTGTCAAAGCTTCCATCCTTCACTTGAACACACTTTTTACTGCATGTACCGCAAGCCAACTGCTGAAGGTCAATCCTTAAAAATTTCATCTCAAAAATATAAACCATGCCAATTCCCATAAACCAATGTCAGCCATGACAAAATGTCCTTGTATGTAATTAGCCTTGTGTAGGACTTGAGAGAGATTAAACTCAATCAAAGGCAGTCAGACCTAAGAAAGTCACTTTCAAGAGAGACTAATTACAGAAATTGAAAGCTGATAGGTACTGTACATACAAGTAATACAGTGCCACTGTGAAGAGCAAGTTGTGATAGTAAAAAAAAGCCGAAAAAAGCTCCTTGAGATAAACATCGTCTCCTGTTTAATCCGAGTTTTCAACCAAACTTATTACCTCCAGGACTGGTCAGTGTCTGGGCGCCATTGTATCACTGAGCAGAAGGTGCAGGATTTCTTTAGCAGTCAACACACACTACATACTGTACGTAGGAGTGGAAAAAAAATAAACCCCAATAAAAAGTCAGTGATGCCATAAACATGTGCTCCTCTGCAACTCTTGTCTCTGTTGATGTATAGCAAAATACTTTCATATATAATTATTTAAAAAAAAAAAAACTAAAAAAACAAATACAATCTTTTCTGACCCTGATATGGATGATGCCAGCCAAATCATTTTTGCATGTTTGCACCAAAGGTTTGTTTTTGTTGCCAAAATCCTACCATTCCATCTTCTAGCATGACTGTTCTCTTAGATCACTTGACAGTTGATCGAGGCCTCTGCCTCATTGATCAACCTTGATCTTAAACTTGGCACCAGAACTTCCCTGAATCCCCAGCCTCCCTGTCAGGAGGGGAGTGTTTTTTGTTGTCTTATGGACAGGCACCAACTTCTGTTGTCCTTTATGACATTAAAATACAAATGTACCAATGTTCCATCCATCTCATCATTTCATGCTCAAACAGTATTGCTGTATGCTTCTGAGCATTTCATAGTCTGAAACTCACCACACAATCCTCTGTGTCACAGTGTGGTCGAAGTCCTGAGCATTTTTGATGCAGTAATATAATCTAAGCAAACAGTAAGTGTCAAAGGCTGTGAAGGTTCAGTGCTATTCACAGAACTCTGGAACCTAAACATAATTTTGGTGTTTTAGTCCAATTCTTGATTTCATTCACATAGGTTTTCTAATATCTAGAATGACAACCCCACAAATCATAGTCATGCGTCATCTTGAGATTAATATTTAATGAATTCAAGCGCAAACAGACAGCCTCAACCTGGCTAGCAGTCCACTGTTCACACCAATAGTGACAAATAATGTTGGCAGTTAGTGGAAAGAATGAATCAAATGCACATGGGTGCATGCAAAAAGGCTGGAGCCTTATGAAAATGCTTTGCATGATTTCGAGAACACTGTAGCACCCTTAATGGCAGCAGCACATGAGCTAATGTGGTTTCTCCTTGTCCTTTCTAAAATGAGACCATATCTTTGCAGTTTTAACATACCACTGACCCCACTGTGTTCAGAAGCCAATTAAACCAAATTTAAGGTTTTAAGTGACTGATGTTGCAGAGCATGTTGCGCATTAAGAGAAATATTTTTGCCCAGCTGACTCGCCACAGGTAATGAAGTGTCTTTCTGGTAGAAGGTTTGAATCTTCCTCTTTCCTGTCTCTGCTCTGCTCGTCTCTTTATTTTCCTTTTATTTTTACTGCTGTGCTCCGCAAACACACTCTCAGTGAATGGACAAGTCTTTTACTGTTCTGTCCTCATTCCTTGATGCCACCGGAATCAAGGGTCTTCCCCAAAAGTGTCGCAGAGGTCTGAGTTGAGGCTATGAATTAATCTCCCCTTCGCTGTAGTCGTGACTTTGAACTGCAATGCAGAGCCAGACTGGATATAGCATTCAAAGCATGAGAGAGAGAGAGAACAAACAAACGGAGTGACAGAATCAGGGATAGTGCGTGTTGCCTGCCTTGATCGAAGGGCTCTTTTTTTACAGCAATCACAACAACCTTTGCAAAGAATTAGATTGTATATTGAATGTCTTGAAGATGTAGTGCCTTTTAAATTTCTATCCACATAATAAGTCAGCACTCTTCTAGTTCGAGGAAACACTGTGGACCAAAATACCTGATCTACATATTAAAATAAGTAAAATACATAGTATCTCTCATTAAAGGTTAATTCTTATGTAAACAATTTCCACACTACCTCCACCAGATATGAAAAGATGATGCAATGCCAAGTGGGAATATGACGTAGGTCAACCGCATCCACAATTATTTTGGCGTGAGGAGTTTATTCTTACACTTAGGTTGACTTGTTCAGCCAAGACGTTATTGACTTAGTATAAATAAAATCAGCCGTAGAGCCTCTCGCTAAGACTCAGTTAATGTAGTGGCAACTAAGAAAACTGCAACCACTCAGACATTCCACAACCCGTCGAAAAGTAGATTATGATGCATGGACATAACCAAGCATGGCATGAGGAATGACAGCAGGGCAGCTGGGTGGGCCACCAGTAGCTTTCAGTCTCACTCTGCTGTTGACTGCTAATGTTGCCCGTGAGAGAAAATAAGATAGACAATTCCACTCTAATCCTGACCCAGCTGCCAGACCAAAGAATGGTCCTGGGCATGTTAAGTGAAAACAGAGACCAATAAAGTTTGTGTTCAATCTTCAGTGTGACCTGTGCGCGAGGAGTTCATACCCACAGCGTACTGTCTCTTCCAACTGGTGCTTTGGAACACGTTAACTGGGAAACCACTAAGAGCATCAAAGAATGATTGAGCAGCAGTTGCTCTTGTGTCGCACAGTTATTTGCTTCTCTTGCCTGAGGTAACAATTTTTTTCATCTTACTGTTACAAGGTTGCCGTGTGACTGCAGCAACCACTGCAAATACTCCAAGTAAAAAAAAAGAAGAAGCAGAAATGAGCTTAATCAAATTACCTGACTTAGTGTATATACCTGATTTTGAAAAAAAAGCATAAATCAATCATCAGTAATCGGTTTCAAAGTTTGATTCTCTGATTTGGACCAATAAACAATATCGGTTAGCTAAATTAAAATCATGTCACATGCAGGCAGTAGCTGTGATGCTGCGTTTTAAAGCATAGCTTGGAGAAGGATTCAGTGCAAGCAGCTCGCTGCCTTAAAACACATTAAGTGCATGTGAGTAGATAGACGTGCATTTGTGTCAAAGTCCTCACTGAACGGGTCAGTGAGTGTTCGTCCTCCCCAGTGTGCTGTGCTCAGCCACGTGTAAATACAGTACATTCTTCCGCTGTAAAGCTCCGATCTCGAGCCTGTGTTCACCGATCGTCACAGTGACACTGACGCAATGGCAGAATGGGGCAAACGTTGAGATGACTAATGTTAACATTGTTATAAGAACTGGTCCTCAGACCACTTTTATCCTTTTATTATATCAAAGTATGTATGCACACATACATACTATGGAGAGAATATAACTAATCAGTTGTTAGTGTTTGCTGTTGTAAAAAGTACCTTTTACATTTTATAGATTTAGCTGTTTGCAATCTAGAGAAGCTTATAAAGAAGCCAGAAGGGGCTTTCTTGCTTTGTGAAAAGCTGCATGCAGTCAGTGGAGAGACACTCCTGTGAGGATTGTGTACATGTGTGGCCAGTGTGGCCTCGTGCGTTTATCAGTGTCCATCCATGTCATATGCGATCACACAAGAGTTGAGATCAGACCCCTGGGGTAGAACATTCTTCTCTTCTGTCACCCACCCATCTTCACATGCTTATCAAAGGCCAAGCCTTGATCTTCTGTCTGTTTAAATTAGATACATAAGTGAAGAATGATTGTATGGGAGAGGAAATAAGGGAACACTGCAGGACACAGTGGACCAGAGGACGCATGAAGGGAGACAGAAAAGGTGAAGTGTTCCCAAATAATTACAGGATTTGATGGCCTACAGCTAAACATGGCTCCATGGGCATTTAGAGGGTAAATTTAACTTGGTTTAATGCCTCTAAGACAAACAAATGAGCCTGATCTTTCAGCTCTACAGTCTGTTAAAAGAGTAACACTGCACTCTAAATGCACTTGAATAAAAACTTCTTATAAGCAAGGGGCAACCTTGTGCCTACCTAACCAGCAGATTTATCTCTTAGCTCTCAACTAGTTGCACTAATTGATCAACAAGTCAAGCCTGAATTTCTGCATGAATATTAATGAGCATAATTATCATGCTGTGTTTTGTTTTGTAAGAATGAGGCAAAATGTATTATACTCAGAGAAAAATTAAGACTAAGAGGTTAAAGCTGCAGGCTGATTTGTCAGTGGAGAAAATAAGAAATACAAGCCAACGTGAGCAGAAGTTCAAGTAAGTGCAAACAGGTCCGCTAAGTGGAAACAAACGCACATTACGTCATGCCACATCTGGATTCAAAACACGTCCCAAAAGTGCCGTACTAATTAAGATGTATTGTTTGTGTGCGGTTGTTTGTGATTATGCAAGCAAGGATGATGCATTGGGCAGGACATGATTATAGTATCTCAAAAGGCACAGATGGCATACAGTCACAATACAAAGAGACAGGGCATTGTTGTTGCCTTTTAGCAAGAAGTGATGCATCGACACAGAAGAGAAAGGAGAGTGAAATGTAGTGGTGAAGTGAAGTGAAAGAAGAGAGGAGCGCTGAGATGATGGAGTGTAATGACTCTCAGCAGTCCTGTTTCCATCTCCCAAGACCCCTGGCTGTCGCTGTCCAGATGACATATGCACTAATTAACAGCGCTGAGCGTCCCACTGGATGTGGGAAGAGCTGCGAGTTCTAACCAATGCCCTAAAGGGATAATACAGATCACTTGTACGGCTAACGTGTTCGTTCCCTCGTAAACAGGGTCATACCTTCCATAAGTTTAACATAGTTCTGCTGTGTATAATGTGTATGCTCACCATGCTTGCAATCAACTGTAGACAAGCTTGCATGTATTTGACAGACTCATGTCAGACTCCCCTGTCTCCCTCTTAGGGTTTCCTTCTGTTTGGCAGCAGTGCAGCGTGATAACGAATGCATATGTTTCTCTGTCTCAATCTGCAGATCTGTAGGAGTAGACTCAGCACTGGGACATAAACTAATACTGTTTCATCTTCCTGCCCTCCATATTTTATAGCACAGTTAAAGCAGCAGTTTATAATGGATGAGCAGAGAGAAGTTGCACGTGTTAGTGCCTGACGTGTGAATGACTCGCTCTGTCTCTTTTTACCTCCCCCTCACCGAGTCTGTTTATCGCTGCTTCTCTCTTTCTGTCTACAGGGTGCTCATCTCTGTGTGCTTCTGACGACGATGTTAGATGAACAATATTTTAAAATAACTCTCTGCATTTGCAACCGTAGGCTGGGTCCGACTAGCTGGCAGCAATCAATAAACTGAAATTTCTGAAACTTTAGGCCAGAGAGAGCCAGGCTGCAACAGAAGACAAGCACTCTGCGATATTAAACATGACATCAGTGGAATCAGGCTACACCTTACATTCACTGTAAGGCAGGGACCTGTTGGCGTGCAGCTTCACATCAGAAAAAATGTCGCTGCAGTGCGCACACACAGCAAAGAACTGAGAAGCACATTCATCAGCAGCAGCGGTAATCGATGCTCAAGCTATCCTTCTGCTTCATTAGGGAGTATGTCATAATATTTTCTGCTCTGGCTCAAACTTTTTATTAGCAAAGTGAAAGGCCTATCAAATGTGATTTGCAGAGTTTGAGCTCTGTTGGATGAAGTAGATACATCACTTTTTCCTTGACAGTTAGAGTTTAAGTGGAATGAACTTTTGTCATTGGTTTGTCGGTGAGAGAACAACTTCCTCAATCTTTAGGTCATGCTAATAAAATTGCCACAAGAGTTTAATGTGGGAAAACAGTCTCAGTCTCGCAAACTGTGTTTCTTACATGAAGTGGCAAATTAGAATGGGGAATTGAAATCAGTCACAGTTTGATGAAGTGTAATTAAAAGTTAACAACGCCCAAACTCAAGTTCGTTGGGTGTTCATTGGTGTGTAGAGTACAGACACAGTCACTCAAGTGCAAAGTGCAAATGTCTTTTGCAAGCTCTTCCCTCTCTGTTTAAGTTTGTTGGCTGTATATGACACAGCTGAGTAATGGATCATAACCAAATCTTTCACTCTCATTTTCTAAAGCCAAGTGCTGTAAAAGCAAGAACTACTTTTTATTTTCTTAGACACACAGCTTTGCCAGTTTGTAGATAGTGTTTATGTCACGTACATCTTTTTGTAATGCATAGCCTTTCAGTCAGACACTAAAATTAATCCAACATTATCATCAAAGAACATTTTTTTAAATTTAATTTAAATTGATATCTTGAAATCAACTTCTCATTTCTCAAATAAAAGGTCCCAGTAAGCGTTCTTATTGCAGCAGTGTAATCTGTTCAGACACACAAACAACAATGGCCATCTTTGTCTCATCCTCCCATCAGTGAGATGCCGTAAGTCGACTGTGAAACATTGCTGTTACAAGTGAACATGTCATGAGGACACATCTGGCTGCTGACAAACTAATATCAACACAGCGTGTTTCCATTTCTGTCTATCACAGTCGGCATCCGCACACATCTGCTGTAGAATGAGATAGTCTGACCGCTTTTGGTAATCACATACTACAGCTGAGTGCCCATTGACCCAATCTCATTGGTAGGGGGTTTTATCAATTAAATACCATGAGCAAGCCTCTCTCACTAATCTTAAGCCTTACTGGCTATAGGAAACAAACTATTGGTGTATACAGAGTGGACATGCTTGCCCATCTCCAAATCCCATAGCATAAAATGAACACACCACCCGGGGGTTTACAGCTGAACTATTACCATTCTACACCCCTGAGACAAGAGGGGGAAAACAGCATTGATTCAATTAACTTGGATTAATGAGCTACCATCACGATTAAGACACCTTGAAAGACGTCGTGTGAACACATACTACACACTCTATTCACACAGAAAATGCTGAGGCTGGACTATCTCTAATTATGGGCAATGGTGCGTAATTCATGCTGTCCATTGGCTACGAATAGTTGAGTTTAATTTGTGTTGATGTGGCATGTTGTCAAGAAAAGCAGAGCAGAAAGCTGCGTGTGGATAATCTATGCCCAGTGCCGTAGCAGCAGTAAAAACATAAACCTCTGTGACAAAAAGCAGTTTTAATGACTATTTTACCTCAGATAATAGTGCACAATGAGTGACTGAAGAAGTTATTATCCACAGAGACATAAAACACAACAGCTGTAACTCCACAAAAACCTGTGATAGGGTTGGTCATGTGGCCTTGTGCATGGAGAATCCTGTCATCCCCACTCAGTTACCACAGCACACAAAGGCCAAAAATGCCTAAATTTGAAAAGAGTGAAACAAAGTGCTCTAATGTAAGATTCGCCTATCATTCAGCTATGACTCAGTAGGTAGAGTAGCTCATCCAGTAGGCCATGGTGTGATCCATGGCTCCTCTGGTGTGCATGGATGCAGTCCATTTAGCATTTATGTTCTCTCTCTGCTGGCAAATTTTGCTGACTATATATCCAGTTAGATCCAGGTCTAAACGATTTACCATGAGTACTACTGATGGGTCATGGCATCACACTGTCAAGGCCTGGGGATATCCTTTTTGTCTAATATAGATACAGCCTGTAACTTACAGTATTTGCTTCAAGCCAACTTTAAAGGTCGTTATAACTTCATATCCTGTTATCACAGTGTAGATTCCAGGGCCTGTACATGACACTTCTGCTAACATCCCCAAAATGCAACATGTCACATGAGGCCAAAATCATGAGTGTGCAACTCAACAGTTTCAGCAACGACTGAAAAGATGTTAGTAAAGTGTCTGAAATCTCATTTTACTGCTCACTGCTGAAATTACACATTATATAGGCAATTGTGAATGAACAAGGGACTGATTTCAGCCAGCCAGAGATTTTTTGAGGCTTTCTCTGGCTTCATTGGGGAAGAAGAGACACGAGTACGACTGTAAAAGAGGAGCAGTGTGCATGTGTATGGGAGACCTGAAAGAGCAATAGAGGGAGTGTATTAGTGAGAGTGCGAGCCAGGGACAGAGGGAGAGATTATGGATGTGTAGTTTTAACAGCTTTAAATTGAGCAACTTGAAATGCTGAGGCTCAGAGGAACCTTATCTTTCATCTGCAGAGAATCCTGGACCTGAATCTGTAAAGAGCTAGCAGGCTGTAATCACCAGTCAGTGGCCACTGGCATCCACTTCATATTCAGCATTTGGCCTTGATTGTGCTGCAAACTCCCTCACTGGCACCGGACGACCGCAAAAGTTCCTTGAAAGCTCCTTTCCTTTAAATCTGGTATTCCTACATGGGAATGTGGTGTTATGACCACCATGGTTTTTTTTTCGTGTTCCACATAGAACCACTGCATACATATTGGAGCACACCCCCCCCACACACACACACACACACACACAGTATACGTACTTCGGAGCAGGTGTTGCTACAGAGATATTTTGCAGCAGCTCTGTCTTCCACTTTGTGCCAAACTTTCTGTCTGCCTCAGTCTGTCTTACAGACACTGCATTTTAAATACACTTTATTTCGCTGCATTCCCCCGTGCAGGACCACTTCGGCACGACACAGAGAACTTTCCTGCATTTTAACCACATCAGACAGGCACAGCACAAAACTGTCTTCCGCCTGCTAACACCCTGTAAACTTACAGTGTACATTTTGTACAGATTTAAAAGAAAGAAATACTTAAGTTTCACAGGACAAATTTATCCTGCCTCTCAGCTTTTCCTTTTTCACTTTAGCTTCTGCTTCCTTAAATTTGCATATCATCAGCCAGTTACTCTCTGGGTGTGCCAGGGAGCAGTGCACTCCAGCCGGTTGCCAAGGAAACTTGCAGAATTTTCAGACTGGCCAATGGGGTTGTTGGTTTGGGCTTTAAGAAGCAACAATTGAGTACGACAACTCACCTGTCAACGTATTTGCCTATTTGTGTAGGAAGGCCACAGCTCACCTGAATGAAAAATGTGTCTTCAATTTCCAAAGGCAAAATCATTATTTTTCAAGGTAAACTTTCAATTATAAACCAAACTCCCAAAATGGCATGCTCAATGACAACAGACCAGACAGGTTTTTGTTTTTTTTAAAATTTCAATAAATAAGATACAAAATAAGTGTTCCAAAAATGCTTCATTCAGATTTTTTTTATAAAGCACATTTAAAGAAAGTTGGAAGAAAGACTTGGATTAAAAGCAAAGGAGATAGCATCAGATGATCACTACAAAGTTCTGCTGTTGCTTGCCTTTTATCCTTAAAAAGAACGTTTCAACTGGTTCTGTGTATAAAGTTTATACTAATTATTTCCTCAGTGTAGTTTTTTACTGGGTTTTTTATGCCTTTACATTTGTATCATCTGTCATCTATTGTCCAATCTCAGAGGTCTTGTAAAGCTCTGAAATGACAAGATCAGCATAAATTCCATGCTCTTTTCTGGTAAGGCTGTCACGCCAACTGATAAGTCACCTGCCAATAGCCACTGTGTGCTTTTCAACGACTTTAAGCATTTCCTTTTTTTTTTAAATGTCATCCTACTTTCCCCACATGTCGGGCCCATCACTGTTCCGATGTCGTGCTTTGTGATCCTGGTTATCTGTCCATCAGATTCTGTGTGGGTTCTCTTTGCAGTACGCTGATACAGGTGAAATTACAGAAACTGAATGTCAGATAGGAAAGACTGCAATTGAATGCGATGTTGGCACTTAACATGTCATATGTAGATACTTTTTTACATACATTCTTCATCCTCTGACCTTTGTTTGACACACAGAGAATCCCTCTGTTTAGCACACCCTTCTACAAAGGTATTGTGAAACGGTAACAGACAGATTTCAGCTCTTTGCGTGGTGGGCAACGCTGAATCTCCCCAGACTTAGTGAATGTAAATGAGAGGAAAAGGGTTTATGGTCACGCCATGGAGAACTCAGACATCTATGTATCTTGCTCACACTGGCTAATTCAGTGTGATTACTTTAAGACAACTCGAACAGAATCAAAGGTCAAATTCATCACATTGTAATTTTGACTGTTAATAACATAATAACAGAATAACAATAACATAACATGGCATAGAATTCAAAAATGCTGGCATAAAGGGACATTATTTCATGGGATTGAAAGAGGTTTACTAAATAAAAACTCTTTATCCTGATTCTTCTGAAAATCTCCATATAATGTAAATAGTTCATTTACATAGTTCAGTGCATTTGAATGTGATTTCTGTCATCAATGTGTAGAACTAACTGGATATCTTTGCACTATTATGCATGCAAACGTTCTCCTGGGGAGTGCTTAACACTACATAAATATTAAAACATGGTACAACGAATTAAGTTCACCAACAATTCTACTAAGACTGTAATATCATATGTACACTCAGTTGCCAGCTCAGTTGACACCTAGCTAAAAACTAATACATAGAGTACCAATGCTGCAAGCCTCTGACAAAATCTGCATTCATATTTTGTCCACCCTATGTACATCAAAGAGGCTAGACCAACACAACAGCACCACAAACAATAGGCTTCAAAATAATGACCAAGGTGAATCCCCACATCTCTGTTAGCAACAGCAATAACTGAGCATTATGATCTTCTGGTGGTTTGTTGCAGACATCATATAGCTGAGGTTAAGCCGTTACTAATCATTGTGCATTTTAGTGAACATTTAAATTAATCTTACTTCTGCATCACACAGAAACTCATGTTGATGTTCACCCGCGAAACCATTACACATTCACACGTGTCGCGCACAGGTGTGATTGCTCAGCCATTGCTCACACAGGCCACAAGAACCACTCAAATAATCAATCTGACCCATAATTACTGAACAAGTGCTCACACGATTCTGCGCACAGATATGCACACACACATATATATGTGTATGTATATATACTATATTAAAAAAAAAAAATCTCCCTCTCGCCCACCTGGGCGGTGTCTCCTAAAGACTCGGGTCCTCTACCAGAGGCCTGGGAGTCTGAGGGTTCTGCGCAGGATCTCAGCTGTTCCTAGCATTGCGCTCTTTTGGACAGAGATCTCTGATGTTGTTCCTGGTATCTGTTGGAGCCATCCTTCCAGCTTGGGGGTCACCGCCCCTAGTGCCCCGATCACTATTGGTACCACTGTTGCCTTCACAACCCACATTTTCTCTATCTCCTCTTTCAGCCTTTGATATTTCTTGAGCTTCTCATGTTCTTTCTTTCTGATGTTGCTATCGCTGGGGATTGCTACATCTATCACTACCACTGTCTTCCGATGTTTGTCCACCACCACTATGTCAGGCTGATTGGCCATCACCATCTTCTCAGTCTGGATCTGGAAGTCCCACAGGATCTTGGCCTGTTTGTTCTCTGTCACCTTTGAGGGTGTCTCCCATCTGGACCCTGGGACCGCTGGAAGGATGGCTCCAACAGATACTAGGAACAACATCAGAGATCTCTGTCCAAAAGAGCGCAATGCTAGGAACAGCTAAGATCCTGCGCAGAACCCTCAGACTCCCAGGCCTCTGGTAGAGGACCCGAGTCTTTAGGAGACACCGTCCAGGTGGGCGAGAGGGAGATTTTTTTTTTTTTTATAAAGTAAGACTGTGCGAGACAAGCTGCTGCTTTTGCTGCACCAAGAGATTTAGTTCAGGAGTGTCTCCAGTTGTGAGAAGGGCTCATAAGCAAAATGTTACAAAAGCTACAGTACAAAAGAAACATGCATATCTGTGTGCATGCACAGCAGTGACACAACGACATACACAAAGCTTAATTGAATATACGGCTTTAAAGCATATGTCAAGAGTGAAAATCAGTTGTTGTCTTTCCAGCCCTCTGCCTCCATTCTGTCTCACTCGGACAATATGTTTTTTATGGATGCATTAACAGGCATGAACACACGCTTGCAAATACAACAAATATTGATTAAGGTCCTCTTCTCCATTACTGTTGACAGGCAAGACTGAATATGCCAACAAGATGTACAGTTTATGTCAGTCACCAGGGACATATGAACACTCATAAAGACACATACACATATATACCCCCCACACACACACACCCCCCCCCCACACACACACACACACACACACACATACACACAAACACGCTGATTTACAAAGATGTAAACATTTATTATCACTGCCGGTAATAGTCAGTTTATCAGCAATTTAGTTTGTGTACAAGCTTACATAGTTAAAACCACATGGACATGTTGCACTGTACCAATAGTTAGAGATATTTAGATGAACAATGTAACTCTTTCTCAGGTAAAAGTTTCATGAATTAAATTACAGTAAAATCTATCTTTTTCATTATCCCAGCGTGGATTAACAAGCTTTTCCATAATGCATGACTAAATACAACCTCTGACTGCACATTATGCATCCACGTGGACGAATCGAGCTAAGATGGATAAACAGGCAGCTCCAGTGGGAATGAAAACATGATGTACATCATCTGGAAAATTGTAGTACTGTCCTAAACTCTGACCCACATACCCAGAGGGAAGAGAACCTCACTCCTGAATTTGATCATGAACATGGTTAAGGTCATAAATGCGTCTCACCGTCATTTAAAACCCAGGTGCAATTAGGGTAAAGCATGCTGTAGGGATGTAGCTGCAACCAAAAGCAATTAAGTTTCAATTTTTTTATTTGACCACAATAAGAATGCAAGAGTGAAAAAACAATGGAGAATGATCTCCCCTGCTCGCGAGAAGAATGTGGCAGAGCACTATTATAGTGCAGTTAATTGGAAACGTGTAAATTGCCAGGGGGTCTCGTTTTCCCATTGGCAGTAAGGCAGAGAGCGTAGTGTTGCTGTATTGACTGCAAGGAATCGGATTCAAATGCTCTTCTAGAGGGCTTGCCACTGAACATACAAGTTCAACCGCACGTGCAGAGAGCAGCAGCTAAAGTCTCCTAAATTACTACTCAGTGAGAAGATTTCACCTCAATGCCTAAAAAAAGTAATAAATTAAAAGCTAATGTCCTCTCCTTTCCGGTTATGGATATAATATTACATTGGAGAAAGGTGATCCCCTCCTGCACCTGAAAAGTAAAACCTAGACTAGTATCAAAAGACCTGTCTTGTTGGGCTAATATTAAATATCCCTCTATTCCCAGGCTTCTCCCAGAGACTCAGAGTGAAAAGGATGAAGGAAAACAAAGGCGGAAAAACAACAGAGAAGAAAGGGAATAATGGAGAGGGGCAGAAAAGAAAAGCGTAGACACTATATAATAGAGTTAACTCAAAAGGTGAGCGGGTCAATAAACCAATCAGAGTTAAATGAGAATTGTCTATTCTCCAGCAAACATTAATTGTGTTATCATTGAATTGATTAGTATCCAAATGCACTGTCCCTGAAACAGCAGCTTTGTTCTTGTGTTACTTCACAGTCACAAAGTATTTTCCCAGTCCCCTAAAATAAAACTGTTAGTACATGTACTAAAGAAAGTGCAAGCTTCTACCGGCATATGCAGGTTAGGAGGAAAGACACACTCCTGCTTTGCCCGACATGCTTTCAGAGGAATTTCTGTAAATGCTAACTCAAGTAACACTTAAGTGAGAAAATTACACCGCTTTTGTTTCCAGCCTTCCCTTCCTCTCTACTTGAGCTCTCTTTTGGCACGACCTGATAGATGGAGGGCGAGTTAGGGAGAGGAAGGAGTGTTACACTGGGTCAAATCTCTCTCCATCTCTCTCTCTCTCCCTTGATAGATGTGGGCAGATGGAGGTAGGAATATGCTAGCCACGTCTGGTGCCCATGTTGCCACTCTGAATGAAGCTAAAAACAGCGACACTGGGACGTGAGAGGCTTTCCAGAGAGGTGCCCACCAATCACGGATACAACATTGCATATGCCAATCTGTGTATGTGAGTGTATTTGGAGGAACTGTCAAACCACTGTTGCGTGTAAGACATAAGTCAGAAGCAGGGGAAATGACATGAAGTTCGGATGAAAGACAGTGAAAATAGAGGCAAGGGGGAGGAGAAAGGGGGAAGACAAAAAGCAAGAGATATAATCAAATTGATTTCAAGTGAGACATAATGAGACATGACACAGTCGGTAAAGAGAAAAAAAAGTAACGACAGACTAATTTACAAGCACACAATGTCAGAGAACTATTGCAGTCAGATATACTCTAAGAAGTAACTAGAATACATAGACAACAGGAGGAAACCAAAACCTGCAAAAATAGTATTGAGACAGAAAGCTCAGTGACCAGGGATATGGATATATGGACAGGAGTTACTGAATGTTTTAAAATGGGAAATATAGGTATAATTAAAAATAAAAAATAGGTATTATTACAACTGAAAAATGACCACAACTGCCACTACCACCATCCCTGAAAATAATTCATCAGCAACAAGCACACTAAGGTAAAGGTATAACCAGTGTCCTACTTGGAAAATTGAAGGTATAACAATCAACAACAGGTCTTGGCAACTGAAGACGTACAAAGGGATGCCCATAACTAAGGCCCTTAGAGACTGCCAAGCAAAGGTTCACAATGCTGGCAGCCAGAGTAGGGAAGCACAAGCCAAAACAATAAATGACCTGATCTCAAAAGAATAATCTACAGTGCAAACCCAGCTGCAGTGCAGTGCTATGGTGAGACCCAGCAAGAACTGAAAAAAGTACTGGAAGCTCATGTGGGAGAAACAATCATCACAAACCACACAACGACTAACACATCTGAAAGCATATCACTACCATCTCCCAGAACAGGGATGAGTCAACGTCACAGCAGTAGACATTTGACAGGCACAGGAAGACTTGAATACCATGAGGGCTTCACTTTTTGAGTCACACCATCTTAAAGAAACGAACAGCACTGGACAGCGCCTTGTATCTAGGGCTGTGCTCAACCAAGGAGAATGATATAATAACATATTATCTGCATACATAATTAAGGTAAGAAGCCTCAGGCTACCAGCTAAATGGACACTGCAGCCACACTAGCAATGTATGTAATATTGCATCAGTTTAGTAGGCCTTATTTTGGGTGCTTGAAATACATTTTTCACTGTCCCTGTGCACAGCAGCTCAGCAGTTCTTGGCTGTTGGTCTCCTCTCTGCTTCTCCAAAGTGAGAGCACACAGACTGAACTCTAGTGGAGCTAGCCCACTTCAAATAACCAGAACTATCCCTTTAATGTTGCAACATGGCTTCTTATGCATTTTTTAAAAAATAGGTACAAAGCAAATTTAGTTTCTTTCTCTCTCTCAGTAATTGTGCATTTAGTCAGAATTAGAAAGAAAAAATGTGAGCCCCCAGTAAAACTACTAGGGTAGTGGATGAAGGTCATTTAGACATTATAACATATTAAGAATCATCTCCTTGCTGCAGGCAAATTGGTGCAGTACACAAAGAATTTTATCCAAATTCCAGCATCCGGAGACCATATGCCAGCTTGAGAGAGAAGAGCTTCGTAAGCGTCAAGGCCAGTGTCCTGAATGAAAAATGAAGCATCCATGAGCGCATTGGTAAAATGGCTCATGAAAAGGAACTGCTCAGAGAATATATCATTGCAGCCCCAGATAGGGAGAGCGTTTGCAGAGAGCGTAGAAGAGGTACCGTGGAAAGCCAATCCCCTACATGGGAACATGGGGAGACAGAGAAGGTGGCAGACAACAAAAATGTCCTACCAATTGCTAAAAAAAAAAGTTAGACCAAAAGACAAAAACAGAGACACTTGAGGGGACATTAAACAACAGGTCAACAATAGCAACCAGCTGGCAAAAAACAGCATTTTAGGCGTTCATAGTTCAGCATAGTATAAGGTTGTATGATGCAAGCAGGAGGAACAAATACTGGACTAAACATCCAAATATGCAAGACGTGCACAGGGAGCCCTCCATTTTTGTCTCACAACCAGAAAAACAAGTGTTTCTCCAGACATTCCTCAAATATGCACAGAACCCACAAACTCATAGGTCTACTGGAGGGGAACCAGATTTGAAGAACATAGGAGGAGTGATTTTTTTCCCTTTCCATTGCAAGTTTTTTTTTGTCATTTTGTAGAATAACGATCGTCACACTGTTACGGTTCTGACAGCAAAACACCTTCTATGAATGAATAAAGAGAGCATGGACTCAAAAAGACAATGAGAAGCAAATTGAGAATAACAATGAATGCAAGTGGGGCAGACTATTTATGTCAGCGTCTCCCTCTCCTCTTTAAAGATGAATGACACCCATTAGTAGTATTTGGAAGCTGTCTCTTTTGATGGAGTTGGATATGATAAATGACAAATGATACCCATAATCCAAAAAAATAAAAAAACTTTGCAAATGATCTGCCCAACAGTCTGAAAACTGCCAATGCTGCTTCACTGCATCTTCTGAGACACCGATAAAACTTGTTAAACTTTCAACAAGGACTGAGAAACACTTTCATGTACATGCTAATGAACTTGGACTCAATCGATATCACAGGCTAAATCAACACCATATACGTCCCGTTTCCCCGTAATTAATTTTGGATATGCCCAACTCACAGGGAAGGCTTCTTAACAAAGTGGAATTGACAAAACTTTGCTGAAGTCAAAACTGTTTCTGTTTTGCTTTTCCCCACACTTGACATTTCCATGACCAAGGTTCATGGCACTTTGCCAAACATTGAGAATACATATAACAAAGGCTGGGTTTTATCTTTGAGATGTCCTTTATATTGATGTAAATTTGCACTAAAAACATCACCTCAACGAATAGGAGTGCAGTATAAAAATATAATACTGATACTTATTTGCTGGCAACACTATTAGCTTTTTAATACTGTGTAACAGGCCAGGCACTGAAAAGGAAGGTGTGAGAATTAAGCCATTTTAGGTTGGCTTTAACCCACATTAGCCATCGCTCCTTCCTTCTCTCCTGCTAAAAAGGAAAAGTGTCGCCTGGTGTGATCTTTGCATGGTGCTTCATTCTTCTGATCCAGGCTTGAGACACAGCAGGAGATGTGTAATCCTGCTTCAGGCAAAGTTTTCCAGAGTAATCTCCGGCTCACTCAGAGTACACACAAGTTGAGTACACTCAAGTTTTTAGTCCTCCATGAAAGATTCAAACAGTCAGAGTCTGGCCATCTGTCATCTGTTTATGTTTGTCTGTCAAACTTTTGCGCTCTCTTTCTGTTTGTCTTTCTGTCTGTCACCATGTCAGGCTGTATGTGTTCCTGCCTGTTTGCTCTTACATCAGACTTAGTGTGACTTTGTGAAAGTGAAACTATTGGTCTGTTGAGCACCTCAATATTATGTAAGCAAGTTAAGAGAAGTCAAGCAGTAATTGGATCAGGATTTGTGGACATGTTTGTGTGCATGTAAGCAATTTGAGCCCATGTACACCACACAACTTTGTGTGTGTCTATATATATATATATATATATATATATATATATATGCAGGCTTGTCTGTGTGTGTGTGTGCGTGTGTGTGTATAAGCTTGACTGAAAACCGTTTTTGTTCACAGACAGTGATTGTGCAGAACCTTTGGGGAATTCTCTGCTTTCTTTTCAACTGCCCTCCTTTTATTTCCTGTCTTTATTCCTGGCATGCAGCACTGGAGTCTTGCTAGGATACAATGGGTCATTTCAGCCAAGTAGCCAACAACAATGAGGTAATCAACAATAACAAACACAAAACAGCCTCTTGCCTTCACCATCAGTGTCTGGAGGAAGAGTCAAAAGCATGTAACTAAGCCACCTACAGAAAGCCAGCCAAGGACATAGGCAGTGCAGTGACCAGCTGTAAAGGTTTAATCTGCATTTTGCTGTACCATTAGCAGAGGATGTCTCCAGTGGAAATGTGAGAGCAAGAGAGGAGGGGTGACGTGAGGCAAAGACACATTAATAATAAAAAGCTTAATTCTGTGCTGTTACACAGAATGTCAAATGGTACCTTGTAATGGTGCGTTCTTGTGTGTGCTATAGTCAGGGAGACATTCAGCAAGGACACACAGAGAACATGTCATCAGATACGTTAAATTGATAAAACTTAATTTCATTCCCCAGCACACAACGGTTAAAGTGTTGCTTCTTCCTCCTCTCTGCATTCATGTCCAGTTCCAGGTCATCAGTTTCTGCTCCGTTTTAACCCATGACTTGTAAAGGACGTCTTTATGGGAATATTGTCCTTAACAGTGAAGAATGACAGGCTTAAAACAGGTACAGCCGAAGGAAAGGCGAACTGACCAGCTCATTAAGAATGTTTTTTGTTGTATTCCCCCAGCATTTACTGAAACACAGCAGGATAGCTGTTACTCGGTCCATATGAACTACAGTAGCAGAGCCTGAAAAATGAATGAAATGAAGTCTTGGGATCTGGACGTTTGCCCTATTCCATACCATCTTCTGCACTGAACAAATATAGACAGACACACTTCACAGTCATTTTGTGACGACAGGGACAGTGCATACTCAAAACTGAAAATGGGGACATAAGATGATGACGACACAGGAGGGATGAAAGGACTAATCTAAGTCTTTTTCAGCATTTTTTCAGTGGATGCGATACTGAGGAAGACATAGGCTACATCTTTGGGGAAACTGCTGGGTGAAGATTTTAGCAAGATGGGATCCCTGTCTTGGCACAAAGCCACAGCAAAGACAGAGAGACAGAGGGAGAGGTGAAGTTGCACAGTTCAGGTATAACTATCTCGATTCCCGACTTTTTGTCTTCCTGTGGATCTTCAGTGCCTCTCATACCCTTCTTTTTCTATCCCTGACGCCTCTTCTCTCCCTCTCCCCTCCCTCCCTCCCTCTGTCTCCTGCTCTTAACCTAAGTGGCCAGTTGTCAAAGTCAGCTGAAGCCCAGTTAATGAAGAGGTAGATTTATTAGTGAGACATCAGTGGAATAGGCCAGGGGGAGTGGAATCCCCAGAAAGCAGCAAGCAAATACAGCCACTAAGTGTGCATACCAAAAACAGAGAGAAGCAGAAAAGAGAAAAAATGAAGGATGGGATGAAGAAATGATGGTAAAGAAAGGGGAGAAAAGGAGAGAAACTGGTGGTTTTAAAAAATGAAGAAATGAAGCAATGAATGCATAAAGCAGACAGAAGAGAGGTGGAAAGCACCCAGTCATAGAGGCAGGGGGAGAGGCAGCTTGCCTCTCTTTTATCTTTTCTCCAACAGATAGAGCAGAACGAGCTCTTACCGTCTGTTGTAGGTCTGGGATACCAATGCGGATGACCACGGTGTTGCCTGTCGGCTCCTCCATGTGTGCTCCTGCACTGTGGCTCGGCTGTGCACCGGGACAGAAAGCCGGAACGCCGACAGGAACAGGAACGCCGCTGTCCTCTTCCCGGGAGCTGCCGCTGTCAGTGCTGGCCCCCTGGCTGCCGTTTGCTGCGTGTGTGTAAGGGTGTGTGAGTGTGTGTAAGTGTGTGTGTGTGTGCTGCTGCTGCTGCTGGTCCTGCCGTGGAGGGCTGGGTGGCTCATGTTTGCCGGCTGCCGGACGCAGAGGCATGCTCCGTGTTTGGGGCTCAGTCTATGTCTCTCTCTCTCTCCACACACACACACACACACACACCCACCCACCCACTCACCCACACACGCACGCACGCGCGCGTGCACACGCGCACACACACACACACACAAACCGATGACTCTCACTCACACTACACGCACACACAGCTTGCAGCATGCATCATTCGCCTGGGAGAGAGAAGAAGAAGGGAGAGAGAGGCGGGGAAGGACAGTGGCAGAGAGAGAATGGGCAAAGAGAAGAAGGTAATAGGAGACGGAGGGTAGAAAACACAAAGAGAAGATTATTACCAAGGGAACTTGGAAATAAAACTGGTGGGAGGATAGAGTGATGTAAAAATCTTAAACTCTAAAACTGACTTGCACAAAGATAATCCTAATACAACTAGCAACAAAGGAGGAACATTCACTCAGAAAATAGAAAAAAATAGATTAATACATCAGTCGCAGAATTGAGAGGGACGATTAATCCATTTTGTTATGAAATATCTGAATCTATAGTATGAACAGTAAACGAGATTGAATAGTGTTAATGGCAGCACTTTTGACCTCATTAATGATACTGTAGACATCAGTTTAATAACATTTGATATTAAATATTTTGCTCACATGCCCAATTCACTAAACATGAAGGAACTTCCCCAGTGACATGTGAAAATGAACTCTGTACACTCTGTTGATGCCTCAGTGTTAGTGTGACACTGCTGCTGTCACATGCTGTCATTTTTTCATGTAGTGTACTGACATGGTGGTGACATCAGGACAGCATGTGGGTTGTGGTGGTGGGGGGGGCATTGTTTGTTCAGATCAATGTTGTGCAGGATTTGGCCTTCATGTTTCACTTTATCTGTCTGTGTTTTGTGTGTGTGTGTGTGGGGGGGGGGTGCTGATCACATGGTTTCCTGGTAAACAAAGTGGCACCAACAGACGTGCAGCAGGGACTGTGATTAGCGACTAAAAAGACACATTTCGATCGAGCTGTGTTGTAAAACAGTCATCCAAAAATGATTCCAAGGTCTGTGACTGTCCGTGTCCCGCTTTATGTTAAAAAAGTTGTGTTGTTGTCCAACCAACATCCTTAAGGTATTGGCCTATGCAATTTATGCTGTCACATTCAACTGAACTCAAAACTCAAGATAACAGTGGCAATGCTTATCAGCAAAAATCAGTACACAAGCTTAGTGTGGTGTGTAACACAAATACGCAAGTATGAATGCTGCGAGTAACACCAGCCTGCCATCTGACAAAGTGAGTTTCTCATACAGGGAAAATGTACCATGAAACATTCGTGGCAGGTCTGTAAATTATTAATCGTGGGCTTAAGTCAGTGCTCTCCTTCATTGCATTCTCCACAATCGCTATTCAAGTTGACTGATACCATATTTTCTTATAGGGTGGAATTTAAACGAAGCGCCCGACAGTTATGAAACTAATGTCATGCAAGATAATGTGGGCACAGTTCACACACATACACAAACAAGCAGATATACAAAATATGCACACAAATGTACACACAAACCCACACTCAAAGATGCTGGCTGCAGGAATATTCACACTAACAATATTCACAGACTGATCATCATTTAACATTCTTTTGTTCTGTGCCCTCTGCATGGGTGATTTATAAAGTTATGTTCCCATACATATTACATATTACATACATATATTAATGGAGAGATTGTGACAAAAGGCTGTGTCCACAGTAGCTCCACCAATCAGCAGTGATCTGGATGTTATTTGAAATGTTGGCCAAGGGAACACACTGCTGATAGAAGCTGCTGATATCAAGATCAGAATTACAAACAATGTAGAGTTCTTCTGGTTACATGCTTTTAGTAAACAATTTCTAAAATGCCTGACGCCTGACGATGGGAAAAGAGCGAGGTGATGTGGGGGTAGAGTTTCTGCCAGTGGTTGTTCCTCTCGTAGAGCAGATACCAAACATTTTCTTCTCATTGCAAAGTGTGGCCTAAGTCTTCCATTCATTTGGCAGAAGTTGAACTCTGTGTATTTCCCTGTACTACAGAGGCTTGCCACTGCTGGACACCAAACAGTATGTAATCCCATTAGCACTGGAGAAAGAGCATGGCAGGTAGCCCTAATACATTAGAGGATTTAGCAGATCAGTCTACCTGTGTGCGACCACGGCTTGCCAGGTCTTTAAGGCAAGGGAAGTTGTAACCCTGTCCTCACACCTTGTAGCCTGGCTCAATATTCACTTTTTAGAAAGTGATTCTGTGTCCTAATGGCACAGGCCAAGTGGGTCACCAAGTACCGTTAAAAACTTGTGCACGATATCAGAATCCAACATTTCCATTTTCAGAATGATTGATATCCTATTATCTGAGCACATGAAATGCATAATAAATAACAACAGATCACACAACTGGAAGTATTAAGTTCTGGGAAAGTGGCAGAGGGAAGGAAGGTGGCTGGCCAATAGGCAATAATGATTCCCCTAGATAGTTGGGGCAGGGCCAGGGAGAGATTTCATCCCGCTTGCATCATACAAGGATAAACAGTGTGGGCAACAGCACTTGAAGAGATCTGCATACAGTGAACTAGTTATCTGGCTAGACAAATGGCAAAAGATGAAAACATCTGGGAAGAAAGATTTGGGATTAATATACAGTACACCTTTTTATCCACGTTCATTTTTACCAGTGATCAACTAAAAGGACTTGCAGGTTATGTTCATTACCAAGCAAAAATTGTCAAAACTTCACAGTTTCAAGCCCCTCAAATGTGAGAATACAGTGCGTTTTATTGTTTCAGATTTTGGACCAATGGTCAGACCAAAGAGCAGTATTGAAAAAATCACCTTGGTCTTTCAGAAATTGTTAGGACCACTTTTCACAATTTGATTTATCTCTGAATTCCAAAAAATAATAATAATAAGAATAAATGAATTAATTGGTAATGAAAGGTTGCAGCTGTTCTTACACTGTTCTGCCTAGCACAGTGAACTATATGAGTAATCTTTACAGAAGCCTACATTTATATGTATGTACTTCTTTCTATGCTATACCCCTGAAAACTGCAGAAATTTAATAATTGATCAGTACTTGGGAGTAGTTCAACTGCTTAATGAAAAAGCTGGACCTTTAATCTGGCCGGAAAAATCATACTGGCATACCCAGGGCTGGATAATAATTCAACATCGTCATTTATTATCTTTCACCATAATTGTATAGTGACAAAATTTGCTTGCACATCCAATAATGTGTATAATGTAATGTCTTATATATTATACCTTTTTAGAGACTTGGCCGGCAACAGAGCTGATTTAAAAACCAAATGGGATCTGTACCTATTGGTTAACACTGCTCCCGTGTCCTAGTAACATTAAGAGAGTGGACTAGAATTATAAGGAAGCTAGCTCCCATGCCTCAACAGCTACTGTCTCTTCTCTCATCAGCTCAGATACCCCCACCCCCAAATCTCTTGCGCTCCAGCCCAGTGAAAACAAAGTGAATAATTCATGACCATAGCAATGTGCGCATGGATCCAGTGCAAGGTATGTGTGTATCTGAAACATCCACGAAGCTTTTAAAGCCCTTGAAATAGAGCTATACTGTACATGAGGGGCTGTCACAAAATTCACTGCAAGCAATCAGCCAGCCCTACCTGTTCCCCCCGGAAACATCCACACTGGGGAGAAAAAAAAGAAAAAAGAAGGCTGGGGCCGAGGGAGGGGGAAAGATAAAGGTAAGCAGGGTGGCTGAGGTAGCATGAAGCAGAGAGGGTCAGAGAGGATGTGGCTGAGACAGTCAGTGGGCCAAGAAAAAAGTACAGAGAATGGGAGCATGGAAGAAAAGGGGAGGGTGGCAGAGTGACGACAGAAGAGGAAGGTGGGAGAGCCAGTGAGAGGGCAGAAGAGAGGGAGGGAGAGTATTACACAGAGTCCGCTTTGACAAACCAGCCACACAGCCTGTGGTCTGGAGTAAATGTGATAACTGTTCACAGACCCCATCAGAGTCTGCTTCACGCTCCTCTACACCTGGTAAAGCAAATGTCATGGCCACTCACAAACTGAAGTCACCCAGGGCCACATTTATTCACACACATGCAGGCGCGCATACACGCTCTGGCTCTCTGTCCCTTACAGCAGTTTCAAACAATTATATCTTCCATTCTTTCGCTTCCTCCCTCTCTCTTTTAGTGAATTTGAATGATGATAATTCATTGGTGAGGCTGAGAAGCATCAAACAAAAAGCAAGAATGTGGTTTCAGCTGTGTGCTTTGGTGTACTATAGTACCTGCATGTTGTCGCTGACCTCATAGGAGAGCAGACATCCATTTTTTTCCCTCTTTAAGATCAGATAAATACATTGATTATCAATTTCTGTCATCCACTCCATTTCAGACCAAAGCGAATAATAAGATGTTATGGAGTGGGATAGTCCTAGTATTTAATCATAATTTGTATTGATTTTTAGGTTTTCCCTTTCTTTCTCCATGTGTATCCTTCTTCCATCTTCACCTCTCTGACTGGATGTGCATCAGGAGAAGGCTTTTTAGAAAGCACCATCTCTTTTAGAAGTGCTTTCATGGACTTGTTTGGGCCTCCAATGGATCATATGGGGAAGGCACTGGAGTGTGGGACTTGGAGGAGGGTTCCCTTCTTCAATAACTGAGTGGCCTCCAAGGACAGTAGAAAGGACTGTTTAGGGCACACCTGAGTTGAGTTGACTGGCTCTGGGAGCTGGAAGGGTGCAGCCGAGGCATTACAAGCAAGGTTTTGAGGTGAAGTGGCTGCTCTCTGAGTTCTCATATAACAGCAGATGCTGATTGCTAACTAGATGGCTCAAAGCCTTTGGCATCATCTGGCTATGCTAACAACTCCTAACGGTGCTCTGGCGGATACTGGGTGTGTTTGCTTTGATCTGGACATTAATGACTGATGACTGTAGCTCTCCTCTACAAGTCCAGCAGGCAGGTTGAATTTGATCGAAGGAAAGCAGCAAGGCAGCTTTGTGTTTACCCCTCGTGATTATCATCTTCTAGAGAAGATTAGGGTGGGCACTGCACAGAACACAATGTTTGCTCCTGAAATCAAATTGGAAATGTTTTGACAGCCATATTCTAATAGAAGACAGGGAAACAACTAGATATTTCATTGACAGCCTGGATTCACTTTGCACAGAGATGATCCTCTACTGGGATCTTTGAAGAAGAACAGCATATGCAGTAGAATGCAGCCTCTTCAAGTTAAGAACCTATTCAAGCACACTACTGAAAAAAGGTGGGGGAAAAAGGTGTTGACAGAGGGGGATATTGCAGGCTGAGGGAATTTGGAAATAACCAATTATTTTTCTATAAATTACACTCCAAGCCTGGTTTGAAGTGCCTCAATGAAGCATACAGACCAACAAATAGTCTATGTATGTGTGTGTCAAACTCAGTGTCAATACTCCTGTGCCAAATCTCTCTCTCTCTCTCACACGTTCTCTCTCTTTTCCTAACACATACAAACACCAGTACGCACAGGCATTCACAGCCAGCTCACACGGATTAGCCACTCAGTGTAAACAAAACAGTGCCTGACCCACACAGAGCCCAGGGGCCACATGCAGAGGCCCCATATGGAAAATTAGCCATGCACTAAAAGCTTTTGGAATCAATACTCTACAGTAGCTGCACCACATCCCAAAGCCACTGTCTCTATCCAGTTCACATGGGCTGACACAGCAAGCAGATGTGCCCCTCTTTCTTTCTCTGTCACATACAGGCACACACAGCTGACATGCATGAAAACTATAATGATATCCCTTGGCTGCTCTCAGCAGGGTAATCATAATGTTACGCCATTCATGAGTTATAATATTAATATTTGTCTTGATTCGGTTGGCAGAGTAGAAATCTTGCTTGGCAAGCTCCTTCACTATGGCTTTTCAATCCATCACCCTTGCAGACAGAAGTGGAAATGTGACAAACTGACAGAGAGAAACATTTTAATGTTATGGAAAACCTATTGCATCTCCGTTTTTTTGCCTATACTGCAAAGGGTGCATTTGGGGACACAGCTATTTGTACGCTCTGTCAGAAAAGATTTTGCACTCAGTATGGGCAATGCTTCACTGGAGCTGAAGTGACATTTTTAACGGTGCTGTGTGGGTCCACATTGGTGAACAGACAACATGTATGCGGTGCTATTAATATACAGACACTGATATCCCAAAACAACTAATGCACTTGAGGTGGCTGTGAAGTAAACAATGTCAAATAGAAGAAGTTGTGTACAGGGTATATGGCTAAGGTACATTACAGATGCAGAAGAAAATGGGCAAAAACACTTTCTGAGGAACAAAATCCTGTGTACCAGAATCTATTTCCACACTGTTTTCTCACTGATTTTCCCTTATCTTTGCAGTTATTGCTTTCTCCTGTTCTCACACAATTCTTTCTTTCACTATCTGCCGTCTATAAAGCTTCTCTCCAAGAACACAGAAAGTTGTGGATGTACAGTATCTGTTGATCTCTGTGTTTCCAGGGTTGCTGCTGTGAGTTTCGGTTGGCTCTTTGATGCAGCCTGCCTATTAATAATCAATGGGGCTCCCTAGAGAGAACTTCATAAAGCCTGCCAGCCAATTAAGACCAGTTTCATACCATGCACTGCATTATCTCTCCATACACCACCACAGTTCTTAAAAGGCAGGTTGGGGATGCTAGGGAGGTCAAGGATGTCACTGTGACATGCTCAGTTTAAGGCTATCAAATATATACTACACTGTAGAATCAGGATTTATGCCTATTAAAACACCGTACTGCTACATTCACGTCGAGCCAGTTGTCATTCCCATGTGTTTGATGACCAAAATCTAATGCTGCACATTTGGACATATTTCCCAATCCACCAACTCAGATGGCCAATGATTCTTCTTCTGCCATGAGCCAGCCCTATACAATGATAACTGCACTGTATTGTCTCATTTTCGAAATGGTCAGGCATCCTCCCTCCATACAGTAATAACTATTTCATGCCATTTACTCCATTGTTGCCCTTAAATCCCACAGCATTTGTGGGATTTGTGCATTTCTGTTTCATTTGGTGTTGAAGGCTACAGCCCCTTTGATAAAGGAAAAATGGGTCATGCTAGGTTTATTTATGTCAAAGACATTGAGTCTGATCTGATGGTCTTGAGTGAAGCAGGGGAGTTGTACAGCATTGTTTGTCATGGTTAAAACACTGAATTTTGAAGGGCCAATTGTTGCAAAGTGACAGGTGGTAGTGGAAGCTCTACATTTACATCTACATTGTAATTGTTGAATTTGCTAAATTTGTTTGTGAAATTTGTAAATAATTTAAACTGGCATTTATTTAATGCGTTATTTCCTAGTAATGATTTCCTAATTTAGTTTCATTTAGCATCAATTTGGTTACATTAGAGGTTTAAAAACACTTAGGAAAGAGACCATTGCATTTCAAAATTTGTTAACAATTAGCCAACAATTGATTGTTAACATGGCTGACAATCAATTAAAGAATTGAACACTTTGTTTTGCACCCCTGTTTTAAGTTAGGACTCCATCTAGTGAAAGAAAGAATGAGAATGAGTGTTAGCCACTATTCCTAATATCAACCCATTTGATCCCTCTGAGACAGGGTTATAAGCCATTACTATGCCATCTGTTCCTGAGCTTTTATGACTATTGATCTACATCTGTCATTGGTGAGAGAAAGATATGGTATCTGGGGCACAATCCAGTCCAGTGGCAGTTTGACACATCAGAGTGGAGCTCTGATCTAGGACGTTATGTATAGAAGCATCACTCAGAAATCCCAAAAGTGTGTGTGTGTGTGTGTGTGTGTGTGTGTGTGAAACACCAAAGATGGGAAACACATTAGGGAAACCACACATACTGGCTATTTCTACCAACATTCACAGTTTGTTCAGTGTGGGCAGTTAAAAAGGAGCACATATTGAATGACCGAGTAAATACAGAGGACAACAGACTATGATTAATGTGTCGCTAGGCAACCTCCCCTTCCCGCAAAAACACAAAAATCTTTTCTGTGAATGTATCAAACACAGCCCACTCTTAAGGGCAGTAGCTTTGTTGCTAATTTATCCTGCAGTTTTAAAAGAAAAGAAAATAAAACCTGAATGAACTCATATAACTTACTCATGGCAGCGTACATTATTTTACAGTTTACTTGACTTGGCGTGCTTAACTCACAGTTCGCTCATATACCACGAGGTGTCCTCTAGCAAAATCCACGACTCTACACCTCCTCCATTGGAGTCACGTAATGGGGAACAGATAACCCCGCTTGGCCCTTCCCAAAGTACTGCTGAACACTTGCATGGCAAATTCCCCTTTTTAGCTTAAATTGTATTGATGTGGCCATTTGCATTGAAAAGAATATACTGCACATGTAAACAAAAACACTCCCAGCCCAAGGTCTTTGCTTCAGGATAGTGAACTCAAGTAAGTCTCTGAAGATGCATCAGTCAATTGTTGCAACAGCCCCCTTTTCCACTGTTCCCCTCTGTCATCTTCACTGATATAAAAACAGATAAAGGTTGAGAGCAAATACAGTGTTTCAGCTCCAACCCATCCCCATCATTGATAGTAATGGGAAGACAAGGAAAAAGGGTAGAATATAACAGCAACACGTTACTAAAGGGCAGGTCCTTTCCTGCAAAAAGTCTTAGCTTTGTGTCCAGAATTTAACGAGCCAGATTTCATAATATATGTGAACAATATCGTAATGATTTGCTGGATTGCGTTGTGTTTGAGTATGAGAGTGCCTTTAGGTGCTTGGTTGGTGCAATAGTTGGAAAGAAACAAAACTACTGTTTGTGGACTGTGTCGTTTTAGCACAGCAATATCATACTTGGAGAACTGCTTAACACGTCAGTGCTCCAGACTCATGTTGATTGTTCCATGATTGACTTCCACTGTGCTGCCTGATGTAGGAGCAGCAGGTAGACCCTGATGTAAGTGCTGTGCAGTCCTGCCTGAACGGTTGCCTTTTTGTGTGAGCGCATGGCATCGCCCTCGTCTGATTCAAACTCTGGATTTACCAGTGGTGAATGCCTTCCAACAAGAAGCACGACTGGCTTTATGAATATCATCACCGCCACATTCATAACCAAACATGCCTGAAATCCTGCAATGCTTCCACCGCTTCTGTCAGTTGCCTGATGTAACACAATTAATTTGCATACAAATAGATGCCAGTGACATGAAGAGGATGTAAAATATTGAATCCTAAAAAGGGTGAGGAAGTGAATCACACTGTGCAATGCTGCATTGGTTGGTGTATGAAAAACTGGAATGGTACTCAATGTGAGCCCCGCAGTTATGCAAACATGATGTTGCATTTTCTGCATACTCAAGGTTTTAAGGCGTCATTAAAGGAAATGGCAAAAAAAAAAGTGATAGCTCCTTAGTGCATCTGGAGTTTGTTCATGGATAGGGCCTCACTTGTCTCGTCACTCGTCTTTAATTGTGCCTTTTGTTTGTCAATGACTTCCCTGTATAAATACAATATGATGTCCCCGCTTTTTGCTGTTATGTATTTTGCCAGATACCAAGGTATCTTAATATTTCCCTGTAACATGTTCAGCTGAAAAATGGCATTAAAACAGGGACTAGTATCAATCTTAGAAGACTTGTGTGAAGGGTCTCTGCTTTCCGTGCATAGTATTTACAACTGGGAACTACAATATATTTTTTCACTGGATATTAGTTGTCACTGATTCCAGTCCTGTGTATTGCGTTGGCTCTGATTTGTTGTCCAGATACTTTTTACAGGAAGTGGCACTGGCCAAATAGATTTTCACTCTATACTTTTGTACAATGTCTTGTGTACACATGTACACAAGTGCTTCCATTGTTATCATGAATAGTACATGCCCCCACACTCTATTAACATTCAGAACTGCAAATGATAGAAAAGTATATTACCAATTTCTTCAATTCATCACCACAAATTATGGTACATTATGATCAGTTTTCTTTGCACCTGCTGGAATGTATGTTGTGTAACAGTTTTTATTGGACAGTTTTTGCATTGTTATAGTGACTCCAGAATCAATATTTTTATTTGTTTGAGGAATATAATTTCAAGGCATATAGATTTTTTTGACCCCAGTGTTCAGTTCTTCCACCACTGAGCTCTTTGTTGATGTGTTCAGTCTTTATCCTGTTCCAGCTTCACCAAGCATTAAGAAAATGCGTTGTGCACCTGCATTAAATGCATTAGCAAAACTATTTTCTGAGAGGCATCATCGATTCTGAAAAGCGATTTCCCTCTTCTGCCACTGCACGCCAGCATTACTTGGTGGAGGGAATATATTAAAGGGCGCGCAACTGCAAGTTAACTCACAGAGCCTTTTCTCATCTGTCAGCCCCCCAGTGCTCCTCTATTCCTTGCATATTATTTCTTTATTAAGACTCACATGTCAACAATGATTCATGATTCCATTTTCTCATCAAAAAATTTGCACACGAACAGCTAGGATGGTACTCAGCAGAGTACATACCTCTGCCAAGGCCAAACAGTCCTACACAGCTGTCTTATGGTAGAAAAATAAAAGGAACATGGAAACAGTCTGATATAGCTCAAATTATACCAACTCATAGATCTCAACCACATAATTATGTTATGTTATCTTACATGAAGATCCATACATTAAGCCCTGAGAAATTGACAAAAAAAAAGCCCACAGTGGGAAGGAAAGTCATCAAGTGATAAAAATTTCTTGGATCTGTCCCTTTAACCAGATCTGCACCAAACTTTAATGCCCTTGGTTCTCCCTCCACCAAGTTTTGTGCCAATCAGTTCAGCACTTTTTGCATAATACTAACTAATACATAAGACAAACAAAACAAACCAGCAAACAGACACCAGTGAAAACTGAATATGAGTTAAGAATATCTAAGTGGGACACTCACGCCATACACACACACACACACACAGAAGGGTGACAAGTTAAAAGACCAAATGACACAAAGTGTGTTAGTAAAGTGATGGGCGACCACATGCTGCCAGAACAGCTTCTGTGAGGCTTTGCCTTGATTCTCAAATCTCTTCTGGAGGGTTGGAACATCATTCTTCAGAAACTGTGCCTGAGTTTCTTGCTAAGTTCTAAGGTGATTGGATGTTCTTTGAAAATATAAGCCAAATAAATAAATTTAAATTCCAGCTTGTCTCTGTGCCCAACATCAAAGGTATAAGAAAACAAGCACAGTAACGGCGTCATGGAGCATTTCTGCTGGCGATCATGTGCAGAAGATCTTAGACTCTAGCTATGCAGTAAATACGCTCACTTAGATTTCCTAATTATCGCAAGGAAAACCCATTGTAACATGTCCCCTACACACATGCACACTCAGCTACAAGCATAGACCCACTTGCCTCAGAACTTTTCACAGCAATATTAATTATCAGTAAAAATCAGTGAAAACAAATCTGTGGTGCTCTTTTTTTTCCTCCTCCCAACATCCTTTCCCCAGCCACATCTCTCTTTTCTTTTGCTCATACCCCTCCCTACGCCCGAATACGTCTGTTGTCGATGTGTCGTGACTGTCTGCCAAGTGCAGTAATTACAGTACAGCAGTAGGAGCTGAGCAATAGAGAGAGAAGCAGCATATCAAACACGACTGCACACGGCAATGGGTGTAAAAACTCATTCATCTGTGGTTTGCTACTTGCAACACAGCACCAGAACAGCTCTTGATTTCTCCTTTTGTATGCATTAATATCAGACAACCTTATAACGTATGTGGAAAATAAGTCACAAGTTTAATCTGTAACTTACACACATCAGGTGTACTCCATTGATAAAAAGATGAGCACTGTAAGACACCTACATGCCCACTTTTTGTCTAAAAATGCTGAGATCTCACGCATTGACTCAGACAAGCTCACTCACATGCATACAGACACACACACACACACACACTTGTTGATGTATTGCCTATTACACTGCAATGACAGTACTGGCAATGGGCCCAGAGCAGTGGATAGTTTATGATGTTGGGAATAATAGGCACGGTTAAAAATAACTTTATTATGAAATGCACCTCAGAGAGTATATAGTGACGTAGACAAAGGGGGGCAGACTCTCTGACAAAGGATGAAGGAGAGCACACACCACTCAAATAGCACAGACCGGTGTAGGTGGGGTAACAAACACAGTCACAAATTAGCCAGTCATCTAACTGTAACTCACTAAGTGCTCCAAGAGCGCAGACCTCTGGCGAGGTTGAACATTTCCCCAAAACCAAAAGAGCATCCAGATCAATTTGTTGTCCTGGCCAGGAGTCAAACCAGTGACCTGCTGGGTAGGTTTAGCTCATATTGTATGCACCCCAAACTTTCGGCTATCAGATCACCCCGCTTGTTTCAAATCATTATGCATTTATGGAGAAATGACTCAAACTGTGAAACTGTCAGCTACCAAGAGCCATGGCTGGTGGTCTCCTTCCTTTTGGGTAATCCCACAAACTAACCAACTAACTAATTAACTAACTAAAAGATCTCAGAACATAATCTCCTTGGCACAGGTAATTACAAAGAGAGAAATTAGAGCCAACAATTAAGATATCATCTGGAATACTGAGAGGAGGGCATTAGGGATGGTTACGCAGTAATAGTACGGTTGCATTTTTGCAGCATCATGTTGAATCCCACATTAAGAAAAAAAACGCAAAACACTGAACACATTAGTTTTCATTCATGCCCATATGTACATGAATGAATGAGGTTAATGTGGGCCACAGTCAAGCGATCTGTAATTTTTTTTTCTTAGTAAAAATACATGTGTTTGGGTTACACTAAGGACATGAATGGATACCAGAGACAGGTAAGCAGTCTACCTTTAAAGTGTTAAGTTAAAGGGAGGTAGAGAACTTTAGTGGCTATCGACACAGAAAGTAAAAATATGGGTAAAGAGTCATATTCCCATTCTTCATTCATATTTGAAATTTCCTTAAGGATGCAGTATACCCTGAAACTGAAAAAACAACACATCCACAACTCTGCAGGGAGAAGGATAATCAATAGCCTCTAGAGAGAGGTGGGAGATGAAGTGTTCATTTCTCTAAAGCTACAATAATGACCTAATACCTCCACTTCTAGGTTCACAGGGATCTGGGTAGTGTTCACGCATGTGTGTACGTGTCTGTGAGTGTATCAGTATGTGTGTGCACGCAGGCCTGTGCATTTGCCTGTGTGCGAAATTGTGGTCCTTATCCCTAATAGGCAGCAGAGAGAAATGATTCCCCTCTTTCTCTGGGGCAGTGAATTTAGGATTGTTGTGCCCAGTGGCTTTTCCTGTTTCACAAAGCACAGCCACCACTCGGAACAAGAAAAACAAACTATGGAAAGGTATGACTGCAGATAAAAAGGGAATGTGTAATGCAAGAAGAATCAAAAGCGCTGCTCAATGCACTCTCATACCCAAACAGCTTGGATGAGGGCTGCATTAAAACACTGACCTCGCTGTGCAGTTTGCCCTGTCGCTGAACCAGATGTTTACCACATAAATGTCTGAGCTTCTTCAGGGGTGATATAATGAGGGCTGCACTGTGTGTGCGTAAAACACACAGAAGACCTGTTTGGTGCCATAAATGCACTTGCATATGTCTGTTCTGGATAATGGGATAGTGCCGGCATTTCCATTTTTGATCCAAAGCGTCATTTTGTCATTTTTTGGAGCAAGGTAATGCCCCTTCCATCCCCATATACACATTTAGTCTACTTTCTATTGCCTTTTATTTTTTGAAAAATTAACATTTAAGTCAGAGGGTTGTTATGGAGACATAATCCCATGAGAGTTTGAGAGCTTGGGTTTTACAGTTGGGCTCGACTCTGCTATCTTAAGGTTGATTGAGAGGAATAGTGAATAATGAGTGGCCTTGATAGTCTTGGGATTTAACCTTGTATACATCATAATGTATGCAGGTTTGAGTCTCTTCTCTGAATAATTAACTGACCTCCTGTAGTATGGGATCACCTTCCTTGGGCCTTGAGAAAAAAAGATTATGCAGGAGCACAGACGTAGGTAGAAGCAGAAAGGTCTATCGAGAGATGTACAGAGAGTGTACAACATGAAGTGTATCTTTCAATCGTTCAAAATCTATATAGGATGAACTCATAATGGTTGAATGTTGGGTTCTACTACTTTGTGCAAAACAGCGATACATCAAGAAACTAACCAATCGAGTAAGTTAGGTTGCTCCTAAACCTGTTACCATACCAATAGCAAAAGAGTTTTGACTCGCATAAGATTTGGCCCTTATAAGTACCAATTAAAACAAACATATTGTACAATCACAAAAATGTTTGCCTAATGTGCATATTATTTGAAGAGTATACGAGTAATTCAGTGCTACAAAGAAGCTAAAATTGATTTATGGAGTCGCTATGTGCCTTCAGTCACCTAAAAGCTTTTGAAGATGCCAGACACAGGCAGCTGCAGTAGCTTTACCCTTGGTAATGGGGTAATATAGTCAAATACACATATACATGTGATTCACACTAGACCCCCAAACACAGCTCCCATAGGTGTATGGGAGAAAGTAATTAGCAGGAATAATTCAGTGGAGCATCGCCTCTCATCTCTTCTTCAGAGGTGTCCCTACCCTTCGCCAATGGTAATTACCTGTCGCTCTCTTAAACTTGAGAGGACATTTTGTGTGTGTGTGTGTGTGTGTGTAAATATATTTTTGTGTATTTGCATTGCCCCTTAATAAAACAATTCATTTTTTTCCATTTTGAATATCCTTTGTACTTATTCTAATACTCAACCACTTTACAGTTGCCCACAAAAAGACCGGTATCTTGTTTTGGGAATCTCTTTGGTCCCAATTCTGCTCAGCTGAATGCAGCAGGATTATGAAATGTTCTGATATGAAAGGGGGATAAAGATTCTTTTTTTTTTTTTGCTGAAACTTTCTTCATATGAACATAACACTTGGCATGGTCTTGCCTTGGTGGCCATTCTTTTGGATGTGAGTTTTAAGTGAGTCTAATTAGGATACAGAAAAGCAAGGAAAGAGAGAATAATATATCTTCTAACTCACATTTGAAATTTATACAAAGATGAGAGAAAGAGCATGAGAAGAATCAGGGGTGGAAAACAGGAGAAATAAAGCAGCAGAAAAATCAGTCAGGCAGCATTTTCCCAAACCTGGCTGAGTTAACACACACACTCAACATATAAAATGGGATGACTCCTCCTGAGCATGAACATTAATGAATTCAGGGTCAGTATTAAGTCTGCTGGCCATACAATGCAATCATAAAATGAACATGTTATTTATTGACAGTCATGCCAGTAATCCCATGACATAATGTATAAGTCATTTCATATTGTGCAGATATAATAGCTTCAGATTAGTTTGTTGATATTCTTGGCTTTTAAATTATATTTTGTATGGTGTAATCCTCACAGTCCCTTTGGGACAATACAGACCTCCACCGACACTCATGTTGAGGCATTTGTTAATCTTGTAAACATCCTTTCACCCATCTCTCATTAAATTCAGCCCAGAGGATGAAAAGGAGGAAGAAAGATGTAAAAAGAAAGAGAAAAAGGCGACGGGGGGGTGCATTTGAAATTGAGTAAATTGACCACGTGTTCCTCCTTCCTCCTTCCTATTAGCATGTTGGTGAACATGCTAATGTAAATTATGCTAATTTCTGCTCTCAAAACCTGCTTTTGCAAATTGCAAGGCAAGGATCACATATCTGCATTTTGTAGTTATTATTCAAAATCCTCTGTGTATCGACGTGTCTGTGGCCTCTTTTTGTAAGCATGTGAAGATCTGTGGGATCTAGACCCAGCCTTTTGATACAAGGAAAATCATTAAAGAACAATTAAATGGCCACGACTTGTACAAGTAGGATACAAACTAAAAGTTTGAAGAAATATTTGCCAGGGGGAAAAAAATTAGTTTTTTTAACATTACATTGCAGTATATGTAAAGTAATTCAGTTTTTTTCGCTGGTTTAGTGTTTGCTGCTCTATTGTGTAAGAGTTTCTTGGCTAAACGTCCACGTATTTTGAGAATACATGAGTACATGAGAAAAAAAGATAGTGTTCATATGTGTAATGAATACACTTTCAGGGTGTGATGCTGAACTCTGAGCTCTTCCGGGAAAAGAGACCTGTGATGACCCCCTCCTTTCCTGCTCCTCCTGTCCCAGTTCTGCAGGAAAGGAGGGGGTCGTCAGAGACCACTCAGATCAAAGCAGACACTGAGACAGATGGTGATTTTACACCAGCATGGGAAAAAGAAATGGCTCTTTAACATCAAAACTTAGCACATTCCTTTGAAACAAGCTGGCCAGTCACAAAAGGGGACTGTGAGTCTGAGGAAGACTCTTAAGCAGAGGTGCCAGAGAAATGGCAAATCAAGCAAGATGGAAAGCAGTCTTTCCATATTGCCTTCTAAGATATCTGCAGAATTTTGATTTAATTAGCATGTTCTGAAAGATAGTGACTAAGGCAAACAATAAAAGGGATATAAACACAAGTAGAGAGAGGCAAGTGTGCAAACAAACATTTAAACCCTAATTGTAAATGTATGCATCAATTTATGCAATTCTTAACTTAAAACTAACTCTGTAACACACACAGAGGAAGTAACTGTTTAACAGTCCATTAAAATACCTAACAGTGATGGTCCTTCCTCATTCTTGGTCGCTCTCCACTCAGTGAGCCTCCATAGGCCTTACTTTGCATTCCATCTCATCTGCCCTTGCACTTGCTGTCTCCTCATCCTCATCTCTTCACTCTCAGCATCCAGAAACTGAAGTGATTTTGCATAATAGCTGAATGTAAATGGCAGCTGATGGCTGGAAGCTGAATAACACTGAGAGAGCTGATGGTGAGTCTTATAAAGCTAGCAATGTCCTGGTTGATGCCTTGGGGCAATGACTGTCACACAACATACTGAAGTATTTCAACACATGGTTCCTCTCTGTTTAAGATGCTGAATTCCAAATGTAAGTAATTATTTCATGAATAAGTTAAATTCTGGCTAAATTATAAAAAATATAACATTAAAAATAAAAATGGGAAGAGTAAGAATAATTACTGCGCCAAATGAATTTGAAAGTGTGCTTGCTGTGCGAGTAATTCAGAAAGTTTTTCATGCATGATCCAAACTTGTGTGACAAGAGATAGAGTTTTTGTGTGTACAGCAACATATCCATTGAGAACACAGATTAATGCACTCTAAGTGTGATTTTACTCAGTAAAATGGAATTCCATTGTGAAGGTCTGAGGGGTATTCAGCTGTCTTAATGACCTATCACGCCTTATTTTCATCATTGCATCTGCCTTGGGAGGAGGTAAGTGGTGTTGCCTCAGGTAAAGCCACTTATCAACAAGCATATAATTCATTTTTACATCTAATCTACATAAAGCCAACACTGAATAAAATGGACTCTGACTGTCAGCTGCTAAAAATGAGCAAAACCAAGACACATATCTTTCATGAAGGTTTAAATGAACACATTTGGCATGCAGCATGCTCAATATCACCCCTAAAGACATTCAGAAGCAGCATGTCACCATTGCTGAATTATTACCATCTGTCAAATTAATATCTGTTGATATGAACTTTCATGATCAAAGTGACACAACACTAACCCCCAAGATACTCCCTGGGGAGGACAATATTGCTCACATACACTTATCAGGGCTAAAGTGACCCCAGTAACAAAAAACAGTCATATGACAAAGGATCACAGCATTACAGCAGCAGTTGCAGGATTACAGTATATTTCAAAAGGTGCACTGCTCACAAATTGTTTTGAAGGTATCTGACTACACATCTTTACAGGGCCTGTAGATTACTGGATAAAATATACCTTTGAAATGATGAAATAATGAATGTAAAATGATACAGGAACACATCTCCATTGACAGATAGATCACTATGCAGATGAATGCAAAAGTTTACTTGTGCAAGCCAAACAAATCCATATCAGGAAGTGTTCCAATATTTTCTTTACATTTCACAAGACCCTCCCTTTCTCGATACTCCTACCCAGGCTGCCTCATGAAGGATATAAAGATAAGATCTTAACATCTTTTATTCTCCATCTCACAAAGCCTCCTTATCTACCAACCAAAAAATAGATAAGCAACATGAAACAGACTCAGGGAAAAAGAAAATGAAGTCATCATACATATTTAACGGAGCTGATAAAAATGTCTGAAATGTGAACGCATCCTCATGATGATCATTTTTATTCTGTACACAGCCGTTTAAACAGTTTACTAACATCATTCATCATCATTAAATCATCATCATTCATTCATCAACTCTTCTTTCTGTGCCATTTTGCTATTGCAGATGGGAGAATTCCCCTTTACCTTACTAAAGTACAGACGTTTCATGTTTTAAAAGTGAAAGAACCACGTTCAATGAACCAACTGTCAGTGTGTCTGAAATATCAATGAGCTGCACATGACATCCTGTGTTACCAAGAGCCAATCATTGATCAGCACTGTCTCCCAGCCTTGACCCCATCCTTATTCACTTGTTTTCTCTTTATTTCAGCACTTACAGATACAAAAGAAATACCCTGTATTTTGATAATGATCCATAGATCTCCCCATCATTGGCCACACTCTTACAAGCATCTAATCACAAGACCAAAGATCAACAAACTTCTTTAGAGACACATACCGTAAACGTGTTCTGTCCTGTTTTCTAAATGGATAGGCAGTGAACTCAGAGGTCCGTACAGTATTAATGAACAGAAGAAACAAAGCTGTCCGTGTGTTCAGTGGTCTGCTGTGGGAATGCAGGATCTAGAAGCAGACTCACAACCGTGAGAAGTATCAGAGGTAATAGGATCACGACTGTCCATCTGGCCTCATCCCAACGCACGTCACAGGCTATAAATAACACCTCAGGGGCTAATACTGTTGATTTACTAATTCTGTCTTCATTAAACAGACAGTTTAGTGTGCTTATGCAACCAAAGGCAAACAAATGGTTACATGTTGTGTTAAACTGCTGTATGAGAATCCCTTAATTTAATGTTTTGATGGTTTCTAATGGACTTTTGAAATAAATGGGGGTTTGGAGATGGGTCTGTATTTGCTAAGAAATGTGGGGTCTAGGTTCATCTTTTAAAATAGGGAAGCGACTAAGGCAGCTTTATAGTATGTGGGAAAGACCCAGAGTTCAGGGAGCTGCTAACAATAGACAAAATGTGAGGACAGATAGTGGGAAGAAACTCCCTGCTGTTGATAAGATGTCCAAGGGGCAGGTGGAGGACATGATATTACTGATAATATGCAGTGGGAATTCAAGGGAAATTTGGCTGAAGGAGGAGAGACGACCACTAGAAGAGGTAGGGCTCAGCTGATCCTCCAGAATTAGGAGCTCCCACGCGGGACGCTGATCTGATGGAATCAGATTTGTCTTTAAAATTGGACAAAAAACAATTACGAATTTCAGTAGAAGCAGCACTTATATTTTCTGGCCAACTCCACTGAAAATGGAAAAAATCCCCAACATGATCAGAATTCTCTAGTTGCGGTGGTTGCCTGAGATCAGAGCAGAAAAGTAACTCACTCTGGCATCTAATATTTTTGCCAAACTAAGTCAAGTTTGTGACCCTGGGTCTGGGTGGGCCGGGTGTATTGAGGCACAAAGTTAAAAGATTGTAAGACATTTAAAAACTCCCCAGCTAAAACAGTCTGAGCAAATCACCAAGAATGATAACACTGTCATATTTTATCATGATCAGTGACAACAAGTCAAGCTGTTTGCTTTAGGAGGATGACAAATTGGGGGCACATTGATTTAATGGTGAAAATCACCCCATTTCACCCAAGTATCAGTGAGCAAGAAGATTATAAAGCCGTTACAAATGAATGACTTGTTACTGAGTGGCCTTATGTTTAACAGAGAAGTTTTGATGGACTTCAGGTGTGCAGAAATGGATTGATTCAAGGAAGAGTGTTCAACATTAATTAAATTATTGGCATTTACTCCAAGTTAATTACATTTTCTATAAGTCATCTCATCAGCATGGGCAGGTGAGAGGAGAGATTTAGAGTTCACAGCCTGTCAGTGATGTGGACGAGAATAATAACAGACAAACTATGATCAGTCAGCAGGGGAATGCTCGTGACAGCGAAGGGTGCTTGGTTGTCTTTAGTGGATGGAGAAGAGAAAGAAAGGTGCAGGTGTTCTTATTCTAAACTACTGATTGGCCAGAAAAGTTTGAATTTCCACACATGGTGGGGGATAAATTGTTTGACGGAGGGTTTAAAGTTATAAAAAAGTATAATGTCCATTAGAATGTGAGCACCAAGGCCATTCGGGTGGATGCCGTCATTCCTGAAAAAGGACGTTTGATTCTAAAACTGGTTATAAGTGCCAATAAAAACTACATTGTAGACTAGGCAAACAGATTGAAGCTGCAGTGGGGAAGCAAATGAGAGATGAAAGTCCGAGGAGTGAAGTGGTGGCTTGGACCTCTGAGGGGCCAGGGGTGAAGTGCGGCTGGGAGCGGTCTTTCTGGATTGTTGGAGCAGTGGATGAGAAGAAGAAGTGGACCTTGCGGACACAGATGGCAGCTTGGGAGGACAAGGGTCAGCAGCCAGTGTAGGGAAATCCTGTAGAACAAGGTTCCTGAATCTATTTTCCAGGCTGGGGTGTACTGGAGAAGCACCTCCCCTTTTCCCTTGTTGCAAGTATTGATCACGGTCCAGTGTTCATGATGTAGGGGAACGGAACCAACAGGAGCTTTGGGTGCAGCCCAAAGATGGAACCAGTGGTCATCATTAGAGCCCGGTTAGCAACAGCTGGCAACAGTGCTTTTAAACACCCCCCTGATAAGGTAATAGAATCTGTTGGTGCCAAATTAATTTTGAAAGAGTAATGGCCACTGGGGAAAGTCCAACACACCTGTGGAACTCCATCACTCAGTCATCCGGTCGTAAGCAACAAGCATTCAAGTTTATATGACCCGTTTACAAGGTCAAGAATGAAATTTCACAAAGTATCTGTTTTTTACTAAGTTCAATGGACACAACAGATGTCATAGCCATACAAATGAGGACAAACCTCAAATGTCAAAATGCTCTCCTTTTAGCTGCTGCATGCATGCCTTGACTCAATGTCATCTCCAACGCCACACACAGACACGGACTCCTCTCCCCTCTGACACACAGTAATCTGATTCAAATCAAATTAAGGCTTGAGCAAGTGACAGCCCCCTTAGTCTCTTAAATCCATCACCTGTTTGAGGTCTGTGAAAGAGACGAGATGGGACCGAGAGGAAGAGACACAATGAGACAGAGAGAGGGAGCACTGCTGTGAGAGGCAGTTGATCTGCAATGCTGCCAGAGTCTTTGGTGTCTGCATGTCAAATGCCAGTGCACTCCATAGGAATACGATAACGAGGGCTGCACACAGAGGGAATGCCAAATGAGATATCAAACACAGAGGAGAGCTCAGAATCACAGAGCACAGCACTGAGCCATTTAATAAGACATAGACGGAAAGACTGCCTGCCTACATTGTACTTCAGTACTATAGCTCATGTGGGTTGGAACTACACAGACAATGGCACAGGACATTGCATCTGAATTACATGTCTTATGTTTCTCAGGGTTTAGCGCAGATACATTTAGCATTCAGCCATTAAAACACTCTAAACCTGCGACTTAACATAAACTCATGGGTTTTTGTTCGTGATAGTTATGGTTTGGTATGGTGTTGAAACACAACAGTAAATGTCCAGTGTGTCAATTTTTAACAGTGACTTTACTTTTCTGTAAGTGGTAGTAAACAATGGAATACCAACAAAGCAGGCATAAACAGTTTGTGTCCCTGATTTGACAACTCTTCATGTCGCATCATAGATTTGAACTACAAAATAATAAATAAAGCCAATTTTAGGATTAGATTGAAAAGAAATGCAGCCATCTTTAATGTTATTGATTACTCCTGCATTTGACATGAAATAATGTCTGCTGTTTGTCTATCATTCCTGTTTAAGTACTCCAGCAAGTGCGAATGGTAATACTGTAGCAAATTGTACCTACTTCACTCCGTCATTTGACTAATTAGAAGCAAGATAAGTGACGTATAAGCAAGCCTACTGTATTATTTCCTGATCCTTTCACATTTCCCCACATATAGTGCAGAAAAGTCAAAGTACAATGACTAATATCTTCACATTCATACAATCTACAAAGCCTCACTCTCTCTCAATCTGGATTCACTGTTGTCTTAGCATTCTACTTTCCATGAGCTTGAAGCTATTTTTCTAAGTATAATTTTCCCCTTAAAAAGTGAAATAGCTGTCTATATACAGTGCTCCCAATTGCTGTCTGATGAAAGAGACAAGCTTAGAAAAAAAGGCCACAGAATACTCCTGAATGTATTTTACTGCACTGAATGAGTGTTTACAGCATTAGCGAAAAGAAGAAAAGGAGATAAAAATTCTTTGGGTCCTATACTTTCAAGTTCTGTCAACCTGTCTTTGTGAAAAATTAGCTGTGACACTGCTGAAATTGCAAATTATGGGTTACTGTGTGTGAAAGTGTGCGTATGAGATTGTGCATATGCAAGCTTTTGAGTGCACGTTCTGTGTCTGAGAGCAACAAACGAGAACACATGCTGGGGCAGAGGATGCATTTTTGCATTTTAAGTTGATGCGAAAGTCAGCAAGTCCCAGGTGTCACCTGAGCATGGTTTTATATATCCATGCCTTTTAAAAGACTCTTCAAAAACAAGGAGCAGGACCCTTTAGAAATGATGACAGCAACCATCCATCACAACAACAGGCCAAATCTTTTCATCATACACTAGTTTAGATTTAAATAGTACACAAACAAAGACTTTGGTTGTTATTAATAGCTGCAGCAGCACCACCACCCTGTCTAAAACAATGCATGCTGGTCTACACACCCAGAAGGAAAGGCCGATACCATTCCCTTACTTCCTGCCTTCCAGAGCAGAACAATGAGCAAGACTGACCTTCACTAAGACGATGTGGACGTGGGGTTATTGGAGGGTCAACAGGTCCTCTGTTGCATGCTCAGACACATGGGACCATTAACATAAATACAGATACAAACCATCATCTGTGGTGCCTTGGCAAGACCAACTCTCAGGTCAGTCCCACGGTTCATCTCCACCCCACCCCACCCCTGTGCTCCCGTTTCCATCTTCCCCTTGGTTGTCTCTCTGTCTCCATCTCTCAAGCTCTTTGCTGGACTGTTGCCCAGCAAGCAGTGGTTTAGCCCTTTTACAGGAATGGTAAAAAGAAGACCAAAAAGTAGTATAAGTAGTTTGAGCCCGTAAATGGTGAAAATAAAACACTCTCTAGAGAAGAGTTAGTTACAAGTTACAATTAATACATGAATACATGAATAACCTTGAATCACATGAATATGAATTCAGTGAATTAATGATCCAACTACAAATCACACTACAGTTTGTCAAGATGAGTTGAGACAACTGAACATCTGGCATTATTAATGGCCTGTATTTTGGGAAATAATTTTTTTCCATTTTCAGTGGAGTAATTTATTGCTGCAAAGAAATCAAATAGACAAGTGGAGTCTGCTATGGTATCAGTCATTTGAAGTTTTTTTCCCTTTCTTTTTGTTTTCTACAATCTCATCCACCTGTACCTGTTCCAAGAAGCAGGTTTCACTGATCTACTGGTCTTCTTACATCAGCCCATCTTTCAGATTAGGTGGGTTCTCAAGTTTAAACGAGCAAAGGATACCAAGTAACTTTGCACACCAGATTAATTATGACAGATCCATTCAGTTGTAGAGTTTCAAAAGCAACGCAGATGTATGAGCTCATAGAGTGGACTGAAAATATTTATTGTTAATTGTTATATCATCTAAACAAGCACACATTATACAATTGTAAAATATTACAGCAAACTGACCCAACTTTACTAAACCTCTCATTAAACTGGAGGAATAGAAGTAGCCTCGGTCCTGGATGTTTTAATGATGGGGGTACAGTGCCCTTTCATTGCCAATTGCATTATTGACTGTGCCTTTGACTCTATTTTCACACTGTCAAATAACAGTAATGTCAAAGTTAGTGGAACATGAGTACTCCAGTTTTTATATAAAGTCATAGCAAAATTATAGCCTGATTATTGAGGATTATTCTCTTCACGAGTTATTTTGTGAATGGGCTCTAGATTTAAATGAAATGAGGTCATTGCTACTGATCTGTTAGCCCATGCCTACTGTGAAGGATAGCATTAGTGATTAGTCTCTATATGAAGAATATTGATCAGCCGTGGCTACACTCAATAGAAAAAAGTACATGCTGGATAACAAGTCACAGCGATCACGATAAGCAGAAGAGAATATCACATGACATCATCCCTCTGTGAAGTTTATATTCTCCACACAGCCGCCAAGGAGACAAACAGAGAGAAAGTATTAATGAATAGAGAAAGAGACAAAGAGCGTAAAGACAGACCAGCATGCAGATGAGCAGCAGAAAGGTGGAGAGATGGAGTGAGATGGATGACTTGCACCTGGCAGGGGGAAACTGATTAATTGTTTGTGAAGAGGGAGAAAAATTGGACAGATAATGGAAAGGAAACACAGTGATAAAAGAAGACAGATAAAATGACCGCCAGAAGGATAGGGCTCTGGATTTCTGTGGATATTGATAAAAGGTTGATAAATATGAAAATGCGTTACATAAAATTTGAGAAAATAACAAAATGCTCAAGGGAAGAGAATCACAGAATGAGAGAGGTGAGAGGAAGTGAGGAAGGGAAACATAATGAACCAAACCAGAGTTCTTCCCCTGGCTTTAAACCAGTCCTAGTGTCTTCCCTTGTTAATCCATCATCAACTGTTCCCACACCCTTGCTGCCAAGCTGGAATGTGTGTAGTCCTGGGTGAATGAACAACCTGATAAATGAAGGTCAGAACCAGACAAAATGCCCACTACCAAAACTGTTGCTGTGGGGCCACAAGGGCCGAGTAAACCATTTACTGACCTGCAGCATGTCAATGTTCAACCGGATGGATTTTTGTCTCATCTGTGGTGTCAGTTTACCTCACGTTAATTAATGTAAAGAGATTCTTTGTTTTTTTCCACCTCATTTCAGAAACAATTTGTGTTTATGAAAGTCAGTTTTGATGAGTGTGAACAGCTGGTGGTGCAGAAACATTGGACTCTTCTTCTTCATGTGTGTGTGTGTGTGTGTGTCTGTGTTTGTGTGCATGTATGTGTGCGTGTTTTGCTGAAAGAAAGATAGATACCCGGTGCTTCTGTGCGGCTCAGCGTTCAGCCATGCAGAACACAGAAACAGTAATCAAACAGAAAGGCAAAAACAAACCACCATGACTACAACCTGCAACACCTGCTATCACACATTTGTCTGGGCTTCAGTCTCTAGATCACCATCAGGGCTTTGCTCTGCAAATAGCTTTAGCAACCAGGGACTGTGGTGAGCCATTAGTGAAGGACACCCTTTTAAGAGGTTGTGAGTTTAGCATAGACATTAGGGAAGCTTCAAAAAGATGGAGCTTTATTACAGGATACATAGACAGACAATATCACATCATGTAGTCCTCTTGCTGCTAAAGATAATTACAAATCAGCAAAAACAACATGTGATAAAAATTTTGTATAGTTGAAATGTCTAGTCAGATGCCCACTTGTCTATGTAGTTATTGGGAATGGATCAGTTAATTGCCCTAACATGTCATTTCCAAAGAAAAGCCATTTTACTTCAGTTAATCTTTCCCAATCATTTACATTTCATGTCACTTCATTCAAACCAAATGGCAACTCATTATGAGAGTGAAAAGGTGATGGAAAATTCTCTGAATTATGTAACAGAAACTTAAGTTGAATGTCACATTTCTTTGTTTCCTCCTCGAGATGAAGGGACCAAATAATTAATATGTGTTAATATTACATTCTTGTGAAATATTCTTTTATTTAGTGTTTACTGTTGAACACTTTGTCTCAAACAAACCCGCCTCCACTGGAAGAACTGAACTAACTCTGACATGGCTGTCACCAAAGTCATTTAACAAGGTTAATACGCATGCCAAGACATATGCAGCAACACAGTCAAATTCACTCACATGTGCACACATGCAAACTGACACACAGAGTACACACAAACAATGTACACACACACTCTTTCTCACTACACCGGTAATAATTGCTGATTAGCCTTATCAGCACCATCAAACTTCAAGGCAACACTATGGGGTAGATTACACGGACAACCATACCCATGATAATGTTAATGGAAATGGAGAGTACTCATCATCAGCCATGAAACAGACTGATTGCAGCCATTATTAATTATGATGACATGGCCTGATTAATAATTTAAATAATCAAGTTGATGGGTCTAACTCGGTGGTGTACGATGCTTATTAAATATATTTTCATTGAAAGTGTCTGGGCTCTAACCATCTAACCATCATTCAAAGTGTTTACTATGAGCTATAGTTCAGATTAGACAATTTTAGTTGTCAGTTTTTAGTTTCAATGTTTTCTTTCAGTCAGTCATACAAAATTACAGATAAAATTTCAGGCATGACTCCAATTAAAACTCTTCTACCGATGATTTTACAAGACACCATTACTTTTTTATGTGTGCTCCTGTAAGCTCATGTTTACATGCAAGTGTGCAATTGAGCTTTGCTTTTGCTCCACTGACAGATTGTTAAAATAGCAGAGCCAAATGAGGTGCTTCCTCATTAGCCTCATTAAGATGAACCCTTGTTTTGTTAATTGACACAAAAACAAACACTTGCTCATGAAAGAGAAGCTGCCAATTATCCACTGTCCCCTCCCCCATTTTTTCTGTCCTGCTGTGTGTGTGTGTGTGTGTGCTTGTGTGTTTTGTGAATCAGGGCCAACAGATGATTCAAGCTTTGTATGGGTCCTTCACTCATTGCAAATTAAACGTTGCTTTATATTGTAATTATTGCTTGTTGATGAGCAATAGGGAGGTCTGTATTAAATTTTTGTGAATGATTTCATCAACCGAACAGGCAACTTTTTCCTCAAAACCCTGGGAATGAATCAAAGTCTGACATTTTGCTTTTTATTTTAAATATTTTGCCTCAAATATATATTTGGCAGCAGTGAGAGCAATGATGGAAGATAATCCAGGTTAGTGTAAACCTCGGACAGTGAAAATCAGAATATGCAGTCATTTTATGCTAGAAAAAGTGCTTTGGCCAGTAAAAAAAATAAATAAATGTGTAACTAATTATAAGTGAACAAAAAGCATTTTGGGCATTGTGAAATAAGTTGCCACTTTTCTATATTTTATAAGTCAGTATATCAAACAATGTTTTGGTGTGTTGTATTTTTTTCCCCTATTGATCCACTTGGTTGAATCTTGTTCTTCTGAACGCAAGGCATGCCTGCTGGTAACCATGGAAACCCCACAGCATTTCTATGAGCGACATAGAAGAAAGTGTTTGTCAGAAAATTTCTCATACTGTGCAAACGACCCGCTGCTTTGTACGTTGTACTCACACACACACATGCAAAGGCACAATGGACACCGTCCAATTATCCGCAAGATATGAAATCAATAATTGTAGGGATCACCATTTGGAAATAAGGTGATCACTTGCAGCAGAAAGAAACAAGCTTTCTACACTTCTAGTAGTCTTCAGCTGACACACACACAGGCTGGATAACCTCCCTGGGACAGGTATCAGGAGTGTTTGAGTTGTTGCGATGGTGACAGATGCATAAGAATAGAGCAGAGAAGCCAGATGAGATTTGTTTTTATGTCTAATCTGTTTCACATGTAACCTGTTTCAGATAACCCATCCACCCTTGTTTGGGTAAAAAGGTGGCAATGTTACTTGATAGAAAAACATACAGTAGCTGCAAATCACATTGTACTGTCCAGAATTTCAGTGACATTTCCTAAGCTTTCCCAGAAAGTACAAACAAAGGCACCCTTCAGTGACGTCAACCACGAAATATGCCAACAAAGACGCACATGCAAACACAGAGACACACACAACCACAGTGACATGCACACACGGAAATCCTGGGTGATAAGAAGGGGAGGGACTGGCCAAGGAATGTCTTTGCTTGACGTTTGCAGAGGATTCACATGGAGAAAGAGAGAGGGGGAATCATCAACCTGGGAATCTGTCTGGACAACCAGGATGTAAAATAGGACATCAGTGACTCCCATTTATGTTCCCAAATGAAACTGCAAGATATTTGACATCACCAGGAGTTTCTCGCAGGTTCTTATGCCCCAAATCTGCTCTCGCAAGAGGAAGCACTAATTTTAGAAAAATGGTTGATGAGACACAAGGGAAAGACAAAAACAAAGGAAATGCAAGGGAAGAGGGAGAGAGCCTGCCAGACTATGGCATAAAAGAAATAGTTCCACCTTGATCATTTAAATTCGGGCAACATGATAAGCAGAATTAGTTATAAGCTAGTAATACTTTGACAGGATCCAGAATTACAAATTTTAGGTAAAACATCAACCTCAGGAAATGGTGGCAAAAAAAAAATTGACAAGATAAAAAAAGGACAAAACTGTAACTAAACAGTTGTTACTCAGCAGGGTTTTTTTTTAAGACTTTAGAGATATAAAAAAGAAAAGCAATCCATCTTTGGTGCAAGTAACACACAGCCAAGTGATTTATTTACCATTAGTACTGGTCTGCCACCAGCCTACCAAGTGTGGTGTTGAAACAGGGATGAAAAGAATGAGAGGAAGACCCACCTAGAGGAAGAGTTAAGGAGTAGCAACTGTGGTAGCTTTGGTGATCTTGCATCCATTCTGTTACAACTTTGGAGAGATGGATATCATTTTCTGAGTAATCCTAGCAGGTCCCGATAGCTCCCATGTGGATTTGTGTGTGTGTTTGTGCTTCTGAGTTGACATGGCTCTGCAGTGCTGTGTCCTCTCATAGCTGTCATGTGTTCACATTACAAGGTGCATTCATGCATGGGTGAATGTTTGTAATGACCGTGTGTGCATGTGCATCCAGTTATATGTGTGCGTATTCATTTATCCCCTTGGTTCTCTATGGCAGAGGCCCTATCTGAATCTTCATGCTGGTGAATAAGCTTATTAAAAGTCAGTGGTCCCAGCAGTCCAGCGCATCAAAGACTACCAATTACCATCCACATTACAAAGGCCGTACAGATGTAAATGGATGTGTAGTTCTGCTTCATATCCTTTCAACCAGGGATTTTCTGACTGTGGAGCCGAGCACTGACGATCCTAACAGGGCTTTGATTAACCTTTCTGGGTTTCAGTCATGAAAGAGACAAAGTAATTGCAGAAACCTGTTTGCCTGATCGTTAATGTACATTTATTATGTCAGTAATAAGTATTCAGCATTGACAGTTTACTGTGCACTTGTGACAAAGACCTACTTATTACATATGTATTTAGATCCAGTGATTAAGTACGAAGCCAATTAACAGCCATGTTCAAAATATTGCTCTGAAGTACCAAGACAGTGAGCGACACAATACCTCAAGGTCGGTTCTCTCTCTCTGTCTCTCTGTCTCTCTTACTCACTGCAGAGCTTTCACCAGGTCGCTATGGTAACTTAGGTTTCCTGCCAAGATCACTTCCAATGCACCAGATTTGACATTCCTCCTCTCTCCATTTCCTCCTTTTTCCTCTCCCGTCCGTCTCCCTGTCTTTCCTTGCTTGCTCTCACGATCCACCGTAAATCCCAGGTGACATCAGCTGGGTTCTGATAGCCCTCAGTTCTCATTGTCCTCATCCGTCCACACATCTCACAAGGTGGATTAGCAGTTTGAGTGTTGACTTTGTGTTGTAGCATGTAGAGGTTTTTTTCAATAAATATATAGATTCCAAGCAAAATATAGATTAAAAAATTCTTGTTATGGCAATGTCTGCACATCCTGCACATTTTACAATAACTATACCTTTATTATGAAAGTCTGCTTACCCTGACTATAGTCTTAAACCAGCTATCTTAAACACACATTTATTTCTGTCTGTCAAATCAATATGCTCACACAACACAAAAGGTGTGCACATGTGTGTGCTATTTGGGGTTTAATTACCTGTGCTAATAGGTGTAATTGTGTCAGATGTTTGGGGATTAGAGCCCCAGTAAAAGTATCATTACTAAAGTGTTTCCCTTCACTGGTTTTTGAGGGTGAAAGATTCTCAAGGGTCTCCCCACTTCAGCAGGGAAATCAAACTGCTGTTGCCCAGCCTCCCCTGAAACCATGCGACCTCAATGTCACTGACTGTTTTAGGCCAAAGTACAATGACTTCTACTTACTGGACTAATTCACTTCAGTGGAACTCAACAGAATTGCACAATTTTGGAAAATGGCCCTTTTTGATTGTGTGTGTCCCAATCAGTGTGTTTTTTAGCATGTGCCTGAGTGTCCTTTGGCTCCAACACTAAGTAATATATGTGGTATAGCTTTGCATTTGCCACTGTTAATCTGTATACTAGGGAGGAACTATTGTAGCATTACTAGAGCAAGGTAAATAAACACAATGCAGTTAGAAAAAAACCTCTCTTTCTTGTTCTCTTCTGCTGTCTCTCCGGCTTTTCTCCCTATTGTTTCATTGGTTTTGTTGTTGATGCACTCAACAACATTGAGCGCATCAACGAAATTTGTACTGGGAATACACTGGCTCCAGTCTCTGTTTTTTTGCAGATGACAATAACATTTCCCAAAAACCTTTGGTCTAAATCAGTACATTTCATAACGTTCTGATTTAGCGAGGTGAAGGCAAGTTGTTGTTTTTTTTGTTTGTTTGTGTGTTTGTTTGTTTTGGGGGGGGGGTGCAAAAAATGCATACATCAAAATGACTATCAGTGCGGTTTTCATTCGTTTAAACCAAATTAGTCCTCCTTGAAGTGGGCTTAGTCACTTTTGGGGGAATTTTAACCAGCTACGACAGGTGTACCAGTGTTGTTTGTTGTATGTGTGTATGTTTGTCTGTGCATCAGTCCGTCTGTCTATGAGTGATCACGCCACAATCATGAAAGTTAAAGTCACGAAACATTAAGGTATGTAAAAGTCTGAGCTTAAACATGGGTGTGGACCAACCAAATTACTAATAACGTATGTAATGGTGTACAATAATTGGGTGAAACATTAAGGTGGCTCATCTGATGCTCTCACAAGACTGGTTAATTTAGAAATGTACATATTTCCATGGGATTTAAACCACCAAAGAGCTCTCCAAATTTTACAAATCACTTGTCCAAGAAATATTAGTCCTATCTGAATATAGGACTTAGGAAAGTATTTAACAGCATTTAAGTTTTCAGTGGCCTCCATGCTTTGACCTTGCTGTCCAGTGTTGTCACTGAGCAACAAATGCTGTGCAGGACATTCAGAGGACAGAAACAGACTGAGAGAAGCACTTGATAAAAGACACTGGAAGCACTGACCTATTCCGCCACAAAAGTTTCCCTGGAGCATCTGTTCTGAAAGCAAACTACATGCTGAGGTTAGTGAGGCCAGGAAGACAGACACCCGGACTCATTCATGCACACGTTACACAACAGGACCCTATCCTTATACATTCACTTTCAAAGGCGCAACCTTCAAAGTGGACATCATAACTGTGTTACGTATACCCTTACAAGACAGCCTTGCCTGAATTTGGATTGGTAACATTTAACCCATCGGAAAACTATTTTGCGAACAAGGTGTGGGAAACCACCCTTACATCCAATTACTTTTCTTGGTTTTCTCTTGTAGTCAGGACACGACCACTCCACAAGGACAAGCCAGCTCTCTTTCCCTCTGTCTGTCTACACTCGCAGATTCCTTCACACACAAAGAATCCCACCAGAGTGCTGTGCCGAGCACTAATTACTCCTCCTCTCAGCCTGCCTCTCAGCTTTACTTCTGGCCTCGTATAGCTATTGGCTGATAGTTTGGAGGTGCTGAGCCATTGAGAGTTCAGGGGGAAGAGAAGGCAGAGTTCTGCTGCCTCTAAAGGGATTGTCTGGACCTCTGCCCAGCTATGAGATGAGAGGCTATGAGACATCCGCCCATCTATGTCTGTCCAGTGGCCACTTCTGGCAAAGCATAGACAATAGGGGCACAACTTGGGCCCAGATCTGATAAAGAGAAAAACATCTCAGAGATGTGACAGAGGAAGGTTAAGCTGGATGGCAGGACTCTGTTAGTCTTGCCCAAATGTGGATTTCAGGATCTAAAGCTCCCCAGCTGGCATGCATGTGTCAGCCCTGTTGTTAGAGACTAGATTTTGTAGAATTTAATGGCCCCAGGACCGCTGCAGATATAACAGTACATAGGAGAATGTGCAAAGCCTTTGCAGAAAACTGTAGAAGGAATTAAGAGAAATCTATTTTTAGACAGGATCAACACCCGTATCTGCGTCAGATTTATTAGGTCTTATTACCCTTTGAGACAAGACTAAGCATCACTGAGTCATGCATGCACACACACACACACACACACACACACACACACACACACTATTTATTTCTGGAACTTTTTGTAGCCTCCTCCTTGGAAAAAAAAAAGAAATCCAACTGGAAGGCTCGAAGTGTGGTAATGAGTTTCTCTGTTTTCTTTGTTTTTGGCCAACAGCTGAATCATTTTCAGAGGCACAGAGCAGGGAGAAGGAACTGCTCCACAGATGAGACACATTTTTCTAACTGTATGCAGGGGGCAAGACTTCAAAGACAAACCCTCAGAACTCAGCTTCAACACTGTTAATTAGGTTACGCCATTTTTTATGAAAACAAAACACAGCAATCTAATCAGAAATTTAATATGTTTCAGAACGAGACTGCAATCCTCAAATTCATATTATTCTAGTCATTTTCTTCCATTTGTAATGGCTAAGCATTGTTGATATTGCTGATATTGAAGTGTAACAACCGTATTGTTTTATGTGGTCCCCTGTAGTTCTCTATAATTGCATTGACTTCATTCAATGTGTGTGTTTGCACACACATTTTGCATGACTGGTGTCTGTCTGTCTGCCTGTTCTCCTATCTGTTTCTATCCTCTCCATCCAACAGATCTGACCCTGTGCTTAATGTCTGTGTCTGTGTTGCAGCCTAGCAGAAAAACATTCTCTAGCTCGTTTCTGTGGGTAGAAACCCTCAGAGCAGAAGCCATGAGACCTCGTTCCACATCTCTGAAGCATGCAAATTGCAGCTCCTCAATCACTGTCCAACTGTGCCTTTTTCCATTCCTGAGCCCAACCACATAGAGGCAAGTGAGTTCTTTTTGCATGTAAACAGCAGGTTACCCTGTGATAACTTAAGCTCCTGTTCCAGCTCTCACTGATTATAATGGAGCTACTTAATTGAGTTAACCACTGTGGAGTGCTAGGGGCTAATAGGAGTGTAATGGATTGCTGAAAAAGTTAAGTTATTGTAGCCTCACTTAGGTGAGCATAGGTAAAGTGCTCTGTGTAAAGCCTTGTTTGAGGTGACAGCCCGATAATGCATAATATGCAAGCTTGTAATGCAAGCCTCAGTTACTAAATGAAAGTTGGATTGGTGGGGCCATCACTGTAAGGTGCACTCACAAAAATGCACTCTACAGGTCTGTAAGTGATTATAATGAACAAACAGAACACAACCTGTCAAGGGGGGATTGATCGTATTCATCCAAATGGTACAACACCAAGTCCAAATGAAATTATCCACTAAATTGAATCTGCAGAGTGGAGGATGTGTTGACACTGATCAGAGAGCCCGCTTCAGCTCTGAACTGAAGAAGCCTGGGTGAGAGGTTTATTTCATTTGGACACGAGAAACCAGTCAGGGACAAACAGCCACTTCTCACCTATTTCCTACCATCGAGAAGACAAAGGATAGACTAACACAGCCCACAGCATTTTCCTCACTAATCCTAACTATGGACTTTAAGAAGTCCATTTTGAATAGATTGGGTATCATCTATGTTACTGCTGCACCAATCAGTGCCACAGGTATTACGCTCAACAAACTGCTGAGCAACAAGAGGGTATGAAACTGCCACTGCACACAGCAAAAGGATGATAGAGCACCAGTTATGTACATTTGCATAACCCAAGATACAACCCCCTGTGTTGCACTGGTGTCACTGCAGGGAGTGCACCCATCTGATTTCACCCTCTTAACCCCGTATAGCCCATTAGAGGGTAAAACCTGCATGAAATAAAGCCAAGGTTGTGGATTTTCACTTTAGCTGGAACAGCACAGGTGTTCCCCCCTTCCACCCCCATCCCCATTGCTTGCCTGCTCCTCCACTCTCCTTGGACACCAGGTTACAGTAAAAAACTATTTACAGCCCTTGTACAAACAAGACTTTAACATTTGTTGTTTGTCGGTAGAGCCCGAAATCACAAACATGTCTCAGAGACCCTAACATCTGAACAACGTATTTTCTTTCAACAATCGACCCTCTATGTTCCTAAAGCTGATGCTACAAGGTATAATTTTTGTGTTCAATAAACCATAGTAGAGGGAAACATGTTAAATTTTTTTTACTGTATGACCATCCCCATGTTGCTCATGCAATGGGGATACACAAATTTCTGCTCCACCGCACTCCAACATGGTTCATGGAAGTGCTCACCGACTGGGAATGCTGCATTCAATTACAAACTGAGTGTTTTCCATGACAGGAACCTCGAGTTACTCAATAAGTGTTTAATGGTAACGCACAGTGAAATAAAATGTGTTGCAAGAGAATTGTATTACAAACTAATCCATGGCTTCATAATACTGCTTGTTCTATTGATGTACATGCCCAATTATTAAATGCAAGCAAATATCACGTCTACCAGGGCAGTTTTCATTAAGCTCATATGTGAAATATTGAACAAGTAGCTGTGGAAATTCAGACACTGGTAAAACTTCTACACTATGTCCATAGTGGACAGGGATGGTTGCCTAAACATAAAATAGAACAAAAATGGAGGAAGAAGGAGGGGGGAAAGACACATAAAGGAAATAAGAAAAAGCCAGTAAAAGCATGTGGAGAAATGATGCTTTAATTGAGATCACAATAATGTCAAATGCCTGATCAGTTCTTAAGGAGTAGATAATGGGACAGAGGGCCAGTGCATAATGTAAATAAAAGGGATGGCAAGACGAAAAAACAGCAAAAAATGAGAGAGACACTGAAGCCGGCGGCAAAGTCAACACTGTCATTACAATGACGATTAGATCAGCAGGAGGGGTGAACCACAGAGCAGAGACACTAAACACCTCACAACACAGCTGAGCGGCTTCGGCGCAACCTTCATGAGTTTACCACTGACACTGCTGGGAATTAGCACCCATGTGACCCTGCTAGACTAACACACAAACCAGTAACATAATGGACAGCATTGCGGGTGGGACTCACAGAGAGGCCACACCGTATTAGAATGATACTTTACCCATGATGAGTAACATCCATTTACTGGTCATTCTGCATTATGCTATATATTGACGCTAACTGAAGAAGAGAAGGGCAAGTGTTTTCAGTTTAGTCTGGTTTTATTGACAGAGGAGAATAATTAACTGCCCTTTTAATACATACAGCTATTTTACTTTGATTTAACACAGAAAACCTTTCAAACCAACAATGAGTAATTCATTCAGCATTTTACTGAGCAGTGAAAGTCAACTCTCACGCCAGCAGATATTATGCTATAAAGATGCCAACATGTTAACTCATCAATAATAATAACAAAATAATATGATATTTACTAACATAACACTGACAGGGGCCATTTGGCTGCCTGCTAAATACTTCACTGATATTTTAAGTACAACTGGTGACACTGTCTGTACTACAGGAGATCATACCATGATGTGCTTCTGTTTAATAATTTGTCCCACCTTTAATCTGCATGTTAAATTATTTAAATTACTAAAGCAAAACGCTCAGCTCCAAACCCTGTGAGCCTCTGTCAGATACTATCTGTTGGAAGAGGAGGCTAAATGTCAATGTCTATGTCTGTGTCAAGTCTATGCAAATACAAGTCCTCAGCGGTCTGTGATCTGAGGTCAGTGTCTTCCAGCTCTTCTCTGTGCCTTTGACCCAGTTTTTATGCCAACAAATCAAGCACAAATTTAAAGGAGACTCGAGTGCACTTCATTACATCTCTCTCAAACAACACAATATGCTCCAGAGAAAGTACACTTACAGTGTGTTTTCAGGGCTAACACCAAAGCAGCCTGACCACCTGCACAGCTCTGGATTTCCAGCAGTACCTCAGCTTGTTCTTCTTTTCTACAGCAACAGTTGAAATAGCCAGCTGCAGAGAATTTCAGTGCTCTTGGAGCTCAAACGTATGTAATACAAATACTAGAGCATTTGCCAACACACCCATAGTGTTTAACCTCCTACAATGATTGACCATGAGTCTGCTTACCCCAGGTCCTGATGTTTGTGCGGCACCCCCACCTGTGTTTGTGAAGTGGTAACAGCAGTGAATGACAAAGAGGAGAGAGAGAGAGAGAGAGAGAGAGAAAGAGGGGAACAGAAAGTGACAGATGAGTCTGACTCTTGCCTCAAAGTGCTCGGGGGGGGGGTTAGGAGACAGTCAATCATTGTTTGCGCTGGCTCCCCTTATAGGTATCACTCAGCTCATGAGGGATGAATCAAATCGAGTCTCAGAATTCAACAGAAGCTCCATGTTTCGAGAGAGAAACACAATATCAAGCCTGTGTTTCTTTTTCATGATGCTGACATCATCTCCAGAGAGGAGGGAGTTTGTCACATTGCTCAGCCATCCAATACTTTTTGTCATATGCACTAGCTTATTTTTTGATTACTAAATTGTTTTGCAAGCACAGACTACAAGGGTTGTATAAACTGCACAAAGTCAGTTGTATGCATATTGAAGCAAAACACATGCCAGGTGGATGTTTATATATCTTTGAATAACTGCTTTAAAATTGGCAGAAGCTTCAACATTTATTTCTGTCACACACTGTAAGCTGTGATGACTGTGTGTGTATGTCTGCATTTGGGTGAGCCTGCACATAGACTACCTTTGCATCTGCATCACACACTGAGGCATGATCATTTTCTTAATCATGGAAGGATTCTCAGAGGAAGAGACTATAATATAGCCAATTACTTTGCCTTCCACTATTAATGATGACAGATATTTGTTTGGGAGTTAGCGAAAGCTGGAAAGACATTGCTCATTATTGAAATGCAGTGCAGGACGCCCTTCCTTATTCATTTTAGTTCAAAGGAATAGTTTAGACGTTTCGGAAAATACGTGCATCTGTTTTCTTGTCAAGGCCTCGATGAGATCCCACTACTCTCTGGTCGTCACGTGTTTTTGTGTGTGTGTATGTGTGTGCATGTGTGTGTCCTTGATTCAACAAGGATATTGCAGTTTTTTCACGGAGAAACATATGTTTTAGTCTGGTGTTATAACCTAGTGAGATTTTATTATTCCGCTGCTCCAGTTATTGAAGTTGCTTAAATATTGCAGACTTCTGAGAGTGTGTACATGTTTCTTGCATCCTCAGCATTGTTGTACTACTACTACTTTTAGTAATGCGTCAGGAATTGGAGCTGAGTCATCTGTTGTTTGAAGCTTCTGAATAACATTGTCATTGTTGCTCAAGATGTACATGTGATTAAAATGTAAATGTCATGTTAAATTTATGAGAGGAAAATCATGCACTGTAAAAGGTATCAATTCTTTGGAGACCTGCAACAGTTTTTGAAAATCGAATAAAAGTTAATATTAAGTTCAATATCTACTGCATACTGCATATTCAATTAAATCGATGTATCTTGATACAGATCATGGAAGAACATTGCAAGAACAAATGCTAGTTAGTTTACACTTTGTAACGATCTAATTTAAAAGCAAACTGTAATCATCAATGTGGTAATCAAATCTAGAAACACAAAAAGAGATGACATCAGTAGTCAGTAGTCAGTCATTCTTCTTTTGCTCACCTGAACAGATGGATCCCAAACAGCAGGGGGAGAGAGCACTGCTGAGCCCCACCAACAAATATACTCAAGAGGTAAACAAGAAAAACAGTATAGAATGATTCTGTCACAAAAAAGCTGGAAACTCCAACCACCATGGAGGAAGATACTGTGTCTTCTCCTCTGAAGGTCAAGAAAAAACTTCTGTCCCATGCAGCCTTTTAGGCAGACGTCTGGGAAAAAGTGTGACTGCTGCTCTCAGGCTATCCACCCCAAAACTCTGCCTGTTCCTCTGTGTGTGTGTGTGTGTGTGTGTGTGTGTAGGTTAGAGCGGCCTTCCTTTGTTGTCCATGGTAAGAGGATCCTGGCTGGTGAAACAATACCTGGCCATTCAAACGGAGATGAGCAGAGTTAACTGAGTCGCGCTGAGGAACTCTTGGCTGGAACAGACTTGGGTGTGTGTGTGTGTGTGGTGGTGGTGGTGGTGGTGGTGGTGGTGGTGGGGGGGGGGGGGGGGGGGGGCTGAATACCTCCTCTGTGAAAAAAAGGAAAGAGGCAAGCCTTTCAGCAACTGGCCAGTCATTAGGCATCAATGTGTGTTTGTGTGTTCATGTTGTATCACAAGGCAAATTCAGAGGTCATCTTGGGGTTTTAAAGGGAACAATATGGCTGAGGGAGTCTGGTGGGGATGAAAGCAGGAACAGGAAATGGGGCAGATTGAGTGAAACAGATCACTTTTTACCTGTGTGTAAACTCTCCCTCTCCCTCTCAAAGGCAATCTACACCTGCATGAATAATTGAGGAATGTTCTGTGTGTGTGTGTGTGTGTGTGTGTGTGTGCCTGCCTGCCTGAGAGGAATCAAGCCATTGTTTATCTCAACTGTGCAGTAAATATCTGCATCCTATTTTTCTCTGCATTGAAAGTCAGCAAAATTCTGTTGCTCTGCTTGGCAATTTACCAGACCTGAATTAAGGGGATAGGGACTTACTTCTGATAATTACCACTCTCAAACTGTGGTATGACATCTTTATCTGTACAGTTATAGTTTACATACAATTACACACACACACACACTCTCCCACCTGCATGACGGTACCATTGATTTTGACTTTAGGCTAATGTCTCTTCAGTATTTTGTCTGCAGGTGTTTTGTAGCTGAGGAACTATGTTTAGTACAATGAGAGCTTCAACATGAGCCAAGAACGTTGACAAAAGTGCATATTACCCCGGCAGGTCCTCAAACATTTATGAGTTCTTCAGCTCATGTTGCCCCACAGAGGCCTATTAGATTTCATTGCATAATTCTGTGCTCTGTTCCAGCCTCTGTTGTGCCAGTGAACCTCTGTTTATTTGCCAGGATGTTTTCTATCACTGCTCCCTCAGCTGACAAGCCAGAATAACAGTGACTTTCCATCACAGAAAGGACTGGTTGATCCCTTGTCATTACGGGGGTTGCACAACTGCACAACTGTTTTTTAAAAACAATACCTCTGACTGTCCTCGTAGTATCTTGAATATACTCTCTTTTTACTCTCTCTCTCTCTTCTCTTTACTTTTCTCATACTTTACTGACAGTATGTGAAGTAACTGCTATTTATCACAATGAATTGCCATTTGTCAGTAAAGAAAACCACAGGATATTAAACACTTTTGGTGTTACTTTCACCGCAAAAATGTTGTGGTGTATGCTGCTCAAAATGCATTTGTGTGAAGAAAAGATAATAGCCAGTTTGCTCATTTAGAGATGTTCTGCTGTCGAGGCAATGCTTAATCAAAGTATTAAGAACTGTCCATGGTCCTGAATTATCCACTGATTTGTCCTCAGACCTTACTTTCTCTTGCACCTTCTCTATCCCCTCCCTCTTTTTCAATCTATCTGTCTATCTATCTATCTATCTATCTATCATGTTGCAGCTCTGTTGCAGCTCTGTAGTTCTCCTTCAGCTGTAAAGTTGTGTGATAGTCCCTCTTAAACAAGTTGCAAGTTAAAATAAAGGTGAGAGCGCATGAGTTGAATTTTTTTGCGTGGCACAAAGTCATAGCTGTAGAGGCAGGGGAGAGGAAACTGCATGGAGAGAGCAGCTTAAACCAGCTTTGAAATGTCCGAAAATAATCTGCAAAGTAGGGAGGAACTATGATCCAATGGTGCCCACTAGTGTTAAAAATGGTTGACCTGCATTTTGTGGAGTTGATTTACAAATACTCATTTTATACACAGTTTAGCTCACAGGTTCTGCATTAATACTGTGTCACATGACAAACAGCAAGGAGAAGACTCAAAAAAAAATGTTTCTCCACAATAGACTGTTGGTGCTTGTTTACTGTTGGCTCACACCCTAGTTAGTACCTGGTGTTCCTCTTGTGAAGCCAAATGAATTAGCAGCATGTGCAGAAAATTGAGCATTGTTAAGAAGCAGAGGAGAGAAGAAGAAAGCTGTAGAAGAGAGAGAGAGACTCTTCCCACAGGTGTGCGTCTGGTTTTGTCTTTCTTCTTGATTCTGTCCTGGGGGATGAGAATAGATGGTGGGATTCATTGTTTCCATCAGCTCTGCAGGTCTGTTTTGTACCGTACCTCCATCTGCCTGAAGCATTTGCATTATATGCACATGCACGCACTTGTAAGTGTGCACACATAAATGGGCAGAAATACACTCCCATCCCATCGGCAGTAAAAGCAGATGTTCCAAGCAAAAAGCTGCCCGTGATTCTCCCTCGCACACAAACACAAACACACATTATGTCATGGGACATTAAATCAGATGAGTTTTTCTGGCAGGACAATCCATCTTATATAAAGATACCCGAATTTCAATCCCCAACAATTGCTGCAACACTACCCTCAGCAACAGTCAACACAACACTGTAAGTGATGCTTTGCAGATGTCTCTCTTTCTCTCTCTCACACACGCACACAGGGATGAGGACCTTCTTTTTAGCCTCAGCTGCTCCAAGCTACTTGTTGTACTCTGTGTTTGTCACAGACAGCAGTTTTCATTTATAGTGAAAGGTCAGAGCAGTCACCTTTTACTAAATAGCAGTGCCGTCATTTATCTCATTCCTCTTCATGAGACATGCTTGCCTATTTGATGGACTGTCTAGTAAACATCATGAGTCATTAGTGTTAACAAAACCTAAGTTGTCTTAATCATAAATTATTTGCCCAGAACAACGGCTGATTCTAGGTATTCAGAAACAAGCTACTGTGACTAATTCATCATGTTCTTGAACTGAGCATGATGCCTTTAAAGATTTTTTGTTTAATTTAAAACCAGCCCCAGTCATGGAAAAGGAGGCAGCTCACTGCCTCTCCGATACATACATACACACACACACACACACACCCTCTCCAGGCTTGAGGCACCAAGTTGTTCCCTGCAGTGATGTTTCCAGAGCTCTGGGATTCAAATGATTAAATGAAGGGAGCACCTGCAGCGAGGTACAGCAGTTCTTAAGAAGGTCTCTCTTACATTTCCTGCAACAGCTTTGTATTTGCTTGTCTTTAATGTGTGCATATGTATATTTGCATTTAATAGTGTGTTTGTGTGTGTGCGCGCTCCCTTCTCTTTAGCTTACTGAATCAGGTATGAGAAGGCATTCCTTAAAGCAGTGAACGTGGTTCTGTTTCTCTTTCAGTGACTTGAACACATATGCAGCAATGCACCGACACAAGCATGCAGAATTAATGCTGATTACAATCAACCACAGATGGCTTGGTGAGTGTGATATTCCCACAGCATGAACAAGTGCAACTTAGAGAAACCAAATAGCAGAGAAAGAAAAAACAGCTGATAAAATTCTCTCTCTCTCTCTCTCTCTCTCTCTCTCTCTCTCTCTCTCTCTCTCATACACACACACACACAGTTACTTCTGAATTTAGGTCAGTACAGTTGAGAGATGTGAAAGTGAATAGTAAATCAAAACTATCTTTCAGTCGATGCCACGGCAACGCCTCCCTGAGGCTAAACAGCAGTGCTGGACAGCATGCAAGTTAAATGATAGCAATGATAGCACAAACACCAAACATCATCCACTGTTCCTTTTGTACAGTGGATGTGTTTTTCATCAGGACCAAAGGCAACAGCTATTATCTGAATTCCAATAGCAGGCCACTCCTCAGTGAATCTGTTTCAGGTGTCAGCATTACTTTGCATAAAGTGAGAGAAGTGTTCCGATGATTAAAATTGCATTTGTGTTTGGATTTCTATGTATTAATTTACTCATTTTTCTTTTCTGCCTCACACACACAATGCCAGCCCTTTTAAAGGCACCTTCATTTACTTTCCTTGTCCACCTGATTGTAGCATGGCTCCAAGAACAAATAAATAGATAAATAAATAATTGGACCCAGCACTGGGTTGTACATTACAAAATCAGCTGTGACACCCATTTCTCCTCAAAGTGGGGGCTCCTGCAGCATCGCACCAGAGATTTATTTCTCCTCTTGTTTGTATAATTGACCTTGTGTCAGGTCGAATCAGTAGCAGAAACCAAGACTGCCGCAGAGGACAGACACTCGGACACAGGTCCTCAGACTAACAACTTCAGTCAAGAGGCAGAAAAACCATCAGACATGCAAAAACAGCTCAGGCCTTCTGGTCAGTCTCTGTCATGCAACCGTGGGCAGGGTCTTGTCATGCGTCTTGCACTTTTTCACGTGTCATACTGATACAAATTCATGTGTTATCCACGTCCAGCTTAGCAAGCGGCAAAATGCGTGAAGTGCCTATAACTGATATCTAAATGAGAACAAAGTATCATATGGCAATGTGATAAAGTGAAAGGGGCTGCTCGACTGCTGCCTCTTACCACTCTTTTGACATTGTTTTCATTCAGCAGGCAGCTACAGTATTTTCAGCGAAAAAAACTCTAACAACCCACTGTACTCTACTTGCTCTACACCATGGAGCAGACAGACACAGACAGCAATTAGCAGTCAACAAGCATATTATTGCAGATTTTATATACATCTTAACATATACCTTTCCTATGGAGTGGATAGACATCTGTAGCCTAAATCTTACCCCATTAATAAAACAATGACTGTCATTTTAAAAACATGGATGAATTTGTAGATTATAAACACTTCATTTTCAACAAAATTTTGAACTATGCAAGCCAGGACTAGAACTAACATAAAACAGGGACAATAAAAAATGGATTAAGTTAATTGACAGAGCAGCAGAACTGACAAAATCGCCAAATTGGCCTCACAATATCTTCAACAGGAAAGGCCATTTTTATGCTTTGTTGTTACAGAAATCACTTAGGGAGCATTTTGTAGTTCAAAACAATAAACGGGACTACATTTCCCGGTCGTGCGTGACGTCAACCTTACGCGACAATCTCTGCAAGCGACCACGTGACGTCTTGTTGTGGCACCACTCTGTGGACCTGGAGGCTCCAGGTGCTTCCTCGCCCTCATGTAAGACGACGCAGGATGGATTCCGCCTGCCTCCTCTTGCTGAGCATTTGTCTGCTTTGCGCCTGCGGGGCTTCGCCGCCGAACTTCGTCCTGCTTTTCACAGATGACTTGGGTTTCGGTGACTTGGGCTGTTATGGACACCCGACTTCACTCACCCCGAATCTGGACCGGTTGGCTGCGGGAGGACTCCGCTTTACGGACTTCTACTGCACCAGTCCCGTCTGCAGCCCGTCAAGGTACCGTCTGTAAAACACATGCCTGACTTCATTTAATGTCCATGTGAGAGGAAGAATCAGGCCTTTAAATGAAATTTAGAATTTAAAATTAATCCTATAAATTAAGGAGTAGTTAAACCAATTCACCATTTATTTAGGAGAAGTCAAATAAAGTAAAGACAAATATAGTGTATATTCTTGGGTATGACTTGAGGCGTACATTAGTGAGATGCGTGTAAATAGCTGCAAAGCATCTATATTAGTCCTCCCAAATGGGTCAGATTCACAAGAAATACCAAAAATAATTAATGTGTGACAGTGTGACTTACATTTAGCTCTTTTGTTCATTACATTATTATACCATTCATCCATGTACAGTGTATATCTGCGCATGATGGCGGAACTAAAACACATCATGTCGTCTTTGAGAGAAATGAGGAAATGTGGCTTTCAGCAGTGATTATTTCAAAAAACTACATCCGCAACCAGAACAGAAACACACCTTTTCTTAAACCTTCTTAAACCTTCAGCAGATTTGAACACAACAAACCAAGATGCAATTTCGTTTTAGCAGCCCTCTGAGCCACACACATTATGCACTTTCCAGTTCCTCCTGTTTCTCTTAAATCAGCCTTGTTTGGTGACAATGGCTTCACAGGGCATCATTGTTGACGGGGCGATATCAGACCCGCTCAGGCATCTACCCAGGCGTGTTGTATCCAGGCTCCATAGGCGGCCTTCCTCTGAATGAGACCACCATTGCTGAGGTCTTGAAAACTCGGGGCTATGCCACTGCTGCCGTAGGAAAGTGGCACCTGGGATTTGGGCCCAATGGGATGTATCTGCCAACAAAGCAAGGGTTTGACCACTACCTGGGGATCCCATACTCCCACGACATGGTCAGTTTGATTGAATTCTAAAAGTTCCAAGGTTGTTTTAAATGTCATCTGTAATTTTATTTCTTAAAAAGTATTTTTGTCTAATTTCTTTTCTGTAATAGCTATTTTAATATTTGGTCTGCTGTTTTTTTTCTTTTCCCAGGGCCCCTGCTGGAACCTGACTTGTTTCCCTCCAGATGTTAAGTGTTTCGGATTGTGTGACATTGGCCATGTAACGGTCCCGCTGATGCACAATGAAGTCATCGTGCAGCAGCCAGTCAACTTCCTGGACCTGGAAAAGGCTTACAGTGACTTTGCCACCAATTTCATCACTGCATCAGTGAAGAAAAAGCAACCTTTCTTCCTCTACTATCCCTCCCATGTAAGCAATAAATAGATAGAGTGCTCCTCAAATGAACAAAGTATCAGTGAGTCTAGAATCAGTCTGGTCAGAAATGGGTTTTCAAAATGCAGAAATGTCCAGGTGAGGTTTTCAAAGCCACAAAGTCCACAATGTTTTCAACGACCTGTTGATAGATTATGGTAACACAGAACAATGACACAGTAAGTACTGCAATAATTGCACCTTCTTCCACTTTGTCCTCCAGCACACCCACTACCCCCAGTACGCAGGTCCGGGGGCAGCCGGGAGGTCTTTGAGGGGCCCATACGGAGATGCGCTGTTTGAGTTTGACCAGACTATAGGAAACTTGCTGGCAACGCTGGAGGAGACAGGAGTGATCAACAACACGCTGGTTTTATTCACATCAGACAATGGGTTGGTTTTATATTCAAAACTAAGGCCTGTATGTGTGTTTCTAGCCACTTTCTTACTGTATGCTGACTTTTAATCTGCCTCCACAATGAATGGCTGTGGTGCAGTCGCCTGTTTATTCTCTTCTCAAAGGTCAAGTTGCATGATCTCTTTGTTTGATTTATGGCCTTCTTGTGATATTGCATTTATTGTTTTTATCAATTCAATTTTATCAAACGGTGTGTTATTCCTGTCTCCTGCATGAAGACCTGAACTGATGCGCATGTCCCGTGGCGGTAACGCTGGCCCTCTGAAATGTGGGAAAGGCACCACATATGAGGGGGGCATGAGAGAGCCTGCCATTGCCTACTGGCCGGGGACCATCAGGCCAGGTCAGGACACATTAATCAGCTGTGAAGAGTCGACACTTGATGATGCCTCTAAAGATAAAAAAGACAACTTTTAGTTAGTATGCACTGAAAATACTTGGTGGACATCGAGTGTTAAATAAAGCTGAACTAATATTAGTTTTCCATTTCAAAGATCATATTTGTGGGTTTCCATAATTCAGTCACATAAACTAACCCATTTTCAAAAGCATACCATACTGCGTGTCCATATGTTTTTTCTTCATTGATTGCATGACACAACTGACATCACCTGGTCATTTCAGTATGAAAATAAATACTACAATGAAATGAATTGAAACCTGTTTACATGTGACTTTTTCGTATTTGCTGCTCTCTCTCTTTCTCTTTAGGTGTGACTCATGAGATGGCTAGCACTCTAGATATCCTCCCCACCATCACGAGTCTTGCAGGAGCCAAACTGCCTGAGGTGATGCTGGATGGGGTTGACATGTCAGAAATCCTTGTAAACCAAGGAAAGGTAGTGGCATCACACGTCATACTCAGTAGATGTTGAAATATTGTGAAAACCAAGATGATGTATTCATTCTTATTTTCATCCCTTGTTTCCCAGAGCAAAAGGGAGACAATGATGTTTTACCCAACGGATCCCAGTGAAATGTACGGTCTGTTCGCTCTCAGGCTGGGGAAGTACAAGGCCCACTTTTATACACGAGGTACAGTCGTCTTCATGTTACACAGTTTGTTTAAATGGCAACATCATACATAATCACACCGTCAGAACTGGTTTTGACTCCATTTGTCCATCTTTGTGTGCTAGGTGCTACCCACAGCGGTACTACACCAGACCAAGACTGTCCAGTATTTGCAGTTCTTAAGGCCCACGACCCCCCTCTGCTTTTCAACCTGGAGGCTGACCCCTCTGAGAACTATCCTCTCCCTCTGCTCGGAAGACCCGACCTCCAAGCCCTGCTGGAGAGGATTATGAAAGTCAAGAAGCAGTTTGAAGCCTCCATGGTGTTCGGTGAGAGTCAGATATCAAAAGGGACAGACCGCAACCTGGAGCCCTGCTGCAATCCTCAGTGTAGCCCTAAACCCACCTGCTGCCAGTGTTAATGGGACAAATTTTCACAGCACAGATAAAGCTGGAGGTACTGTACTGCTTTTAACTCACAATTGCTCAATGGAGGCCAAGGGTGTGAGGTTAGTTTTGTAATTGTGCATTGCTACTTGCCTGTGGGCAGTTACCCTTCAGTACTGTTCATACTGAAAAGTAATGTTTCCAAAGAGAGGAGATCATTTTGCAGCCCATTTCAATAACACAAACAGTCAAGGGTAGATTTGAACAATAAAGGCAACAATAAAGGTTTTGGACATCAAGCATATATTTTATTCATAAGACCAAATCCATGACAAGGCAGAGTGTTTTTTGTCATTTTTCTTTGTTTTTCCCTTGAATTTTACAAGTCCTTGTTTTTAAAGATACAAGATAGGATATGTTTGATCTGTCATATACTGATTTGCTCTAGGTATACAGTGAAGAATCTTGTTAATGTAAGTAAAGTCAAAAGTTTGTTTTAACTGTAAATGTATGTCTCATCGGCTATATGGGACTAGATCATCCTCAGAGGTTGTTTTTGTGTAGCTGTGTGGAAAGAAGGATTTTAACTAGGCTGTAACAAGATAGAAAAACATAATCAGAAGCAAATAGATACAGATCAGAGCTGGGTCACACTGTTGGAGCTCAGAGGCAATTACTATAATCAGCAAGATGCAATAATAGTTTTCCAGTGGCAGCTGACTCAGTCACTATTCAGCTCTAACAGCAGATTGGTAGTCTGGTGGGTGTGTCACACACAAATGATGTCACATCTCACAAATATGCCCTAAATGTGCTGCTGAAGCCTTTTTGTCGAGAGTTAATGGAGTGGGTAGGAACCAAAATGCCACCTGTGTGACAGATACTGAGATAACAACTCGTGCGGAAACATAAGACGCTGAAATCAAATTATTGCAGATCACAGATATTCATGTGTTTTTGTTTTCTTTTCGAGGTTTTCATCTGGTTGTGATCTTTTTTTAAATTTCTTTTTAATTAATGTACATATACATTTCAATAACATACTCAACATAAAGGACACAGCACTATCTTAGATTCGCTATAGTATATATACATGATCTACCTGACAGCGATACATATGTAGATAACACCCCCCCTCCCTCCTGCCATACCAACATTCAGTGAACAGTTAACACTGAAATCCTGCAGGTCTGAGGTGTGTAACTGTTTGTTCTGGTGGACTGTGACTGAAAGCAGCAGAACAAGATGCTAAATGGTGTTTGAAAGAATGATGGATGGCAGGGTTTCATAGTCCTCAAAGCCTGTCATCTCAGGTACCATTTGACTGTGGTGACTGTATCTCTGTTTAAACATACCCCCTCTGCTATGTAAGGTGGTAGAAAATAACATAAGGTATGCCACAACAACCCCAGAGAAGATTATTGTGCAATGTGTGAATGATGCTTTAAACCTTGACCAGACTAAAAGCAATAAATAATTATGGGTATGTGATCAAAGGCTAACCACTTACGTAACCATAAAACCTCCTTTTTAATGCTTTATTGAAGGTTTAATTCCTCTGTGATAGCAGGCCCATGAATTAGTAGGACACTCACTGCACAGTAGGCACACTGCCATACAACATTACTGACACATGACTACAGGTCAGGCTAGTCGTTCTTTCTCCCTTTTTGAAGCTGCTGAGTCAAAAGAAAACAGAGACAAGAACGTCACTGAAAACCAGAGTTAAACAGTCAAAGGTGTGACAATATGGCTTTTCAGAGGGCCTTTGCTTTCTTTGACCTGAAAGTCACATCAATAATTGCAAAGCATACAGTGATCCACAGTTTAACAGCTGAATGATTTCCTATGAAAGCTTCCCAAGGTGAAGTTCAACATTGCAGTGCATTTTCGAGGACTGGACAAAGGTAAAAGGATTTTGTTACATCGTTCAAATGTGTTAACAGTTACTGCAGCTAATACAAGCTGAATGAAATATGTGCAGGGCTAATGAGATTCAAAGTTCAGCCCGAGTCATCAAGTCTTTTCTAAAATCTCATACACCTGCAATTACTCTCTGTCAGAGTGAGTCATTGATACCCACCACAAAACCAATAAGAAAATCCCCTCCACTCAGCTGTGAGCATTTCTTAATTAGTGTGGATGGGGCGCCTGTATGTCTACTTTCTATACATATTTATTTACAACACACACTATGTCTTGTACGCAACACATGGGTAAGCTCAGACCAAGGACAGTTCACTGTACTCTCTCTACTTTGCTCCAATGTCACTATCAGTAGAAATCAAATTTGCAGTTTGCCAATATTGAACAAATACATATTTACAGTTAATTAAATGCCAACCTCTTGATTCTACATCATTCCCATACTGATTGTTGAGCTTCTTGCCATTCACGTGGATATGTGTATTTCTTGGTGTGTCTGTGTGCATTAACCCTACTAGCCATGCATTGAAAAGTGAAACAGCAGTAGTAGGTACATTTTTCATTTCAAAAGAGGAACCTTTAAATAAACAGGTGCTCAGCGTCTTAGTTTATATCATAGAAAAAGATAAAAGAAGCAGGCAATCGATCCATCAAGGTGATGGAAATAAACAGAGCTAGAAGGAGAGATGAAGGAAATCAGTCAAATGCCTAGCATACTGTAGAAATGAAGATCCCAGGTTTAGAGGGACACAGAAGAGTATTTTACAACGGAGAGAAGACCCCCACACACACACACACACTCACAGTGCCCTCTGGTGGCAAACTCGATGAACATACACAAGCTGCAGAGAAAAAAGGTGGTCGTCATGGCAGCACTTCTTACTCTAAGTAAATGTCCTCGGTGGGGCAGGCATACTCCAGATGTTCCTGGTAGTACTCCTGGAAGGCTCGTCTGCAGAAGAGACAGACAGATGAGAACATGACTAAAGATCGGCCAGCTATTACAAGAACCCTTGCAAAAAATTACCCATTATGATAACAGATTTTTACAGTCATGCTCTGTTTCCTAAGAAATGTCTAGGCAGTACAAGCAAAAAGAGTGCTTCTTTAACACAACACCAGAACCAGAAGACCAAATCCCTTACTCTACCAAGAGTCAGTGAACAACCTGCATCTTTATTTATCTAAATGTAACCTTACACACATGAACAAACATTAAAAAAAAGGCTGGTGTGAAAAATAAATCTGGATCTCTGTTTACTCATCCTGTTACAGTATATGGGTGTGATTGGTAGTAAAGGTACACTTTAATCTAGGATATTGGACAACAATAACAAACCGTTGAAGCATTTTAAATTTGATATACAACTAAATAGTTGTTTCTGATCTCGATCGTCTCTCTGTTAGCATTGTCATCATCTTGGCAATTTGCGTTCAACTCAGACATGGCTTATAGCATAAAAAAAATATGTGAACTCATTACTATCCCACAGTATGGGTTGGATATAATAATAGATATAATGTGATTTGGATTTACCCAACAGACTCTGCTACAGGCCGCATGGACTCCTGGGAAACAAACACGTGGCAAGCAAATCTGTTCAGCATGGGGTGCTTTGTGATGAAGCCAAAGTAACTGCAAAGAGAATACAATACAATACAGTTAGTCCAAGATTACGCCGTACACTGGAAGTTTGGCGCGTTTATTTACCAATTGTTCCTTGGATGGCATCCACAGAATGAGATGTTCTTCATCTGGAAGAAGTGACTACATCTGTCATACTGAAATTGGGAAAAGGTGTAAAAGAGCGATTAAGATTCGCTGTTAATGAATAAGGTTGTGTCACTTATATGTTACCTATACACCAAATCATTGTCAGAGAGCTTAATCTGTATAACATGCACACTTTATATTCTAGTTGTATCTGACCTTGCAGTCACAGTCTTAATTGTGCTATGCTAAATTGTTTAAGTTTTGAAAAACCTGCCAGTATCATCTTTTTTGACAAGGGACTCATTCTTTGAACTATGACTGCTCAGATGTGCTGCCACAAATACAGGCAGATGCATCCCTTTATTGTTTATTCAACAAAATTTCAACATGTTGTGATAAATCATCAATAGGGCATTTCTCCAATACTATGGCTTTTTAAAGAAATGACTGATTGATAGCAGTTCATTCATTAATTTGTCCATACCTCATCAAGGTTGTCATATTCATCGTCCAGGCTCATGATCAGTTTCACTCCTTGCAAGCTAATTTCCAACTCACACAGAGAAGGAGGTCGCACATGTACCGTCCGTTTCCTTGATATCGCAATCTAAACAGCAGAAAATGATTAATAATAGTGTAATCTGTATGTGTATTTGTGCCTTTGCATGTTGTTTGTTGTATGTCCACTTTGTTTACCTTCTGCATGGCAGCACAGAGAATTCCATTTCCTTGGTGATAAGGTACTTCAACAGACCCCAAAAACTGAACACTGAATGTGTCAATCCATGCTGGATTTCTTTTCATTCCTGCAGGGTATGATGACATACAGAACATGTCACTCAGTTGACAATTAAGGAGGCGGTCAAAAAAAATGTGAGTGTGTCTCTCCACTCACCCAACAACTCCTTAGACTGGCCTATGACCTCATGAGCATAAAAGGCAGGGAAGATGCCTCTCTCCCCTGTTCGCATGTTATAGCCTCTGTACCAGTAGTCGTCCTCTTCTTCCTCCACATATAGAGGATCATCCACATCCAGCTCCAGTTCATCTGCATGTCTGGGAATGAACCTCCAGTGGGTAGCGGAGAGGGTGCATAAAAAAATCTGTGTTAAACCCCATGTCCCTACTGGGTCTTGCTACAGCTGAGTATCATATAGAATGGGGTTCATTTGATCCAGAAGCAGGTTTCAGGTGTTTCCCAGAGGAAAGCAGAGAAAGAGAGAGCACTGATGCAACAGCTAACAGAGAAAGATGTTAGAGTGGGTGGAGGACAACTCTGAATGTGGAGACAGGATTTCTGAAAGCGGACTGTGGTAAAGCAAACATGTTATTTCATATGCACAAATACAAGGGAGACGCATGAAGCTTTCTCTCTCTCACACACACAAATACGAGCACAGTTGACTGCTGATCTAAATATTACTGGCCACCCTGCAGCTCCTCCCAAACATCATTGGTGATTCACTGTGGCTGCACGACCCCGACAGCACACTGAAAGCCATGAAACATTAAAGAAATGTTGTTTTCTTTAACATGGATTTCTCTCCCAAGATGTAAAATGGAAATTGGAAAATTGGAGCTAATGACATTTGTATACTGTTTCTATAGCCAGCAAGAACACCTATTATTTTTTGCAATATGTTTTTTTCTATAACTTACTTAGTTCCCACTGTTGTCCCATTTGTTACAAATGACATTGTGTACTGTAGGCAGTCTTACCTGTAGACTGCCCTGTGTGTCTGGTCCCTCTCCTCCCCATTGATAGTACAGGAGAAAAGTCCAAAGGATTCTGTACCTGCGTGGCAAACAGACTCCAGTTAGTCTGTCCTAATGCTGCACAAACTACCTTTTTAAAATTTAACTGAAATCAAAATGTCCAACATAAAATGATCTGAATTCTTTTTTCTTTTCACATTTCTAATGTAAATTTTCTGGGAAAAAAGTTCCAAATGAATGCTAAATGAGTTTGTCATAAAAGAAATGGCAGTGTAAGCCTTTGTAGTGAGTACCTTATTATGCAAGTCACCCTTCATTAGAGATAACAAATCTTAAAGATAAAGTACTGATTGATGACGGGAAGCACAACTCTCCCAATGGTTTTGCGTGAGCTCCCTTCCAAAATTGGAACACATGTTAATGCATCATGCTAACAGTAATGAGTTAAACCCTAATATAGTATGAACTATGTGGGGATAAATTTAGTATTATTGTTGCTGGGTTGTAATATGTAGGATAAGTGAATATCATTTCCAAAAATGCCAAAACGAATTGCCTTTATTGTGACTTACTGGAGGAACGAGAGGTGCTATTCACAAACACGTTGAGGAACTTCTTGGAAAATGGGAGGTCAGCCTCAGGGGAGGAATCCTCAGAAGAACTAAGAAGTTCTGGTCTCACATTCTCATCATCATCTCGACCATAGCCCACCTCAGCCGTTCCCAAAGGCTCCTCATCACATATTGTGGAAAGCTCACTGTCATCACTCAGAACAGAGGTGCATCTGCGAGAAAAAGATTTGTCAGTTTCAAGTCTTGGTGTAAGGATACTGGTCACTGGCCACTAATACTGTAAAACTGTTAGATTAACAGATAGCAGGCAGATAAAAAAAGAAGATAGCATATACTTTGAAAAAACATGAGCACTATACATACTATCCAATAATATCTCTAATAACTAGTTTGTCACTAGTTAAGTATGATACAAATAATATTCCATTATCTCGCAGATAAGTGTAGATGTAGTGTAGATAAGATAATATTCTTAGCTTGCCACAGCATACCTTCTGAGGCTGACGAGTTCCAGTGTAGTATTTTCATCCACCACTAGTGTGTACTTCATGGAGTCATAGGCCAGTCCATCATCTTCATTCGGCTGTCTTAGAGCTAGATCTTTCTCACACAGTGGGAGTTCAGGATCAGATAATGAATGGTCTTGCACACTGGAATCAATGGGGGGTGAACTGTCGAGCTCTAAGTCACTACCCCTGTATGACTGCTTCCTCAAGCCACCCAAAAATGGATAAGCATCCCCGTCATCCTCATCATCATCATTGTCTGTAGAGTACGTAAGGCTGAAGCAGCGGTTGGTCTGGGTGGTGGGGATGTCCAGTGTTAGGCTGTGTTTGACCTCAGTGATCCGCTCAAGAGAGGCTGAGGAACGACTCGTTGGCCTGGGCTCTGTCTCTCGACCTTCGTCTTTGTCACTGACAACACTCTCAGTGAGGCTTGGTGAGTCCAGATCATTCCTCCCCTCCAGCATCATCAAGTCATTATTGGGCTCTTCATCATCCTCCTGTATTCTGCTGTTCTTCAGTGGTTTGTCTGTAAAGTTCTTCTCAGAATCATTAGCAGTATATAAGGAGTTGAAATCTGTGGTTTCCCTCTTAATTTTAACACAGTGTTCTAAAATCAGAGGGGTTATGATGTCACCAGTAGGGTTACTCATATAGAGACAGGGATTTATCACTGTCTCCTCTTTTGATGACTCAACACTCCTCTCTCCAGGTTCCATCCTTTCCATTCTGTACCCTTCACGCTCCTTTTCATCTTCCTCTGATTCCTCCATCCCTGCTTTCTTATCTTGGTCCTCATCATTGAAACCATCTCCCTCTCCAATGTCTGAGGATGGTGAGATGGTGTCCGACACAGACACCTTTCTCTTTAAACACTCCTCCGGACAGCTAATTGGGTACGATCCCTCGGAGATCATCCTGTTGACCAAGTTGCTGAGCAGCCAGGGTGAGTCTGAGTTCTCACTCAAGTCGTCTTCACTTTCTGATTCTGAGTCTCCCTCACTTGTTCCATCATATTCATCTGCACTTGGCATTAGCCTGGGTCCCACTGGCAGATAGAAGGAACGCTTGAAGCTCTCTAGGCTGTGGTCTGGCTCTATCTGGAGCACCATCTGTCTGGACAGACTGTCCTCACAGCGTTGGGCTGGTGGCAGAGTCTCATCTGGATCAGCCTGGTGTTCACCCAACAACATGTCATCCACATTCTGGAGCCCCATCAGAGCTTGACCATCATCATAAGACTCATGGGGTAAAATGGGTGAGTCAACAGGGGATGGCGTAGCTATAGTGGGTGATGGTAGAGGGGAAGGAGATGGTAGAGGAGACCCTTCTTTGATTGGGTCAGGCTGGCCCAGAAGCAGGGATACTTTCAGTCCAACAATGCCACTGTCCTGCTCTAACTCTGTATCCGGGTCCAGTTCTTGGTCTGATGTAGGCGAGCTGGCCTCCTCAATGGAGTTGGTGAGATGAGATGAGCGTCCACTGCTACTGTCATCACTTGTAAGATCCAGCTCTGTCTCTGAGATAGAGGAGATCATGTTGGAGACTACAGGACCTCCACAGGCAAATGCTGCCTCCAGTTCCCCTTCAATGTCAGAGTCAGAGCCTGGGGAGCTGAGGTCCTTGTCCTGGTCTGAAGTTATGTAACCCCGCTGGTTCATATCGGCTATCCCTGGATCTGAGGATGGCGAGGTGGAATCATTAGCTGCTGCCTCCATGGCAGAAGTTACTTGAGTATCTGAACTGTTGGACTGGTCGAGAGCATCTGAGCGGCTGGAGGAGACATAGCTGGAGAAGGAGGCTGGCTCAAAGGGTTCAATGGAGGGGAATTCAACGTATGATGACTGATTCTCCTTACACACCATATCATAGGTCTCCTTACACATGAACTCCACTTCAAAGTCCTTCTCTAGCTCCTCATCTGACAAGGGTGTGTCTGCACCATCATTGACTCCCATGGGTGCAGTGGATGACAAACAGCGACTGGTTCCATCTGGGTCTGGGTCATTCTCTGGCTCCATACCTGACTCGCTGGTGATTGTGTAGGTGTCAGTGGCACGCCGGGTGGAATGTTTGTGAATGTGATCACTATTGAGGTCATGATCCACCTCTGTGTCCGAACACTGGGAGTGCTCATCTACGGAGGCCACTCTGGTTGTCTGGATTGAAGGGTCAGCCTTTGTCTCAGTGACATCACCAGTGCCTGTGTGGGACTTATGTTGACCAAATGAGCCTGCGAAGATCAAAATATTTGGAAAAACAAGAAAGGCCTTGAGACAATGAAAACAGAGGTTGATGTTGAGGATTATACAGAGAATTTATAAAGAGAAAAGTGATACATCAGAGCACTTTTTGAGGCCAGAGCTACTTAGACAATTAGAGAGCAAAGATAAAGAGAAAGTGCATTACAAATAATGGTTGTAGAGAGATACATAGTGCCACTAGTTTGAACAAGTTAAAGAAAAGGATGAGGGATGAACAAGTTCAGCAAACTCTTCTGAATCAGTAAGACACTGATTTGGCTACCTGGGTGCAAATTGGTTTGTAAGAAACATGCTCTTTAATGTTTTGCTGAACTTTTCTAACACTCAACAAGTTAAATGCACATCACATCTCTTCATTTCACAACACAACACTGATGTAAATGGAATGGGCTCTAAGCTTGCTGGGCTGGCCTTCTTGTTACCGTATTCGGGCCTCTCCTGCCTGTTGCCCTCCGTGTCGCAGAGTAGGGGCCTGTGAAGGGACTGGGGGTTCCCACCTGTCTGTTTTGGTGGAGTAACTTTGCTCTGAGACCCTGGTGCCTGGGAAACTGGAGAGGCTGGGCACTGGCCTGTCACATGACTACCATCCTCCAGACATGAGTGTGTTGGAGAGAGATGACCTGAAGATAAAGTACATTTTACAGAATGGTTATTTGTAATAATTGAGGTCTGAATGCAATAAAGAACATTCCATGTAGGACAATTACTACCCAAATAAAAACCTTAAGGTCAAACAGTACCTTCAGATACAGTTGTATATTATATTGTAAATGATGCTTATTTGTACATTTGGTGCCTCGCTTGAGCCATTATATTCTGTTCTACTCAGAATTGAAATTTTATGTTGATACCCAACAGTAAAGAAGTTAGATAAGGATCGGGCAGTAAATACAATCCCTGATCAGAAACCCATAACCCTAAACACAACAATATATTTATTTTACCAATAACAATTAGCACCATCTTGTGTGAGGTATTGTGTGTAGTGAACAGACAAATGAATACAAATGAAAACATATCCAGTCCTAATTTACTGTAGATAACTAATCATGTACTAACCCTGTGATCCAGGGTTGCGTAAGGAATCCTGCCAGCTTCCCTTCTTTGGGGACAGGCTACTGTTGTTGTTCAAAGAATCCTAATGAGAAAAGAGTGGAGTGTATTTAACAAGCATGTACATAACCACCATGAAGACCAAACATGATGCATAATCAGTGTTTACTCTGTTTGGGCCCATACCTGTGAAACAGCAGTGGTGAGGTTCAGTGTAGTGGGTCTGCTCTTTAAAGTACCAAGAGTAGGGGAGAGGGGAGGGGAGGCCGAGGGAGAAGGGGGTGCATCAGGGTCAACCTCTTCGTCCTCCTCCTCTTCCTCCTCATCATCCTCATCTTCATCATCAATCATCTCAAACTCTTGGAAGTCATCCTGGAAGGAGCATACTGGATGGTGCATGTCGTTCTTCTCCAGAATGAGGGAATCCTGACCACAGAAAAGAAAAAGAGTGACAGAGTTAGATGTGGGATTTAGTAAAGAACACTCTGTTTTTACACAAACTCTGCATATTACACATGTAGAGGCACCAATTAAAGAACCTATTGTTCTGACAGCATGAGGCAAATTATTAGTTTAGTTTTGAGGATAGGCTGTCCAGAAGAGGAAAATGGAAGAAAGGACGGTGCGATGTGTTTGTGTGTGTGTGCAAGCATGTGTGTGATAAGCAAAGCTGAAAGAAGACTGTATGAGGGGCCATGAAATGAGACTGAATCAATCAGATATCTTTAAGGTTACAGTTTGCCGGAAATGGCTTATTAAATAATTTTGAGGTTTAATAGACCACACCTACACAAGTGTGTGTGTGTTGCTGTATAGCCTTTATATTTGCCAGCATGTCAAGGCCATAAAGTAGAGCAGATTCCTGACAAAAAACCTCACACTACTTACTGAATGTAGAAGAAAAGGAAATACACAATTGCTCATATAGCTGTAACAAGGAATGTTTAACTACATTTTATGGTAACATTTAACCACCCGTTTTAATGTCATAAGTACCTCAACAGTACTGACAGTCTCTCACCAACATTCATTCCTTCCGGGGCTACACTATAAGCAGACAAAAGTGCCATCACTCCAACATTATATCTCCCTGTGGAACCTGAAGCAGTGAGTGTTTACTTCTGCTACTATTGGTAGCAGAAGCAATTACTCAAGCTGCTACATCTTCATCTTCGATAGACAGAGGATATGTACAATTGGACACCACCACCCACATTTGTGTTATATTTTTTCTGACCGCCTCTTCCCTACTTTGAATTTATTTAAAGTGCAAACACCAGAATTGATTGATCTGGTTCGCACTTTGAACAGCACTGCAGTTTCTTTGCATCTCTTTAATGGATGCATCAAAGCATGCCCTCTCACCCATCCACCACACACAATTCTGCTGACGCCAAGTGCATCCACTTTATGCTACAACAACAGAAATCAAAACTAAATCCATTACCTAGAGAGTATGCATCAATATGCATACCTATGACTACCTGACCTATCTATTTTTTATGATTTGGCTGTGAAAAAATGATTTGAAAAGAGTCATGCATTGAAATGATAGACTATTATTGAACTATATGTGCATTTTCACTTCACAACCTCCTGTCAAGAATGACAATGCTGTTTCCCCACATTGACCCATGGATTAAATAAATCTCCAGGGTTGTGTGGCCTATAACTCTATGATGGTATAAAAATCGAGGGATCCATCAGCAAGGATGTGAAAATGCCACACCTGTCTGGGAGAATAATCTGCACTGTCAGGTAACATACTTTAGCGAGGCCCACTGACAGTCAGGCAGGCAGGCTTAAAGAAAGAGAGAGCACTATAAATAAGAGTTGTGTGCTGGCGAGAATCGATACCCACGGTCTTCATTTCCCAAGGACATCCCATCCAGCTCTGTGACTGTCCCTCATTTGTCACCCAGCAAACTTATGCAAACTTGTTCTCCTGCTGGTAGGGAAGGTGGAGTTTAACCATCTAACACTCTCACAAGTGCCAGAGAACACAAATGTATTCAATCGGCAAAATGGAATTCCATGTATCTTACACAGACACACCCAAACCCATACAAACTGCTGATCCATACTTATAAACAACCATACATGTTATTTCTGTCTTTTATAAAGCTTAATAGCAGCCTAACAGCAAAGTGCCTGATCCGTTTGCAGAGATATTATGGTAACAAGATACTGTATAGGATGAAGGCAGAGCAGCTTTTTGATCCCTAATTAGCAGACTGCAGGCTTGTTCAGCATGGCCGATTCTATACCCACTGACTGCGCTGCTGCTGCACATCAGAACACCATGAGATGGCAGCTCCACTGCGCAGGAATGCCCTCAGCAATGGAGAAAGCAGGGGCATTCGGTTATACTGTGGGGCCATGTTTTCTCAAGTCCTCAAGTAAGCATTGGCTGCACAGCTTTTGTGAATGAAGGAGCTGCCAGAGGCTAATAAATCTTCAAGAAGAGAAGTGTACGCTAAGAATTATGTGCTGTTTTAAGATGTAACATTTAGTGGCCCAACAGAAACAGAGGCTGTGGACTAATCATGACTCAGTTTGCCCAGTTAATGTATATGTGCTGGTTCATGTAATGTACATGTGCTCATGGTACTCAATCAGGTAGGTGTGTGTGTGTGTGAGGGAGAGAGAGAGAGAGACTCACGCAAGATTGACTGGCAAAAAAGTGAGAGACTCCCTCTGTTGTGGTCTCTGTGCTTGTTATGTTTATATGCTGATTTTTTTTAATTAATTTATTGTTTATTTAATTTAAAGTCAAGAAATAACAAATGAAAACACATTGTCAAACCTAATCCCCAGTGACATCACAGATGGTAGGAGAGGAAAGCCTGAGCCAGACCTGCTAAAGGATTTGGGCATGTGGCCAGAAATTATCATTTCCTCAGAGACAGAAAATCTGACACTGATCTTTTGTAGCCCACCATGACAGATGAAAATATTTTAATGTGCTTGTTTTTGCTCACATGTATGTGTGTCCTGCTGTTACAAAGGCTAAATTCTGATCTAAAGGGGTATTTTTTGCAGATTAAGACCTGAACCCCATAATAAATCGGAATTAAACAGAGCTGGGGATTGGGACTGGAGGATACTCTCACTGTTTAGATGGCAGTTCGACTGAAACATCAAAGACATGTTGCCCGATGTGACTGAATCATACTGACATAGAAACGCCTCTCTCTTCATCAGCAGAGTGCAGTGCACGAGGGAGGGACTGCTGCTGCTGATGAGCCGACAAAGTGTCACACACCCTCCTGATGTAAGCAAAATCAAATATCCTCCACTTGTAATTCTCTTTCCCGATTTTCTTTGTCCCCTAGCATGCAGATGCTAAGAGGGCAACTGGGTGTGTGTGTCCTATCCATCCCATGTCAGCAAGATTACTTCCTCTGGGCAATAATGTAACGTAACAAGGACTGACATTCTCTCTGCCCTGTGCTTTCTTGTTTCTGAAGTGAGCAGTCCGGGCCTCTGCTGATGTGTATCTGACGAGTGTGTGTGTGTGTCACTGCATGTGGAATGCAGAGAGGAGAAGGAAGGCACTGATGCACGGTTTACTACTGTATGACCTCGCTGACACCAGAAGAAGAAAAAATCCACTATCTAAAGTCTTTATCTGTCTGTAGAGGTCTTCCCACATGCTATGCAAATATAGTTTTGTTACAGAAAGGCTCTGCTATCAATCTATAATGTGTTTTGTTGGTGGATTAAAGGGAAGGACACAAAACATCAAGCACAGATTTATAATGAACACTTAACCCTCAGAACCAGCCATTCCAGAGCTAAATCCCCTCGGCAGAGAAGAGCAAAAGAGATAGTCAGGGAAGGAGGTAAGCTTTAAAGGGTGGTAGTGGGTGACGTGGTGGGGAGGTGGCAGAGAACAAGGGATGAGGGAATCCGAGCTCTGTCTCTGAGCAACTTTTTATATAACAGGGAGGGAAGGGAAGACATATGGGAGGGAGGGTAGGAGGGATAAAGACGGAGAGAGGGAAGGAGGTTGTCTCTGCATAGCAGCAAACTGCACTGGGTCACCCACCCTCTGCTGCAGCTGTGGCTCCACGCCACCAGCATAAAACATTTACATCCAACAGGATGGAGGGTGAGAGAGCAAAAGAGAGAGAGAGAGGGATATGAGAAAATAATTCTTAGGAACCAAGTAATTAAGGGCTAAATCAGTCAGACATGTGGGATGGTCCAGCTTAATGACTCAGTTATTTACATATACTTCCTTACACACTCTCATGAATAGGATACTCATTGTAGTGGATAGTGGCAGTGCTGCTTAGAATTTCTTAGACTTACACTTAGACAGACTTATTGTCATTCAATATACTCAGTATACAGAACCAAATTTCGTTCCACATGGCTCAGCAGTATAGTAGCAGCTGTTTCTGTTATAGAAGGCAAAATTAATGCATGCTGTTTGCTCAGATCAAGCATGTATGATATGGATAATGATCTGTGTAACATGGAGACTGCTTCAGGAGATTATTAACAGCCAAGCATGTTTCTCATCTCATTCCTGGTGTTATGATATGGATACTGTCGGTTATGGTCATTATTGTAAAGACTGCAATGCTGGTAAGCTAGGCACCCTGTAAAAAGCTGAAGGTACAGGGGTTGATGATTACATAAGATAGCATACTAAAAAGTTATATAAAGGAGGTTAGACTCTTTCTCACATTCTTATTTTTCTTATCATTGTGCTTGCCACTTTTCTACTTGTATGACCTTCCAGGTTATTATTTATCAACAAAGACATAAATTGTCATACATAGAAACTGCAGGGAAGCAACAACAACAAGTCTTTGTCAATTGAAGTATATTATACTTAATTATACTTAATTTAACACACAAAAACAGCCATTTGCAAACAGTGAAAGGACTTTCTTTGTTTCACATTTATAATGGTAGTATAAATGTAGTACACACTAAGTTTGCAGACTTACATATTGGAAACACAAAGCAACAAATCAGTCTAAAACAGCAATGAATGGACTGACCTAAAAAAAAAACAACCTCACCTTCTCATATGGATCAGAGTCATAGTTGAGCCCAATCCCACAGTCATCTGTAATTTCAGAGAGATCTTCATCATCAAACTCCTCCAGGCTGATGTCGTGGGCTGGCCTGAAATGTACAAGAGACAGTACAGTCACTACATGTGCTTGTGAAAAAATGAAACTGATATTTGCAAGTGGTCTTTTTCATCAGTGGATGCCACAGAGGAGAATTTGTAGTTGGTTTATGCTCACACACTCCGCCGTGTTCTAAAGGAAAACTACTTTAACCTGTCACACTCTGTCTGGGTGATAGTTTCATACAATGGACACAGGCAAGCTCATAAGCACATACATCCATACTAATGAGCAGTGACACATGTCAGAGGTGCTGAATAGAAACAGCAACACATAAAGTACTGTAATGTGCAAGTTTTCTTGATTAGGCTCGAGCTCATCTTTGTCCCATTAGCAAGTCTTCTATTCTCTAGCAGTTGGATTGCACAGTGTTAATGGAAATGCTGCATTGCAGCTTTCCTATGAAGAAAAGGACACACCACATATTATGTAATATGCAAGCTTATATCACACATTCTTATAGGGATCCTGTCGACACAATGTCATTGATCCCCTGCAGAAAAAGAGAATGTACTGATGCATCTAAAAGTAAAATAATAATAATGATTTTATTGAGAAAGGAGAATATTTCAAGCACAAAGCACAAAGTGTTTTCCACACTGATAGAATTTTGTAAACATCAACACGTAAAGTCAAAAGCACCAAAAAAGGGAAGAAAATAGGATAAATTTAAAAAACTTAGTAATAAAGGTTATACATATATTAATAAAGTAAGTCAGAAAGGGTCTATATATATATACAGATGTATGCATAGACAACACAGACAAATTGAACCACTCTTAATAAAGAGCCAGCAGCTCAATACTGAAGGTAGAGACAGTTTTCAGTTTTATCAAAAACACCTTCTATCAGGGTACGATCTGAGCTGGGTTTCAAAAGCAGCAACACAGCCAGCTGATCTGTTGGTCAGAGAAAGGCTGTTCCAGAGCCAAGGAGCCAGAATTGTGAGGCTGTTTTCAATATGGAACCTGGAATAGCCAGAAGGCCCAGACTAGCAGACCTCAGGGGCCTCTTTGGAAAGTATGTGAGAAGCTGTGTTACTGTATTTACTCCAGGGCAAGATCTTTCAGGGATTTGTATATAGTTAGTATAGCATTTTCAAATAAATTCCAAAAGTGACTGGGAGCCACTGTACTTAAGCTAAGATTGGTGTGATATGTGATGATCACCCTTGTTTTCATGACTGCTGAATTTTGAAGCAGGCTACAGCCCAATTATTGAGATGAGTAAACAATGCATTGCAGTAATGAAGGCAGGAAGATATAAGAGCAGATGTGGTCTTTTCCATAGTGAAGGGTAGAACTTACCTAATTTTGGAAATGTTTCTGAGCTGTCAAAAACTTTCTTAATGTGATGTTGTAGGTTCAAGTTATTATCGAGAGTAAAATTGGTTGAATTTTAAAGTGTTTTCTGGAACAGTGATGAGAATTTCTGTCTTGTCAGAGTTAAATTTGAAAAAGTTCTGGGGCACCTAGCTTTTTATACTATAGGCTGTTTAGAGTAGCCAGTTTATTCGTGTCAGAAGATTTGGAAAAACTGTGTGTCATCTGCGCAGCTATGGAGGGAGGTGTTGATGGATTATTTGTCCCAAAAATAATACAGAATAAACAGAACAGGTACCAAGACTGATCTTTGTGGCATACCATGTTCATGAAGTGAATTCACCATCAGAAACAAAGATTTTCTTATTTTATGTATGCATGAAGTATAAAGAAAACCAGTCGAGTCGAATGCAATGTAAATTCACTGAGGTCAAGCAATAACAAAAAACATGCCCCAGAGTCTGCAGCCATTGACTCTAAGGAGGGCAGGGCTGTGAAACTTGCAGAACCCAGATTAAAACTTCTACGAAATGGTGTTGTTTCTAAGTGCCGTAGCAGTTTGTCCAGCACAAAAGTTATTTTGGAAGTAGCCCAGAATTTTCATTAGGTTTCTAGGATTTAAGCCAGATCTCTTCCGCAGTGGTTGGACACAAAGTCAGAGAGCTTTTTGATTGTGTACTACACCAGTAGAGGGAGTTAGTGCTTGCAACAGAAACTTGGGATAAAACTGGTGAAAAAGAAAATGCAGGCCTATTTATTTGAGGAGCTGGTGGTGGTGGTCATGTAAACAGTCAGTTACATGGAACTGACTGAAGAGTGTGATGTATGTTAGCTGCTAGCATTTGGCTACCTGGCCTGTTTGGATGGAGTGAGCCCTCTAAGCAAAGGAAACAAATGAGGTGATGAAAAAGTCACAGCGATCAGAGTGATCCCAATGCATCTGGTCAAGGTTAATGTACAGCAAGGTGCTACAAAAAATACTGGTAAAAAAGTGATCATGGTGTAGCTATTACAGGGCAAAAGAGTAGTTTTCATTTAAGGTTTTATAAAGTGCATGTCATTTGCAGATTTTGATTTGTAGTTCAGTCAAAACCCAACGAATCAATTTTCATTTTAATGCATTTCCTTAAGTTATGAAATATACTACATGTGATTATATGATTTTTAAGAAAACAAGGACGGATTCCTCCAATCTTTATTTTATCAGGGGAAAAGAAGATATCAAATTTAAACAACATTAACAGTCAGCATAAGCAGAACAGTACAAAAAGGTTTGATAAAATTGTGCAGTTAAGGTTCTACTGATACTGAAGCCTAGATATAACACATTCATTTTCCATTACTGGAAAATTACAGTCACCTACAAACTATTAAACTTGACCTTGGCAGCTTGAGGACATTTTCAGGGAAAGCAATCAAAAGTTCTAATTACAAATATTAGAAATTAATTTATAATTCAGACTTACAGTCATACCTCAGTTCTCAGCATCAATTTCTTAAAAGTCGAGGAAAAAAGACATATTTATTGTAACTCAAACAATTACTGTACATGGTGTGAAATTTATATAATCAGGTGAGCTGTTTATTGTCAACATTTGGTTATTCTTATTCTTATTCTTATTCCATTCGATATATCCAACTGAAAAACATTCAAATCAGTAAATCATTGCTTTATATTATGTTAAAAGGCAGTTTTAGGCTGTTTGTGGAACATAAAATATCAAATGTACAATGTAGCTAAAGCTTTGTGGAAAAAGGCTCTGAGGGTCACCCCAGCTAAGCTGATATGAAACAGAATTGATAACAGTTTGGCTGATATGGAATAAACCAGGTGTATATAAAGTCTGTTCAGATCCAAGCAGAGTTGTGTCCATTCAGGAGTGCTGTGTATACAGGGAGGGATCATGAAGTGTTTTGTTGCTGTTCTGGTCTGTGTGGTGCTTGCTGAGGGAGCTGTCAAGTAAGGAAACTCCTCTGCGTATTTCTAATTTCTACTTTCTTATTTGTAACATTAAAAAAATGATTTTGAGACACACTTCTAAAGTGACTGATTGACCCTCCTTAGGGTCCCTCTGCTGAAGCTCACGTCTATGCGCAAGGCCCTGAGAGAGAAAGGGATCCTGCTGCCTTACCAGGACCCATCTCTCAAGTACCAGCCCAGTGAGCTTGCAGGCTCTGCCACCATGTACATCAACAACTACGCAGATGTAAGAAATCCCAGGTTGACCTCGCTTTGTACTTCCTTTTATTCTGCTCCTCTTTGTCTTCAATTCCAACCAATGTGTTGCCCAGGTCAATTACTTTGGAGCCATCAGCATTGGAACGCCACCCCAATCCTTCCAGGTTCTGTTTGACACTGGTTCTTCCAACCTGTGGGTAGACTCCATCTACTGTGACTCTCCAGGCTGCAGTGAGTACAAACCAGTAGGCTTTACACTACAAAAATCATCTATATGTAAAGCCTCTACGTGTAAAGCCTCATCTGTCGATCTCCTAAGAGCATATTAGAATGTGAAGACAATGTGAACTTCTCCAATGGATTTGAAGCTGATATTGGTTAAGCATACAGAGATATATAGAGAGTTTGTCAGCTTGTTTCCAAGAGAGAACAAATCGTACACACAGGATTTGGATTCCAGAAGTGTAATTACAGCCATAATGCTTATCATTTTGGGTCTTTGGGAAGGATCGGCAACTGTGTTAGATAAAATTCAGCTCATGATTTCTGTAATTTAGTATCAGCATGACAAAAGGCTTTGCAAGGCGTTACAACATGTCTATGCAAATAGCTGCAGAGATAATCCAGATCTGTCATTTACAGATACACACCCAAAATTCAACCCTCATCAATCCTCCACCTTCAAACCACTGCGTGAGAACTTCTACCTGCCCTATGGAGCTGGAAGCCTGTATGGAACCTTTGGATATGACACTGTCAATGTGAGTCAATCCCACAAAACAAAACCAAGTGCATCTGTTAAACAAAAGACAAGTATTTAAGTCACCATCTTTTTTAGCTACTAGCAACTCACTTAGTTGATTAGACTGGACTGTGTCATAGGATTTGGGAGTATTACCAGAAATGAGGCATTGTCACTATCACCTAAATATTAGTTGCCGCGAAGCTAAAATATCCCTGAATACAAGTATGATTTATGTGTGTATTAGGTACTAAATTGATGAAAGACCAGAAATATGTATGGATTTTTTACACATGGCACTCAAGACAGTTTTAACATTACAGTCATGTAGAATTAGAGGAATAACAGTAACATTTCGCACTGCAGTAGAATTAACAGAGGACTACACCATTTGTTATTGATGTTGCTGTTTAGAGTGATCTTCATCTTCACTAGGTTGTACTTTGCATCTTACTCACCATGCTGCTTGGGTTTGAACCCACAGGTTGGCGGGCTTGTGATCACTAACCAGGAGGTTGGCCTGAGCACATACGAGCCTGGTCGGACCTTCGAGGTGGCCAAGTTTGATGGCATCCTTGGCCTGGCATACCCCTCTATCTCAGCTGGAGGAGAGACCCCCGTCATGGACAACATGATGTCTCAGAATCTGCTGAATTCCAACATGTTTGCTTTCTATCTCTCTAGGTAAAACTGGCATCATTTTTTTATTCTCCTTTACTGAGTCAAATATATTCAGTAACACATACAGGACAACTGTTACTGTAGTATATCCACACTAGAAGCACAAAACAAATTTTCTCAACATGGAACTTTTGGAATTAAGTTTTTGTCATCTGGTTTAGGGGAGAAGCGGAGGGCAGTGTGCTTTCTTTTGGAGGAGTGGACACCAACCTGTACCGGGGCGAGATTAGCTGGACACCTGTCACTGCTGAGACCTATTGGCAGATTGGCATTCAAGGGTCTTTGCCTTTCAACACATTATCAATACAAAATTTCACATGATCTTCTGATTGCTATTGGCTGCTTTGTGTTCTGATATGAATGCAAGATTGGTATGTGTTGTGTACCACAGATTACAGATCAATGGTCAGGAGACTGGCTGGTGCTCTAACGGCTGCCAGTCAGTTGTGGACACTGGAACCTCCATGCTGACAGTCCCAGGCCAGTTTCTGGGGAGCCTCATACAAGCCATTGGAGCCCAAGAGGGAGATTATGGAATGGTAAGACAAATGGACAGACAGAAAGGCAAACAGATACTCCTACACACAAAAAGCTGAAGCAATCAGAGAGTAAGCCACCATTATTATTCCTTGCCTTGCCTTCTTCATCAATAAGCTGCACTGTTAAAAAGACCTTATGGGCAACAGGGGTCAAGGTCACAAAACATACTGTACTGATAAATCAAACCTCTCAAACAGTATCTCTATGCTGTCTTCATCTCCAGTATGTGGTGGACTGCAGTCGGATCAACAACTTGCCAACGTTAACCTTTGTTATCAGTGGTGTTTCCTTCCCTCTGCCTCCTTCTGCTTACATCCTTCAGGTAAGTTCATATACATAGGTACCATAAGCATGTATGTGTGTGGGGTCATATACCTTTCATGTACATACAATACAGTTTAGTGTTCATTTGTAAGTGAAAATTCCATAATATGCAAATTTCTATTGTCCAGAATGGACAGTACTGTGCAGTGGGCATCACACCAACCTACCTGCCCTCTCAAAATGGCCAGCCCTTGTTCATCTTCGGAGACGTGTTCCTCAGAGAGTACTACTCTGTCTATGACCGTACTTACAACCGTGTTGGCTTTGCAGCAGCTGTCTAAGTGTCATCAACATAATCTAGCCTGACCATAAACCTGATCAGATAATCATGATTAAGTCTGTGTCCACTCAACACTGCTAAGAGCCCGAACCTTTGCTACATCTGAAACATCTGCCCGAGGATTCAACAAGTGGTCTGGACAATGTGGGTTTCATTTCCATTTACAGCTTTGTTGGTCTAAATTTGAAGTGCTAAATATTGCCACATACGTATTTTACATCCTCACATTTGTACAGTATTTGCAGATCTTGACAAACATACTGTGGTTGGAACTGTATACTCATCTAAGAAAAAAGTGAATGTGTCCATGACATCCATCATGTACAAGCAGAATTAAAGGTGCACATACTTGTTGCAAGTGATTTGATGCTTAATTTTTTCCAAATGAGCCCTTATTATCATAACAGCACAGGTCCGCCCATCAAAGGGGTTCCTCCTTTCATAATTAACCTTGGGCCTGTATGTATGGGTTTGTGTCAAGTTACTTCTCCCAACTAGTGGCAATTTTAAATGCTTTACAATCCTGGGACATATAAAAGACATACAAAGTAACTCTGTTCCAACCTCCTGGGAATCTGACAAATGTAACACTGTTCAGGTACATGAAAAAACTATGAAGTAAACTGTAATTAAATCACAAATATCTTATTTATCAGACAGAAAAGATAGATTTTCTTGAAGACTACTCTTTAAAATCATTGTTCTTATTATTGTTCTATGCCAAACATTGATATGGTTTTATAACATGCTGGACTTAACTCACCACTGTTATCATTATATATACATATTATCTGTTACCACAGCCTCAAAACCTTTCTACATGTGCACACACACACACACACACACACACACACATGCACAGACGGAAGATCCTGTCTTAACCAAAGAAGGTCACTAATGAGCTCCTTGCCTATCTGATCCTTTGGGGAACCTGTTTCTAACTGTGTGAGTGTGTGAGTGTGTGTGAGTGTGTGTGTGTGTGTGTGTGGGGGTGACAATGGAAAAACACCACATCAGTGCCACTGTATCTAAGGCAGTCACTACCACACCAGTGGGTAGATAAGAAAGCAAGTATGAAATAAAATGAACTGAGGAGTGTGGAAATGTTGAATTACAGGAGTACAAGTGCACTAGAGAACTGAAAACCTTTGGTTCATGGCACAAAGATTTTTTTCATGATGACAAGAAGCAATACAACAAATTTTCTGTGAAATCCGACCTACTGCCACTCTGTAAAATGCAAAGTACAGATTTGGGAGTCTTGCAATATTTCCACTTGTAATACTGCTTGTGATGGGCTCATTTTTAAACTAATTATACTAATATCCAAAAAGGATGTGGTAATGAATTAATTGTAGATAGAGCAGCACATTTCGAGGGTTATGTCACCCAAATCCTTGTCAGTGTTACTGCAGATAAGACCACAGAAAACACAATCATGATGCCTACCCAAGCTTATTTTGTGGGTAGAAGTTGTGTCAGTGAAAACTGTTCACAGTGAAATGAATGAGGTGGTGCTGCTGAATAGTCACAAATATAATTTTTCAGTGCAGTGAACGACATAAGCTAAATTCCACTCCTTTCTTTTGGATCAGATTGGAGGCAGATATTTCAAAACTTGAATGGATAAAACCCCAAATATTGGCTTGGCTACATACTACTAGACCCATTTTAGATATCTATAATCAAAGAATAAAAATTAGACAAAAATCAATAATGACAATATTAAAACAGTGATGGGGTCTCTGCTGTTATCAAGCTGCTTTTTTAACCATGAGCACCTGATTCACAGTGATATCATTGGCTTTAAAAACACGGACATTTGATGGAGTTGCCAATGACTCATTAACAAGATCAATTTCCAGAGCTTTTCACCCACCGTCAGTCTCTAGTAATGTATGCACTCCCACACACAAATAAACTCAGGCACACACACACACACACACTGTATGAGTCATGCATTTAACCTAATGAGACACTCTTTGTTGTCTTAGTCAGATTCAAACCTGAAGATCACACCACATCTGAACCACAGCCAGAGATGATGTATTGGTTTGCTCAAAGAGGATGAGTTTAAGGTTTATCTGAATTAGGATTATTGAAGTCATCAGATGTGGTGAAAACATGGCAAGTGGTGGTTGTACAGAGAGTGAGAGAGGGAGGTCAAATGCAAGAGAGACAGGATGATGGGGGGGGCGATGAAATGCTTAAACTAAAATGAATCTGTATTTGATTTAAGCCTCTTAGCTATACCCGCCAACCCCCACCTCCCCCCTCTGCCTTCCCCAACAGCCATCAAGGAGTAGGAATGCAAAAGTGGAACATCGACTGCTAAACTTGAGATTCACAGGGAGAAGGATAGAGGGGGAGAAATAAGAAGGATATCTTACTGGGAATTTTGAGGTTAAAACACAGAAATGCTCACATTTGTGCTATTGTTGCTTCTAAAATGCCTTAAATGATCAGTCAATTAATGAAATTATTTTGATTTATCTTGTGTTGGCTAATTGATTAACTCAGTGGTTTTAACGGTAGAATCCATTCAGATTTAGCTTCCCTCACTTGTTAATGAAAAGCTTTATAGAAAACTTCTTTGAAGCTTCTTCAAACCTGGACCCAAAATGGAACCCAGGACAACAAAAAACAAATGCCCTCCTGCCAGCTGCATTAAAAATGCTGCCTCAGCAAATTGACCAAAGGCAGTGCAAACCAATCCTTTCTTAAAATCCAATGAATTCTGAAGTATGGGTCATGGGTACGCTATCAGTCACACAGTTTAATATATTTGTGTTTTTGTTGTAGCTTTCATCAAACCGCAGCAGGGATTCTTCATGCTGAAAAACCATAGCATGGAGTTTATTCCCACATAAATATTTCAGTAAGTTTGAAGCTTTGATGAAAAAATTAAGAAAATGGAGCAACATGAATATCTGTTATCACTGATTAAGTTCTAATGTCTGGTGCTCAGGGGGGAGAGAGACAGGCTCTCTTATGGATTATTTTGCCTGTCAGAAATAGTGCTAAGGTTATATAAAACAGATTAGTGTACCACACCATCACAACACCATCATCCATGAATCAGTTACCAAAAAACAAAGGAAGAGATGTAAATGGACAACTATAGGAAACAGTTAGAAAAACATGGGACATGTATAATCAAATCAACAAATCTAAAAAAAAAACAACAAATGTAAACATACACCTTTTTCTATGTGCTACATAAATGAATATTTAATCTATATGACTGTTTGGTATTTTGGTAAAAGGGATGATCAATAGCTAACCTAAAGCCAGGCTTTTGAAAGCACATAAATCTAAATAAAGTTTTTATTAATATAGTTTTTATTTATTTTGGCCTCCAACCCCTTCATATATCAGAGTGACTTCTTCACACATCTTCTGTGGTCTATTTTATTCTCAACAGACAGGTGAATGGAAAAGATTTGAAGTACATTTGGAGTAAGTGGCACTATGTACAACCAGGTCAAAATTGTGTCTAGAATCAGGCTCTCTGTTTCAACTTTCAGCATAGCTTGTTCAGACAGTCAGTCTTAAATTTTGATGTTATGGTCTAGGTTTGTAAGTCATTGGTAGCCATGCCAAAAAAAAAATCTGGTCTATTGATCTATTATGATCCACCCTTGAGAAGAGGTCAGTATGTAACTAAATCCTGCATGAGTGCATGTTGTGGATATAAAATCCCTGGGAGCTGGCTTTCTAATGTGATTGGACTCTGTAGGATGTAGGACATGTAGACACAGAGACAATGTAATGCAGCAGTGCTGAAAGCCTTCACTATCCATTTCCTCATTTTTCTTTTTCTACGACTCTGTTTGGGTGAGTTAATGTTACTGTGTAAGACTGTGAGTCATAAAATAATAGCAAAGCAATAATTGCTTTTGTTGTCAAGTACCCTATTAAAGAGTTGTTTTTCTGTATGAGGTAACATGAAGGAAGTCTTTGCAGCAGGAACAGTAGGCATGAGATAATTACATATGGAAATCATAACAAAGTAGAAATACAATGAAATCTGTCTTATTTATAAACCATCTTTAGACTGTTCCTTCATGATAAATCTGAATATTGCAGCAGCCTCCACATAATTTCAGCCAGTCCCCACATCTTGCTAGGCCCCATTTTCATCCACAAATCTAAATAACTAAAAGAAGCCCATGTCATGTCCTCTAACCTATAACAGGAAGAACCTGAGAGTGGGGACTGTGGTTCTAATAATGGTTCTGCCCAACTTATTGATCTCTGGCAACTGCTAGTAGAATCCCACTGACAATAGTGCTTATAAGCAAGAAGAAAACGCTAGCGGATTTGTCCTGTTGGTGTGTCCATAGGTCACATTAGAGGCGTTTGAAACAATATCATTATCAACAGGACTTCCGTAAATCATTGTCAGCAGCGTGCCTGGGTTGGACTCAACAGGGCGTGGGCCTCACACTGAGAATGCGCAAAGCGGGTGACTGTCGCGACAGCTAAAGATCAATCATCTAATTTACCGTTTTCCCCTTCTTCACCCTTTTCAGATAGTAATATAATAGTTGTCTTTTAATTTAAATATACAGTTACAATTAATCTTCTTCATCGACTCCAAAACACAACCAAGCGGGACCGTTCAGCCGCAGCACCTATGAGCGCGCAGGGAAGCAGTAGCAGGCCTGTCAGCTTATTCAAAATATCTAGCCGATTACTACCCAGGCTCGGAATGTGCGTTTTTCTGCAGTCATCAAAACAAAACCGATGTCTATGTTTCTGTCTGTCCCTTCCCTCCTCTCATCAACCTTGCGCATAGTCCCCCATCATCCCTCCACTGCTGTGGTTCATGTAAGCTCTTACCTGCAGCCAGGAGGAGAGAGGGAATGGAAAGTGGATAGGGAAAACATCTCGGCCCTGTCCGCCATCTTCTTCGACAAATGACTCAGAGCAACTGCAGAAAATCACGGAGGGGGTGCAGTCCATTCACAATCAGAGGGCAGAGGACGGACGTGGCCGTGGACAGAGGTCCCCCCCCCCCCTGCGGCCCCACAGATGCCCCCCTGGCCGCAAAGCCTTCAATCAGACGAGCCTGCTCAGCACCATCAAATCTGCAGTCAACCATCCACACGAGCGGAGTGTGTATGTGGGGGGAGTGGGGGGGGGGGTGTCAAGGAGGCAAGGCTCTTCGAGAGACAGCTCTCAACACCGTGGAAATGAAAATACAATCCCGTGTTTTTCCTCCTGGTACGTCCACACGAAGCGTAAGCGCAGTGTGCGGCCGCAGTCGTTGTTTGTGTCTGCCAAACGTCTGCTGCTGCTGCTGCTGCTGCTGTTGTGATGCTGCCTGTGACACACAACGGATAGGGGCCAGCAGTGCGGAGACAGGCAGAGACAGAGGAGGAGGAGGAGGCGGGGGTGTGGAGCAGAGACGATGTAACGTCAGTCCCGGTACCGTAGGCTGTATGAGCAGGCTGTCCTGAGTCGATGCGGGCAGAGCTACCTCAATAAACAAAAAAACAATGTCCTGTCAGTGGAAAGAACCGTCCTTTTCAAAGGTGGGTACGGGCAGCACCGGGGTGGGGAGAGCCTTGGGGTTAGTTGAGTTTTAGCCAGTTTATACAGGCTACTGGAAGTAGAATCATCGCGAAGATGTCGACAATGTACAGTTATAGCCTACCATTTCCCTCGATGTCTTTGATAGAAAAATAGTAGGCATGTAGGCATAATTTGCATTACAACTTTAATTGCTTTAATATAATCAGGAGCTGAGGTTTCCTCTCTATTAACCACCTGATCACAGATTGTAAATAAATATTCATTTAGCGAAACGCATCTGAGACTTTGGGAAGGAGTCTAGCGTGCTGCACTGCGCATGCGCGCTATGGCGCTGTTCAGGGACGGTGGTGCTGAAACTGTGCGCCTTGCTAAACTGCAGTTGACCATTTGTGCCACATGGGGGCAGTTACTCACTGCGTTCATGCGTTGTCAAAACAATGATTCTCAACCTTCTCTGGCATTGCACCCTTCACAAGCCGCTTTAAAAAACAAACAAACAAAACAATAATTAACAATGACAGGGAAAACACCTAATAAAAAAGAATCCTTATTGAATTTTAGTGAAATTTATGGTCAGCTTGATAGCATCAGAAAACTCTATCCATATTTTAATAAACCATATTTTAGAGCAGTGGCCCATTTCACAATGACATTTTCATTTTTGTATGAAATGGAAATGTCGCTATAGCGTTGTGAGTCGGCTAGGGTAGTTATGTTACACAATATAAATTTAGGGAGACAAAATGCCTTTCTTATTCATTTATATATATGGTTATGAACTTTATATTATTTACCAATAAGAAATCGTGGTCCATTTAATTCCTATAGCTTTGTACATTTCAGTCAGTGTACCACTTAAGGGAAAATAGGAAAAAGTATAGTTCTTTCTTTGATGATCCCTCTCAGTGAATGACACAAGCTTTTAACACAGTTGCATTTTTATTTCCATGAAATGGAAGGATTTACAGTCTTTGAACTGGGCAGATGTGGCCAATATGTAACATTTACCATTACATGGAGGGCTATGTAAAACATAACACTTTCATCTTAGGGATGTCTGTTTGCTCATGCTTTTATTACGTTTTTGATGTCTCAAATTTTGTTGACATTTAATGTGGCTTAACCATAATTGTTAACAAGAAGTGGGAGACAAACAGACATGAACCAATAAGAATGTTTATTTTGATGGTTATTGCCATGGCAGGGAATTGAGTTAAGCCATCACCTTCTCTTCAATGGGAATAGGACCCAGGGTGACATCACCTTCCCACTGAAGAACTGAGAAAGGAAAACAGAAGATATGTGTTACAGTATCACTGTGGCGGTCAACACAGGCAAGCAAACAGAAGAAGATAACATATCATTATGGTAGTGGTAACATATCATCAACTCTGATAAAAAGTGAAATGTTTATTTGATTGTTCAGTTTTCCTTTATGAAATCAATACTCTATAATAATAAATAATAACTCATAAAAATAATTTCTTTCTTATCACATACCTTCTCTTTCAGACACATCTCGTGCCTTCCTTGCAGTAGTAGACAAGGATCCAGTTGATGCACCACTCCCAATTACACCAGATGGAGCACCACCTAGAGAAATTGCCTCTTGCTCACAGGTGTTACAAGCTGTATGAACACCACTGGCCTCCTTCCACCTGGGAAAAAAGAAAATATAAAAAGTGAATCCTATATCAATTCTCCATTCACACTTTTTCATCAGCGTACGTTTGTGCAGTCGCAGACTCACCCTCCGATGTAGGAACAAGCTCTGTTGTGAGTATCAATGGCCTCGGCTGTTGTTGTTGCTCTCAAATGGCAGGTAATGTAGAGCTGTTTGCGGAACAGTGAGTTGGGTTTATTGTTTGACCCAAGTTTGCTGTATTCGATGTATAACAGAGAATATAAAATAATGAATTCAGTCTTGGAAATACTCACCAGTCCACTGTCAGCACCAAGGAACCTGAAGGCCACCAAATGGAACTGAAGCTTGTTTTCTACAAAGCGAGCCACGAACTTTGACTCAGAACCTGTGAGCCAACCATCAATCAAACACCTGCATACAGGAAAAAAATATAAAATAATATTAGTGTTTGTGAAAATTGATTCTCACATTGTAAAAGAACCTCAATTAAGTCATTAAACTACCTTACCCATTATAAATGAAGGTGTATTTAGGGTTGCTGGTCATGTCAGGTGTAAGAGTAGCTACGCAGGTATCCAAATAAACACGGAGGGGTACGTGGTAGTACTGCATGACGGTAGCCTCAATATTAATGATGTCTCCCAGGTAATACTGGTAAATTGGCCTCTCATATTGCCAGTCAGCTGTGCAACAAAATAATGACATTTTAGTAATGCTGATAAATATATATATTGAATATATAATATATATGATATGCTCCATAAAAGTACTTTAACTCACCAGTCATGAGTTTCAGCGTGAAGTATAAGAACTCATCTACTACCTTATAATCTCCGTACGGTAACCAGTCAGGAATGAGAGCAAGGCTGCTCACATTGTGCTTCCTAAATGATTAAACATGTTTCCTTAGAATGCAAAAAACTAAAGTAATCAAAAGTAAACATCCTATTTCATTTATTTGTTAGCATTGTTTGTTTTTTTTTATTACCACACCAATTACTGATAGTCTTACATACCTTGGGTAGTGGCATTGCACAATTACAACAGCACTGGTAGTCCTCACCACAGGACTACTACCTAGAGCTTGAGGTTGATAGTTCAGGTTGAAGGTATAGATGAGGGCATCCTCTGTCATCTAGCAAATAAACAAATGTTAATACAAAAAAGTAGCAGCATGCACAAACATATTCTCCTATAGTTTTAATTAATATTCATAAATAGTGTATTTTTCATTGCTCTTACTGATAATGAGCTGCCACAATCATGCAAGTCAGCTTGGAAAATCATCACTTGCATAGCATTGTCCACTGCAACAGGACCACATATTCCCAGACTCATATCGAGAGGTGAGACGAGCTGACCGATCCCAAAAAAGTCCTGCTTGACTTCCACGTAAGCATCCTTCTCTCTGCACTGGACAGCAATAGTTGCAGCAGGAACAGGCTGGCTCAGCTCAACAGTCACCTCAGGTTGGACCTCAGGTTTGGGATCTTCAGGGTATACCCAGTTGAGTGGTTTCTCAAATGTCTGCTTGATCTGTGTGTTGTCGTGAGGCACCTTTTTGCTGGGTTCCTGTTTGTCAGCTGGCTTTTGGTAAGTAGGGGGCTTTTGTACAGCCCCTCCCCACTGAGCATCACATAAGCTGCCAAGCAAAGCCAGTGCCACAAGGCACACAGAGGTATACTTCGTCACCATGGCTTCACAACAGCAAGTGATCTGCACAGTTCACTGAGTGCTGTAAGAAAGATGGAAATGTGCACCTGTTTTTATAATACAGTGAGGTTGTTTACTTCTATTACACTCCCACCCCTTTAGTTGGCCACCCCCTCGATCAAACCAAATGAGCATAAAACTTAGCCAATGAAATAAGTGCAGCTATTGACCAAAACCTATGACAGTCTGTGCCTGCAGCCATTGTGAGGCTTGTTCAGCTGGGTTTAATTTGTCAACTCGTTTAATGCATAGAATTTGACTGTGCCAAGATAATACAAGCAGTATATAAAGAATCTTTTAAACACAAAACCATACCTGTAACAGCATAAATCAGTGTACTGACTGTATTGTACCAAATGGAACATGTAATAGCACCAAACTGAAAATAGTTAGGCAACCGTGTACTCAGAAAATAGAGGTCAGAAAAAGTTACACTGACCGTTGGTTAGGACTACCTGCACTTACGGGCTTAGGACATGTCAAACTGCATTTTGCCAAAGTAAATTTTGAAAAGAGAAATCAATCAATCAATTTAGCAAATACAGTATTCAGAGGTTTTCAGTGCTCAGTCAGTTTTACATGAGCATGAAGAAAATTGAAAAGAATTTAGTTGAGCATACTCTTCATTGTTTCATTGTTTGTTTACAACTATTACAACTGTCAGCCATCCCAAGTTGACCTTATGGTACAGAAAAAAAATCTGATGATGAAAACTAGTAATAACTAAATAAAATTCAGTTAAAGCCCAGAGACAGGACACATTAACTAATAATGGAGAAGCTGAAAATTACTTGTTTTGGGCATACTGGCTGCATTACAGCATCTTATTGAAAATGTAGCATGAGGCTATCATTATTTATCAAAGACATTTTAAATTTAGTTCTGCATAGTTCCAATATTAACTAGAGATAGATTTTAGATACCTACACTTATGTGTACTCATCTAAATTCCTTTTAACACTGAACACATGAAATGTGTGTGTAACTTCCAATCTTTTTTCCACAAGGGCATGAAAAACATCCACACGAGGATAGCGATGACCATGATGTCAGACCAACCTGAAACTGCAAACATTTAAGTTGTTTGTAGTTTTCACCGCTTTTTCCCCCAGCAAAGGTCCTTGAATATTTCTTTCAATATTTAACTGAAATTAAACATTACCCATATCTCTTTTATGCACCCTAAAAGTAATTGTAAAGGTCGAAAGATGTACAAGGTATATATTGTTCTTTCTTTTTTTTCTGTCACGCTGTAATTCTGGTTTATCACAGTGCATTTGTAGATAAAAAAAAATAATCCAAATGATTGTTGATTTCTGAAAAGTAAAATTTTAATGTTTGATTTTTAGTTTTGTGTATAATCTAGAATCCCGATATATCTAATTAAATGTTGAAAAAACATGATTAAAACATAATTGTATGTCACCCCTATATATATATATATAAAATTGAAAATGATCAGATCTACATTTGGGACAATTTAAATGTGAATTACATCTATTGTGACAATGGAGATGGCTAGAATTGAGACTGCATCTGAACTGAAGATATTGTAAAATAATATTTTAACTGGTCACAAATGAACTGCCAGGATATGTGTACATGTGGATGTATTCCAGCTACTGAATACTGCTCTAACCACTTAACTTACATTTTCTTCTGCAAAAAAGGGTTATTGCCTTACTTTCTGCCAGTTGGATTTCAATCTATTTTACAAGGAGGCTAGACCTAATCATTCTAGAATTCAGCCCTGCTTCACAAATAGTGTGACCGGAACAGTGTGGGTCATACAGATTTATTTTGAAATTGTTTAAATAAGATGACATTATCTCTAATCTCTCTCTTTTGCTCCACTAAAGACCACCCAGTAACTGGAGCATTTGATTGGCAGCTGCAAGCAGCAAATAGGATGTGAGATATCAACAGGTCAGCATTACCCATACCTTATAAAAATCAGTAAATTTCCATCATATTTTTCACAGCATCTGGTGTTCTTCAGTCACTCTGTGCTGTGAAGCCACGACAATGAAGTTGATTTGTGGTTATCTTTTGGCAGTGGGCTTGCTTGGCTGTCTGGCCGATGCTCAGCAGCCGCAGAAGCCGCAGCAGCCGCAGAAGCCGCAGCAGCCACAGCAGCCAAAATACCCATTAGTGCCACCAAAACAGCCTCAAAGGCCAAATGTTACACCTGTAAGGCCTCAGCCTCAGCAGCCTCAGAAGCCTCAGCAGCCTCAGAAGCCTCAGCAGCCTCAGAAGCCTCAGAGGCTTCAGCAACCTCAGAGGTCTCAGCAGCCTCAGCAGCCTCAGCAGCCTCAGCAGCCTTCGCAGCCTACAAGGCCTCAGCAGCCTTCAAGGCCTGAGAAGAATACAGCTTCATTTCTCACTTGTGACGTGGCTGACCACCAAAAGATACAGTGTGGGGGTGCTGGCATTTCTCCTCATGAATGCGAGTACATAAGCTGCTGCTTTGATGGACGCATGTGCTATTATGGCAAATCAGGTAAGTACTTCTCTAAACCTCACAGAACTTCAGAGTTACTCACTTATGGTGAATGTAAAGAAAGCAAAAGAATATAGCATGAGCACTGCTCTTTGCTTGCTGACTTGTTGTTCTCAGTGACTCTTCAGTGTACCAAGGATGCCCAGTTCATTGTGGTGGTGGCCAGAGATGCAACCCTACCCAACATCGACGTGGAAGCACTTAGTTTAAATAATGAAGATTCTCCACACTGCAAGCCTTCTGGTATCACTTCAGCTTTTATCATCTACCAGTTCCCCGTCACTGCCTGTGGCACTACAGTGTCCAGAGACGAGGTACATCTTTTGACTCTTTTGACAGTTTGATTTTGATTCATTTTTGTCAAGTTGTAATAAAACTAAAACATTGCCAATTTATTGTAGGGGATTGATGCTATAATCTATGAAAACTGGTTACTCTCCTCATCTGAGTATCTTCGTGGACATTTGGGAGTCATTACCAGGGACACCAGCTTGAGGTATGTCTTTTTCTTTCAGTAATGCTAAATTCTCACAACAACTAAAATTATCACATATTGACTATGTCTTACAAGTATTTGAATAATTCAGTGATATCTAAAATAGGTTATGGTTGTTTACTGTGATATTTTACAAGCCAAACCTCACTCAGATGATTTTCTGACATACATCTTATTGCTTGTCTTAGTCTAATTGTCCAGTGCAGATATATAGGTACCTCAACTCAGGCTGTGATCGCTGAGGTTGGCCTGGTTCCTCCACCACTCCCAGTTGCAGCTGGTGGACCCCTGAAGGTGGAGCTCAGGCTGGGCAGTGGACAGTGTGCTACCAAGGGCTGTGCGGAAGGTTAGTGTGAAGAACATAGTATTTTGTGCAGTTTCTTCATTTCACAGGACGTGTGTCACCAACAAATCTCTCTGTTTGAGCAGAGGATGTGGCTTACACCTCCTTTTACGTGGAAGACGATTACCCCCTTGTGAAGGTGCTCAGGGATCCTGTGTATGTTGAGGTGCGAATGCTGGAAAGGACTGATCCCAACATTGTCTTGACTCTGGGAAGATGCTGGGCAACTGCTAGCCCCTACCCCCACGAGCTTCCTCAGTGGGACTTGCTGATTGATGGGTAAAAGTGTTGGTTGACTAAAAGATATGTATTTATGATGCATTTATGATTGCATTCTCACACGTCTCACATTCTCACCTCTTCCACCCTGTGTCCTCTTGACATAGATGCCCCTATCGTAATGACAATTACCTGACTACCCCGTTGCGAGTGGATGCCTCATCAGGACTCTTTTTCCCGACCCACCATAAGCGTTTTGTCTTCAAGATGTTCACTTTTATAGACTATGCTAGAGTAGAAGATGCCAGCAAGAAAGTGACTGCACGAGCAACTCCTCCCCAGTTTTCCTACGTATGAAATTTTTTTTTAACCTTCATTTTAATATCACCTTATCTACATATTTATAAATAATAATACACTTGTTTTCCATCAGGTGCACATCCACTGTGATGCACTTGTTTGCCAACCCACTCTTGGGAATAACTGTGAACCAGTGTGCTTCAGAAAGAGTAAGTAGTGCTGTATTCACTTTGATGATACATACACCAAAAGCATGGTATTTGTATGAAGTCTGTTTCCCATAATTTTATCCTTTTAAAATTAGGAAAGCTATGTGCTGAACACATCTCCACCAAACGAGATAATGAGATCTGATATCATCATGTGTCTTACTTGACATCAAATCTGACAGTAACTGACCACTGCCATGTTTTCTACACAGGGAGAGAGATTGTTGCTTCTGCCACGAAAGTCGGAAGACCTGAGACCACTGTGGTTAGCAGTGGGAGGATTATCTTCAATGAACCAAACTCGAATGCTCAGTAGCCAAAAAACATCCACACAGAACTTTCTTGCTGTGAAAGCTCTGTTCCTGTTGCTTACTGAAAAGTGTTTGAGTTTCAAATAAATCTTCAAGTTGCTGAAAGAATGTGTTGTTTGAGCTCATAAAATTGCATTCAGATAGTGTACATTATTTAGACTGCAATCTCACAGCCTAAAAGCCAATATACTGACCCATGACAAAAATATGTGTCTATGCCTAAAAAATAAATAATTTACTTCCAGAAGATCATAGCAAATAATGTAAGATGACTGACAGTAACATGAGTGAACCAAAATGTATTGGCAGTCTTAGCCCCAGTTATCCATGCTGCTTTAAGCTAATGACACGATTATCAATTTACATATTTGTTTTAAATATGTATATAGCTTTTAGAAATAATATCTGGTCCTGTGTGTTTCACTTCGATTTAGAATTTCTTTCCAGCTTTCGAAATTTATTCAAGGATAAGCGGGCTAGGACTGGAATGCCAAATAAAATCATACTGTAGGTCACTATAGTATTACATAACTATACAGTGTAAAAAAAAATCATATTTGTTTAAAATCCATCACGATATGATATGATATCCAACAATGATATCCAACAATTGACGTAGTAACGAGACAGCATTCTCAGAGTGCAGACCTCTGCCAAGGTTGAACATTTCCCCAAAATGGATATTCATTCACATTTCTCACTTGATCGTCACAGAAAACTATATCATATGTATAAAATTTTCGGGGGCATGTGCTCATAGCATGTAGTAAATATGAGTTTTCTGTAAATGTTATTTTATTTGTATTAATAATTTGTAATATTTTGATAATATTCATATTATTTTCATCCTTCTAATTCTGCTAACAATCAAACAAACAGCGAAACACAAACATAACCTATTTGGCGGAGGTAATAATGTATAACAGTTCAACAGCACCACGAACTGTATCCTCCGAAACGATCAAACATGTAAATTACCATTTGTAAAACAGTTTCAACAGCAAAAATAGAAAAAGGTTGGATTTATTGCAAAACTGCTGTATTTCACAGGGTTAGTTTATACTTGCTCAATCGAGGCGCAGGATCACGCCACTGGTCATAGCCACTTCATTTCCCAAGAAACCTCCAGCGTACAGGAAGCTGACGTAGGAGCAGTCGCATTGAGATTGGACAGTGAATACGCCAGTTTGTCTCAGCCCAAATCACCGGACGTTGCTCGTGGCGAGGAAGTAAGCGGTTGTCTGAGTATATTATACTTCGATGGTTGTTAATAACCGCCTCCTATGCCGTTAAGGCCATCCAAATATGTTGGGCTCTTCCGGTTAAGCAGCACTACCGGCGAACTGCGTGATTTGTCAGCGAGATCTCCCTGCCACCTCAGACCGATACTTCACCGCGGTCTTCCTCTACTGTTCGCCCGGAAACTCACGATGCAATCCAGTCAACGCTTAACCAGCGACAGCGACCCCGACGAGGAGGGCTTGCGAGGAGCACGCAAGCCAGAGCCGGCGCTTTTCACCCCCATTCCTTCGCTCACAGCGGAAGACACGGGTGTCCCGTCGGAGAAGAAACGAGTGGCGAACACGCTTCTCAGCATCGAGAGAAACGTGAGGACCCCGAGTCCTCTGTCCGGGGCCAGCTGTGACGACGACTCGGAGGCAGAGTCTTTTCGGGATGGGAGAAGCGAGGGAGTCGACCCAGACACCCGGGGCAGAGCTTTTGCTTGGTGCCGAGACTTTTTGTCAGGGTCGTGGAAGACTCTCCAAGAGGACGATTTTCAAATCAGCATCGTCAGGTAAATAATGACCGTGGGAAAAATTACGATGCCACTGTAGTGGCGAAAAAGAAATTTAAACGTTGTCATTGTAGGGGCCGCTAGCGTGTGTCTGCTTTATAGAGTATGTAATGGCCATTATTCACTCATCTCTCTGTAAGTATTATTCGGTATTTCCCACGACAGTGGTTCCCTTTCAGTTTGAGATCACGAATTAAAATAATGTCTGTTTGTGATCATGACAGGGTGTGGCTCAAGTGTGGGCATGAGTTCAGAACAGTTCATCCTAATTGTGTTTATTTTCAATCTTGATGCCCACTATCTTTTGGTGTTGTGGTTGCTCTAGTTGTGCAATGTAATGTTTTATCATATGTTGTTGATATCCTGATGTCAAGATCCTGAGGGGTCATGTTAACTTTACTCTGGTGTGACAACACCGGCCTTTTTCTTTTGCAGCGGTGGACTGAGTAATCTGCTGTACCTGTGTAGTTTGCCTGAGCATGTGCACACTGTGGGAGAGGAGCCTCGCCAGGTGCTCCTCAGAATCTATGGTGCCATCTTACAGGTTGGTCTGTCGAGCAGGGATCCTCAACAAATAATATCATTTCACATTTTATTTTTACTGTTTTTGTGAGTGGCTGTACATATTTGATTCTATGTAGCAAATGATAATCTGATTAAATAATATGTGATCGATACCAACGGTACCATGACACTGTGTCAGAATGTCTTTCTGTGTATCTCTATCACAGGGAGTGGACTCTCTGGTGTTGGAGAGCGTGATGTTTGCCATCCTGGCGGAACGAACTCTCGGGCCCAGACTTTATGGCATCTTCCCCGAGGGACGCTTGGAACAATACTTTCCGGTATGATGCACATCTAATTGTACGCAGACACACGCATGTACACACACTGGGTTTCTTTCTTGTTTCTCACTGCTGTCATCTTCAGTGTGAGAGTGCTTGAGCATCTTGTGTGTGTGGAACCAAAGTGACACTATGCTATGGGCCCACTGTAGTTACTTGACGTTGATCATAATGTTGGAGGAGAAGGCATTTGCTGAGGTATTGTTTTCTGTGTGTGTCTGTTCTCCCAGAACACCTGCATGCGCACAGCTCAACTTTCAGATCCTTCCATCTCAGCTGAGATTGCCACCAAGGTGGCACGTTTCCACGAAATGATTATGCCCTTTAACAAAGAGCCTAAGTGGCTGTTTGGGACCATTGACAAGTAAGGACACCTTGATATCACTCTCCTTCTACTACTAGAACTGTCTTTTTCTGTACCTGTATGTAGTGTCTGTTTTTTCGCTTTTAGCTACATGGATCAAGTGATGAAGCTTAATTTTGTACGGGAGGCACATTTGAAGAAGTACAAGAAGCTGATGAAGCTTGACCTACCTGCTGAGCTGGAAAGTCTCCGGTGAGTTGGGGCACATGCTTCAGAAGGCCAGATACTGTTTATTGTATTCAGGCTTAAAGAAAATGGTAGGATGAAACTGCCAGTATCCCCTCTTCTTCCTTCTAGCACCCACCAGTGTCAGTGACAGACAAAAGCAGAGCCCCCCCTTCCCAAACTCCAGTGTTTTCTGGTCAGTTTCAGTCAATGGGCCACTATCAAAAATTCAAGAATAATAATGGTTGTATCAGAGATGACACAAAGAATACAGGAGAGCAATTAGGACCTTGTCTGTCGTTCCTTGTCGTGTTTTTTTTAATAGTCTTTTTTAACCCTGCAAAAATCCTGATTGGTGGTAAAAATGCAAATATTTAGACAAGTACATAATATCCTCACCACCAGAAAAGATAAGGATACAAATGGCATGCATGATCATGCTAACTGTAACAGTAACATGAGGTAGTGTAGATAGATGTGCAAAGTTTCTATGCAACATGAGGCTTTAAGGATTAGGTTGGGTTGGACACAGGGACCATACTAGCTGTCTTTCTGTTGCCAGTCTAAATGTTGACCTTTGTTCCAGTGCCTCCACAGTGTCACAGCTGAGTCCTCCTGACAGTCTGACCTTGGCGATCAATAGAGAACACCCCCAGGTTTTATTGTCTGTGTTTATCTATGAACACGTGTTTTAATCACATAGATGGACCAGTCACACACTGAAGCAGACGTAGAAGTCCTGGTTACGTGCTATCTGACAACCTGAGTTATTGTATCTAAATGGATAGCATGTCTTTTGGCTTAGGCAGATATCAGATTTCAAGATTCTGTGGTCTTTGGCTTGTCAGTCAGCGTTATTTTGGGTTTGATTTCTTTCAGACTTTGTCACTCTCATATACTCCCAGATTTCAGTCATGTTCTCCAAAACATGCTGGCACGAGTTAAATGAGCAATTCTGGAGCTTTCTTTTTCATACACTCCAAGGAACATATTAGATAGACCAACTGGATATTTGTATGTATTTCTATTTCTATTTCTATTTATCTAATTTTGCATGTTTATCTCATGTTTTTTTCCACATTCTGAGAAAACAAGAGCAAGGGTGGAACTGGCAGAACACTAAGCATTACAGTGCAAGTCGTGAAATGGCGAGAGTTCTGGAAAACATTAAATGTCTTGCGTCTCAGTCATCATCTGTTCATCTGCCTTTGTTTTTCCCCACAATAGTGCTTTGCTGGCAGCAACTCCCTCGCCTGTGGTGTTTTGCCATAACGACGTCCAGGAAGGTAAATAGTTTTCACATTCTACCACACCTCCAAATTATTTAATTTGGCTGATCCTGTCCTGTTCTTTGTGGAGCTGGCTTTGTGCACTGAGACACTGTCATGTTGAAACAGGGAGCGGCTGTCAAGCTGTTGCCAAAGTTTCGTTGTGTGCAGTAGCGTTAAAATCTACCATCATTGAAACAAAGAAGCCAAACCCTCAGCTTTTGCAGAAGGAAGCCATCCCACTACATTTTGTTCAAAAATTGCATTTTTTGTTTTGATAGTGGGGCTGATACTGTCTTGTTTTTCCAACACAGGTAACATCCTTCTGCTGGAAGACAAGGACCACTCCTCAACAGAAAGACTCATGCTGATAGACTTTGAATACAGCAGTTACAATTACAGGTGACGTGAGAACTCTTAGTCATTCACTTTGTGTAAAGGGACTGGTTTTGGTTTTTGGCAAATCGAATGAGTCATATTGCAACATTTTCGGTGCCTTATGATTAGATATCAGTGTTTTAAAACTTTGGTTTAGATTTTTCCTTTATATAATAATATTGCAGGTACTATATTTTCTTATGTATAGGGGTTTTGACTTTGGGAACCATTTCTGTGAGTGGATGTATGATTACACCTACGACCAGTGGCCTTTCTATAAAGCCAAGCCGGAGAACTATCCCACCAGAGAGCAGCAGGTCAGTCTAAAGATTTTAAAACCCTGTCTGGTTTTCTTTACCCTATTATCTCCATCCTTGCTCTTAATAGAGGCTCATAAAGAACAGCTTTAAATTGAAGGGTATTTATTTATTCATATGCACAAAATGCTACAATGTTAACTCTCACAACCATTGTTCTTAAATAGCTTGAAAACCTTTAATGTTGCCCTGTTTAGCATTTATAGTATTCTCATTAGACAGAAAATAAACATTTAATACATTATACAGGTTGTAACATGCTGCTGTACTTGATTGTAGCTATAAGGACACTTATGTGTATGAATTTATTTTCTCATCATTAAGTAATTTTAGCTGTTTAAACATGATTTCTCATTTCAGTGTTTCTCCGCTGAATGCTTGTTAGCTATGTAGGCCACTGAATATTTTCCTCCTTGCTCCTCCCTGTGAAGCTCAGACAGATAGCCCTGTCCTACAGCTTAAGCCTAAGAGCTGAAGTGCTTAAGAATACAGTAAACGACAGAAGGCAGAAGTGTTTTGGTTTCAGGGAGCCATCTAGTGGTAAAATGCATTCATGCCTGATTGAGTTACAGAGGGCCAAATCACAAAACTCATGTGGGAAAACTTATCAAACTGTTAATTGGTTGTTATTGCAAATGAACCCACTCGACATTTATTGTTGGGTTCTGTTCCTGAAACTAAGATCCCACTCTTTAAAGATAATGCAAAGAGAGAAAAGATGTGTACATAACAATGAATGATAAATGGAATGGAACAAAAATAATTCCGCATTTAGAAGTAAAACATTTGATTAATTAAATTATGGAACGATGTGATCAGTGTATGTGAAATGAAGCGTGTAATTTTTTTGTTCTTTTTGCAGCTTCATTTTATCAGGAGTTATTTGGCAGAACACAGAAAATACTCTGACATTACCACGGACCAGACACAAATTGAGGAGGAAATGATAATCGAAGCAAACAGGTAACACAGTGTTGGGTTGGTCACTGAGCAGTTTAGTCAATTATTTGCTCAGAAATGGTTAAAATATTAATAATCAAGATTGAATAAGAAATATAATAAACATAAGTTCCTTGGGACGCCAATCTTGAACAAGAGAAATGGATGGGGAAAAGAACATTCAATGACTCACCTTTGTCTTTGACACAAACAAAACGCATGGCCTCATCCTCCGCTTGTAGTGGGCCTGAAGCCCGACACTTTTAATAATTCCTAGCAGTGGGTAATATGTACTTAAAACTTTTCGAAGAATCACAAGAACCCTAACATTGTTGTATGTTTGTTTGCTACTTTTGTAATCTGTAGATATGCTTTGGCTTCACATTTCCTCTGGGGGTTGTGGTCCATCATTCAAGCCAAGATATCCAAGATTGAGTTTGGATACATGGTAAGGAGAATTAATTGTTGTTTTTCAGTCTGATGGAAACACTAACTGAATACTACGTTTGCGACAAGTCTAGCATTCATATTTATTTATTGCAAAATTTCCATTGGTCCTGCCTCTTAGCAGACAATATTGTTTTTCGCAGGATTATGCCCAGTGTCGCTTTGATGCCTACTTCAAACAGAAGAAGCTCATCTCCTGAATTCCATCATATTCATCAGCATGCACCGTTGATCCCCCCCACACACACACACACACACACACACACACACGCATTATCATTCTTCCAAGTACATCTCATGGTTCTGCTAAGGTATATTTCACTGTATTTTATTGCAGCTGCATGTTATTGAAACTCTAACTCTATGCAGCACTGCTTACGGGAAGTGGTAGTTTTTGAACTGTAGAAATTTACATTTGAAGCACAATCCAAGCTTTCAGGCAATCCATTTTTATTTCCTGCACACATTTCCTCATGAGAGAAATTTTGTTAGAGCAGATGTAACTCAATAGCTCTATTAACTGTTGTTTATCTTTAAAAGGGCTCAGTTAATGTAATGTATGGCTGTTTTATTATGTCACCCATTGTCTAGATGCACTTCTCTTTTTTTGGACCATTTTTTTGACCATGGCATCATCAATCCTTTGGCTTTGCTGTCTGCGCATGTCGCTGATGGACAGTCCTGGTTGGCAGAGACGTTGTGTATTCTAATTTCAGACTGTAAATCTCACTGTAATCATCATTTTCATACTGTACAAAGGCTTTTGTACAACTCTTAGTCATTCCACTGTGCCTTTTTGTTCTGACACTCCTTCTGCATTGAGCAGTTTAGATTCCAGAAGGGCTGATTGTAAAAGTTCTTTCACCTAGCTGGTCCGAACGTTTAAATGGTCGTGGTAGTTTTACCAAGGTGTAAGGGAAAATGTTCCTTAAAGTTAAGCGAAGAACATACTTACATTTATCAAAAGCTCTGTTTTTTACAGTATCGCTACAGTCAAAGCTATTAAACTGTTAATTAAACCATTAGAACAGTTTCAAGGCAAGTGAGGCATTTAAGTCTGTTGAAATGGATTCTGTCACCACGTCAGATATCTGTTTCTTTATCTCGGCCAAGAACAATAATTTGGAATAATCAGCTGTATTATGTTTACTAAAATGTCCATCTGGTACATATATTACGTGGAACCACAACTGGGTTGCCCTAAGTTAGAGCCCACAATAATTGAAATCTGTGAGTCTTTGGTTTTAACATTTTTTAGAAGCTTTGTCTGAATCTTGTCTGCTCCTTTTATTTATTTAGACTGTCTTGTGGATTGGATTGAAAGCACTGCCACCAATTAACATCTTCATATCTTGTTTCACACAAGAAACGAGAAGCTCAGAAGCTCAAACATTGTCACAGTGCAGTTTCATTATGTGGACAGTTCTTAATATTATGTTTGTCCAATTTTCAGAGCTAAAATATAATTTGAAAAGTAATAAATGTATGTTCTTAGAACTTGTGTCACTATGCCTGCTCTCATTAACTGTCTTTGCCTTAAAAGATACTTCAAAAATGTTTTGATGCAAGTGTGAAGTAACTCGCTGCCAGGTGGTGGGTCGCTGTACTGTCACCATATTGCAAAGCAAACTGAGCACCCCACGATTACGTCAAGAGCGGAGTGAGGGCAGCCATGTGCTCTCCCACAGGGCGGACTGTTGTCCCACCTCCGTGCGCCAAGAATAGAGCGGTAGAAAAACATATGCTGCTCAGAGATCGGGGTACTTCTGAATCAACTGGATCCGTTGAAGTTCTAGCTTTACCAGCCTTTCATTTACCATGCTTTCTGTTGGCATGCTGTCTTAAATCTCTGCTGACAGCTGCTTTGCTGTTTGTGCTGTTAAAGGGCATGTGACTGTGAGAGCCGAGGTGGGGAAAAAGAGATAAATGGATTAAAGTGGCTGTCTGGTCCCCTTTTTTTTTCTCATCATCTACTGGCTGTTTCGAATTCTTGTAAAGATCTACGTGCCGATTTGAACGTGTGGTTAGAGCAATAATAGTGTGAGAGGGGCATCTTTGGACTTAGTCAGCTATCTCCTGACTTTAGACTCAAGAGTTTTATCAATCAACTAACACCTTGCACAGACAGTATTTAAATCGAAATGAATCCTTTTAGGCAGTATCTTATGATACTCTTTGACTGGATAATCTTATGGCTGAAATATAGTCTTACAAGTCTTTGGAGAGATTTTCCAATAGTCAATGCTTGGATAGCGTCCCCAGGTATCGCAGAAAGACAATCATGCCAAGAGGACTCAGAGGAGTGGAAAACCAATGAGGCACTCCGCACATATCACCTTGGAGATGGTGGGAAGATGGTCACAGTTCAAACCAGCACACATGCTTTCCATGTAAGTAAGAATACGAGACACAATTCTTCCAGCCATACATTTTATTCAAAAACTAATCAAAGGTCAAAAAAAACTAACAGTAATCCTTCATTTTTTAGGTGGAACTTGGAAGGCTTTCAGAGTGCAGCGAGTACTTCCGTGCATTGTCCCAGTCCAAAATGAGAGAGACCTCAGAGAGCCTCATCCATCTGGACCATGTGTCCTCCTCTGTCTTTTTCAATCTCCTTGAGTTCTCCTTCCATAATAAGTTTCAAGTCCCTCAAGGGGAGTTGGACACACACATCCAGGTATCCAAAAGAGAGATTCAAATCTCAAATAACTATTTATCCTTGTCAATTTAGTGCTGGGATTCATCCCAAACCAACCTATCACCTCTCGCTTCCTCCCTGTCTGACTCTGGAGGTCAGCAGCTATCTCTTGACTGAGGCCTTCCTCTCGAAGTGCCTGTTCGGTCCTGGCAGATGAGCTCAGGCCGGATAACTGTTTATCCTACCTGAATCTAGCTCAGGAGATCTGTTGTGCAGAGCTGAAGATGACAGTTCTCACCTACTTGAGTAGGAACATGATGGAGCTGTCACGCCTCACCAGGTATGCAACACTTAATTATTATATACGTATAAGACTGAGTTTGCCACATTGCTCTCTTGTTGTTAAAACTAATTTTTCCTCAGGTGTCTGAGCAATGAGGAGAAGGAGGAAATTGTCAACCTGAGGACACGAGGAGATCAACACCTCTGTTGCCTCAGGAAAGAGAACCTAACTTCTTGGAATGACCCCGAAACAGAACTTGCACGACATATCTTCGTCCTTAAGGGGTCGGAGGACAGTGAGGCCTGGCATCCAGTTACAGAGCTTCCTTTTAGGGCTGACAAGTGGTGTTTCACTACAGTGGTTCTGTACAACTACCTGTACATCATAGGAGGCTACCGACAGCGTGTGAAGAGAGGCTGGGAGTTCAAGATGGCTTCCTTTAGGTATAATCCCTTCACTCATACCTGGGTCTCCACAGCTCCTCTGATTAAGGTGAGAGAGTCTTCTCGCCTTTAAATCAAGCTGATCTTGCTCCAAATGAAACTGCTCTTGCCTTGTCTTTTTCAGTCATTTATATCCTCTAACACTAATGAAATGTGTCACCCTCTGTTGCACCCACAGCACAGAAGACACTTTAGTGCGGTGGCCTGTGAAGGCTATGTTTATGCTGTGGGAGGCTGGTACTTGGACTCCCTGGTTACTCCAGACTCAAGCACGGCTCTCTACACAGCTGTAGAACGCTATGATCCATGGGAGGACACATGGCGGTTTGTGTCCTCTTTGTCAGTGTAAAATAGTAGGCAGATTTGTTTGGCACTGGATGTCTACCTTTCTACATTTAATGTTTCCCCTTAAAAATCATTCTTTGTTGGTGTACTGGTGGCTGAATGTAATCTCTGCCTTAGGTTTGTCTCATCCTTGCCACTCACTGACTTCCAGTTTACTGTGTCCTTATCCCATGACGTGCCCCTTGCCACTAGCCTTGGACACTGTCTCTATGTGTTGGGGAGCATTCAGAGGACTGGAGAGAAACTGTTGCTGCAGTACAACACAAGGCAAGGTAAAGTAAGGTGTCCAGAAGACTCTGGGTTTATTTCCAGCCCAGAAAGCTCATACTTAGGCACACTGTTGTCTCCTTCCAGCTCCAGTTACCTAAAATTCTCATCACTGTATGAAAAAAGCAGTGTTTCTGCATTTTCTCTGTGCTTTAGACTCCTGGTCTGAACTTCTTCCCACCCTCACCAGAGTAGATGCAGATCTCCCTACTCTTTACTTCCTGGGTGTCAAGGACAGGCTGTTTGTAATTGGTGGAAACAGCTTGGAGAATGTTGTGACATCGTTCTGCGTGCAATCACAGAAATGGGGACAGGTGAGAATCTAAATTTGTTGATAAAAGAGAAAATCCATCACAGCTTTCTCCCAGCTGGAGATTGCTGAGTTATCTCTTCTTTATTCTTTCCTCATCCAGGTGCACAGGGCTGAGAAAGTGGCATTTGCTGGACAGGGGACAGTTGCAGGTGACAAGGTCATGATGCCAAGTATCGAATACAACACTGTTGCCAGGATAGATCTCCAAACTCTCTCTCTTAGAGCTTTTCCTCCTCTACCAGTGTCCATGCGCTATGAAGCTGTCTTTCATCTTCACTTCTAACATTATGGTTAGCTTCTTCTCTGTACACATTTTGTAATTTTTTTGTGGCTGAATGTAGTAGTACTACTAGTTCTCTCAAACATAAACTTCCTCTGCGTATTATCAGTGGAGGGTAAGCACTATCTCTTGTTAGACTAAGGCACTGTAGTAACTCTAGGAGAAATTTAATTTAAGAGTATTTTTGTAATTGATTGCAAATTGCTTTTAAACATTTTTCTGGTGAGACTTTGTTTACTGGACTGTTTTTGTTTTGTGTCTGTTTTTTAAAAAGAATATTGACGTGGGTCTGTTTGTGTCTGAAGTACATAAGAAAATATGGATCTACAGAGATAATCCTCAATTGTACCACCCAGTTCAGGTCTGTAGTGCCATATTCCCTTTGTTTATTTATTTGTTGTTGTTTACATAAAACATTTCTTCCTTTCTTACATTATTGTCGAATTTGAAAGTTGTGATGGGTATTACCTGAATTCACACAGCTGGTGGCACAGCATCACACAATGAAGGCAGCATATTTAGTTTACTGTCTTTAAAACACATATACACACACACACACAGACACACACACATATCCAACAGGCCCTCTCTCTGCAGACAAAAAGGAATTGTCACATTGCTCTCACATCCCAATGCAGCGATGTAATAGATTCAGTTACACAGCAAAGACCTTGTGGCACATGAGGTTAAGCTCTGTCTGTGTTTGGTGTCTTGTTACATAAAGAAGCACGTCCAGAGAGAGAGAGAGAGACAGAGAGAGAGAGAGAGGAGGAAGGGAGGGAGGCAGGACTGCAGAGTACAGGGGACGAAAGCTCTGATCTCACTACCTGAGGAAAGCCACTTCAAGGGCACTGAAGTCACACACGCACACACACACACACACAAACACAAGCCTGAGTACAGAGGAATTTCACTGGTACAAACCAAAGTCACCTCTTCTGCCTGAGCGGATTACACTGACTCTCATCTGAAAACGGTAAAACATGGGCCTGATTCTTATTTGTTGTTCTTATTCATACCAGCATGTTGTTATTGTATTAACTGTAGTTATTCTGATTGACAGTTGTAACTGACAGCGTTGTTTTAATTACACGTGTATAACAGGTCAGGGAGAAATTTTCTTTTAGCGTCTTGTACTTCATGTGCCTTTTATATAAAATGTTAGGTGAAAATCTTGATGGGGAAGTTCAATCAGGCAGTGCTGGAAAAATAATTTCAGCTCTTTTTTCTATTAAAAAAATGTTTAGTAATCATTCAATCGTCAGTCGATCATGCTTGACTTGCTCACAGGATTCTGTAAGCATTCATCTGTGGGTTGTAGCCTGTGTTTATATTTTCATGGCCATCTGAGGGCTGTGCACATGCTCAGCCGGTGCACCGCTATATCTGGCTGTTGAACTTTGTCCCACTTTGTGACTGTTCAGTCATATGACATGGAAAAAGAAATCTTAGACCTGTGAGCTTGGCCATTTCATGGAGTGGTTTGTGAACTGTTTAGAAAGCCATTACATTCAAAAGGCAATGACTGAAACATTCCACTTTGCAACATCTATACACTGGCCTACAAAAGTTTAAGTGTCAAAACTCAGTGTCAGTGTCAAAGTCAAAACTTCTGTTACTGTGAAGTGAATTAAAGGTGACCTGAGATCCAAAAGTTCTCTTATCTGAAATTTAGTGCGGTGATGTTTTTATGGGAAATTGTAATGAATAAGAGCGTGTTATCTAATCTTCAGATATTACAGGGTATGAATTGTGGACACTGAGATCCTGGAAAGACCTATTATTGGTGGGATTGCTGCGCAAGCTACAGTGTGTGACATCAGCAGTGATTTCTTCAGAAATTGCATTGGTTAAATAAGAGATATGTTTGTTTGCCCAATTAAATGAACTTATACAATATATAAAAGTCCTTATTTTTTCATCCTTTTCTGAAATATTATAATATACATACATTCCAGACAGGAACCTCATAGATTCCTTTTTGCTCTCCAATGATAGTAATACAAAGATAACACAAAGATGGCTGAGGCACATCAGGCGGTGGGCTTCCAGTTCACTGTGCGCCCCGATGGTGTGGATCTTAAACTGAGTCAAGAGGTCATCAAAAACATCTACCTGTCAGGACTGACAGCATGGAAGAAGAGAGCGATACAATTCAAGGTATGTCCCAAAGTAGTTGTGGTTATTAGTGCTCATAATGTGTGAGGTCAGTCTTGTTTGTAGTGTAGTATTTACAATTTATACATGCATTTTCTAAACAGACCAGGGCACAAATATTCCTCCTCATCATATACATTGAATCATATCTTTCATTCACAGAATGGTGTATTGGCTGGCGTCTACCCAGCCAGTCCTTCCAGCTGGCTAATAGTTGTGATTGCCATGATGAGTTCGTTGTATATTCGCCTCGACCCCTCTCTAGGAATGATTGATACCATCAAGGATAACCTACCACAAAGGTCAATCCCCCCAGTCTGGTATAATCATGTCATTAATTGCTGTGGTTACATTTCTAAGTATTCTGCTTGAGCATGGATTTGTTTGGAGGAGCTATGCAGTAAAACAGTTGTTAAAAATCTACATTTACTTTTGTGTCTTTCCTGTAACAAGGGCAATGTTGTGCCTTTTCTGAGCAGAAACTATATGTCAGTGCAGACCCGAGCGGTGCTGAGTGCCATCCTCTTTGCCACTGGACTGTGGCTGTTCCTCATCTACCTTCTGAGATACACTCTCAAAGCTCTGCTCTCCTACCACGGCTGGATTTTCGAATCCCATGGGAAAATGAGCACCTCTACCAAAGTGTGGCTGGTACGTTTGTCCCTCTGTCTTTCACACACTCTGTCTGAATCTTTAATTGTGCAACATGTGCCAATGAATTTTCTGGTTGCGAAAACACTATGCATTTCATCTTTGATTCCCTTGCTCAGTTCAGGGGGTATAGCCATGGTTAAGTCTTGTTTTAATCTCTTATAAAGGGTTATTTGTCATACTGTATGTATGATATAAATAGTCTTGTTGTTTTTTTTTTTTTTACCAGAGCCTGGTGAAGATGTTCTCTGGACGCAGACCACTGCTTTACAGTTTCCAAGCCTCTTTACCCAGGCTCCCTGTTCCCACTGTGGATGATACAATTCATAGGGTATGTAATTATGGAATCATGGAACTGTCTTTCCGTGACCAGGAACACTAACTAATTTATTTCTTCAATCATTTAAAGCGGTGGTTGAAAAAGATGCCTCACCAGTATGGGTAGTAGAAGGAAGACTGTTTTATGGCAGTGTAGTCAAGTTCTTTCTAAATATGTGCCTCCTTCTAACCACTTGTCCAGAAGCTAACTATACTCATATACCAGAACTGTATTTAAATGTAATAAAGTATAACCTGATATGTCAACTTTTCATGTTTTTTCATGTCATCCTTTGATTATTTCAAAAGTAATACCACATTTCTGTCTTTTATCATTTACTCTCCAGTATCTCCAGTATCTACTGCATGAACTGAACCTACAGGGAAGCTTTTTACATACAATTGAGGAATGTCACTTGTTTAACCATACAGATAGCTGTTCAACTATACCACCATCTACTGTTCTACCTCCCTTCCTGCACCTTGAGGAAGTTGAATAGAATAGTACAGTAGTAGATGAGGGAAAAGATGCCATGTCCTCTTAGCTACATACTGCACATCTCCTGTATGATTTTCTCCTGTTTGTGTATCTCAGCTGTTCTGTTATATGAGCTGTGTTTCTACATATTACTGATCCCTTGTCCATGTTTTTGCCCACAGTACCTTGAGTCAGTTCGCCCTCTGCTTGACAGTGATGAGTACAACCAAATGGAGATTTTAGCCAATGACTTTAAAGAATCCAAAGCAGCCCGGCTGCAGAGATATTTAATCCTAAAATCCTGGTGGGCAACAAATTATGTGAGTAGTCCTTCAAGCAGTAACACAACATTAAAATTCAGCCATAATGTCATGCAATAATAATCTGTATCTGCTCTAGGTAAGTGACTGGTGGGAGGAGTACATCTACCTCCGGGGCAGGAGTCCTATCATGGTGAACAGTAACTTCTATATAATGGTAAGATAAGCTGTCATCATTTTTGTTATACCAGCAGAGTGTCTCCTTAATGCTCATTTTATAATTATAGTAATAATCTAAGTTATATTGTAAAAAGTGGTAAAAGAGAACATGCAAGTAGTGAACAAACAAAAAATTCTCAAAACTGTACCTGTCTACTTACCAGTCACAATATTTGGAATAAATGTTTTCTGATTTATATTTGTACTCTGTTTTGTGTCTTTATTTGTGTTGACGCCAAATGTGTCATCAATCCATGTGGTGCATTTATTTTATGCAAAGGACCTCTTATACGTGACCCCAACACACCGACAAGCTGCACGCACAGGAAATGTGGTCCACGCCCTGCTGCAGTACAGGCGCAAACTGGAACGTGGTGAACATGCACCGGTAATGTTTGATGTGACATTCTGAAAACTTACTTTCAAATATTCATGGCTACACCAGCAGCAATCAAAGTCAAAGTCTGGGTGAAAATTTCCTACTACCACCTACCTTAACAGGACTGTGTGGATGTTAAATTTGAGTGATGGCAGCCTTCTCATAAGCAAAGAAACCCTCCACTTTCATCAGGTTTGAATATTGGTAAATCCCACTTTAAACTAGGAAGAAGAGAGTAGATGCAACTACACAAAACTCTCATGCAACATAACTAAAGCTCTTCCAATTTGGCAGAGAATAATGTGTTCATGTGGGCCTATTATCTAATAATTTTCTCTCCTTATCATCTTATTTCTTATCTAATTTAGGGGTAATTTCATTTTCTTTCTTCTTCTCAGCTAAGGGCTTTGGGGACTGTTCCTATGTGTTCCACTCAGATGGAGAGGATGTTTAACACCACCCGCATCCCTGGCATTGAAACAGGTGAGCAACTAGGGCTGTGGGACAGACAGTTCCTGCTCTGTCCTGCTCTAACAACTGCACTGCAGGCACTCAGGGTCGATGTGTTTGAACAAAAACTGTGTACTTGTTCCAGAGTGATTGTACTTCTAATTGCATTCTACCCTCAGCCTCTGTCCTTACCCATCTGACCTTCTTTTGTTGCTGGACCACCCCTGCAGATATTGTGCAGCACCTGACTGACCGTAAGCACCTGGTTGTCTACCACAAGGGACGGTTCTTCAAAGTGTGGCTGTATACTGGGGGGCGTCACCTCTTGCCCAGTGAACTTGAGACACAGTTTCAAAGGATCCTCAATGACACATCAGAGCCCCCGCCGGGAGAACTCAAATTAGCTGCCCTGACTGCAGGAAATAGGTATATGCAAATAGGCAAACCTGCACCGGACAGATTCTAACTCACTTAGGCATGCTTTGATTAATCTGTCTCATTCTCACTCCTAGAGTTCCTTGGGCTCGGGCTCGAATTAAATATTTCAGCCAGGGAGTAAATAAAGTGTCCCTGGACGCCATCGAGTCAGCTGCCTTCTTCTTGACACTGGATGACGAGCCTCAGGGTTATGACCCTTCAAAGACAAATTCACTTGATAGTTACGCCAAGTCCCTGCTGCATGGAAAATGTTACGACAGGTGGGCAGACGAGTCAAGGGCCTCAGTGGGACTCAGTACAGACTCCACTCCTTCGTGATTTGTTTCCCTTAAATGTTTTGTCTTGTCTCACAGGTGGTTTGACAAGTCTTTCACCTTGATCTCATATCCAAATGGAAAAGTGGGGATAAATGCCGAACATTCTTGGGCTGATGCACCAATTGTAGGACATATGTGGGAGGTATGAAATGTACATAGGTATCATGTTCAAGCAATAACTTCAAAGTTTGCTGGAAGCTTCAGCTGTCCCTTTCTGTCTGTGTAGTATGTCCTTGCAACAGACTGCTTCCATCTTGGCTACACAGAGGAGGGACACTGTAAAGGGGATGTGAACAAGGGCCTGCCTCATCCCACTCGTCTACAGTGGCAGATTCCAAAAGAGGTACGGCAGAGCCTTGAATCTTTTACCACCACCGATACAATCTGATACTGTACGTGTCCAATAAGTGATTTTTCTCTCTTTAGTGTCAAGACGTCATTCAGACCTCATACCTATTAGCCAAACAGATAGCTGATGATGTGGACTTTCATGGTTATCTGTTTAATGAGTTTGGGAAAGGTCTGATCAAGAAGTGCAGGACCAGTCCAGACGCTTTTATTCAGCTGGCACTGCAGTTGGCACAGTTCAGGGTAAGACATGAAACACCCTCTTCTTCTCTGTCTGAAATCACGTTACTGGCATTATTGCTCTCAGTATAGACTTTTAAATGTTGTAACTGTACCATCAACCATCATTAAATCATGTTAATCCATCTGTTTTATAGGACCAGGGAGTGTTTTGTCTGACGTACGAATCATCAATGACTCGTATGTTCAGGGACGGTCGGACAGAGACGGTGCGCTCCTGCACTTCTGAAGCCGTTGCTTTTGTCAGAGCCATGGAAGATGCTGGTGTAACAGTAAGCAGAGCAAATAAACACAAATACATAAATCATAAATGATTGCAATGTAAAAAGCTATGTTATATGAAGTATAGTGAGTTGCGCAAAATGCAGACTGGACGTATCTGGTATCAAATGTGTGTGCTGTCAGGTCATACTGTGAGAGGTCATGCTTTAAGAGGTCACATTGTGCTGCTTAGGACTTGGTCACCTGGACCTGAGATAATGTATTGCCTTGTGTCCTTGCTCTGAATTTTGAACTCACACATGTTCCAGGTTAAATTGACAGTGACACTGACACAAATTGGCAAGAGGAATGAGATCACTTTGAACTTTAAATTGCCCTTTGTTTGCCTGTTTGCCTGTTTTTTGTTTTTTGCGGTCAGAATGCCCAGAGACTCGCCCTGTTTCAGAAGGCAGCAGATAAGCACCAAAACATGTATCGTCTGGCCATGACTGGTGCCGGCATCGACCGTCACCTCTTCTGTCTCTACATAGTGTCCAAATACTTTGGTATTGATTCGCCATTTCTTAAGAAGGTCTGAGGGTCATTGTTGCTTTATGATTCACCTTTTTTCATTAACCTATACCTCTCACAATTCTTTTACTCTAACTCTAATCATTTTCCATGCAACTTCTTTGCTTCTAGGTGCTTTCAGAGCCCTGGAAGTTGTCTACAAGCCAGACTCCACAGCAGCAGCTCAATTTAGTGGACATCAAGAAGTTCCCTAAATTTGTGGGTGCTGGTGGTGGATTTGGCCCAGTGAGTTAAATCTTTTTATGTTAGAGATGTGCAAAAGTTATCGTCCTGTAGCCCTGACCTGGAAGGACTTAGTGCAGTAAAATAATAACCTTGTTTACCCCTAGGTGGCTGATGATGGGTATGGTGTGTCTTATATCATTGTTGGGGAAAACCTCATCACATTCCACATCTCCAGCAAGTTCTCCTGCCCTGACACAGTAAGAGCACAAATGAGAATGCTGCATTATTGATCCACATGTATATTGTTTAGATAATCTTTCAAGACTCAGCACTTTTTCTGTTTCTCTCTCTCGCTCCCTCTCCCCCATTACTCCCTCTCTGTGTGATATGCAGGACTCATACAGGTTTGGTCAGCAGATTAGGAAGGCCATGCTTGATATCCAGAGACTTTTCAAGCCGGATAATGATAAGATAATGCCAGAGCATGAAAAGCACGTGCAGCTGGAAAATGGGAAAAAGCACTTATAACTGACACTGCGGGATGTTTTGCCGGAGTTGCCTGACACGCGACTTGTGAGTCAGATTTTGACATCGGCCATTCATATAGCCAAAGCAATTACGGTGACAGGTTGCACTTTCAGTCTTTTTGCTTTTTCTGGTGGTCATATTATAGGAGGTGGTCATTCCACTCAGTCAGACAAAATGAATAGTTGTTACTCCTCCTAATTTATTTCTATTCATATTGTACTTGTCAGAGCTGTTTGTTGCTGAAGGAAAGATATTGTCTTTTCATAATGGGAATTTTTGTTTTTGCCATGGATGTCTCTGTTTCCTTGGCATGTTTTGCCAGTTTTTGCCATAGACTAAACATAAACTAAATGTAATAATCTAAATATATTTGTGTCTGTAGTTTGTGCATATGAAATATATCTACCTAAAGACTTTTACTAAAACTTTAAATTTTAAGATCTAAATCTGTCAGCATTTGTTAGATAATAGAAATAAAAATTAATTCATTTTACTACCCTGATAATTACACATACATACATTCAACAATTGTAATACCACTTTTAATACATCAAAACAGACACAGAAAAACAATGTATTTTAAGAGAAGTTTATTATAAGAGATGAGGTGGAGGTTATATCTTGTTCCTGGTATCCATATGAACATTTACAGAGGCCTCCCAGATTCCTCCTATTAGGACAAACATAAATGATCTGGACTCTGATCAGCTGGAAGCTTAGTCAGACTTCTGTCAGTACACCTTTGAGCAACACTGAGTGCAAAACAAAATTCACCAGCTCCTGAGCAAAGGCAACAGACTCACTGATTAGTGCAGGTGACTGACAAACATTTTTTCCCCATTAACGCAGTTGCGCAATTCTGATTCTGATGTTGGCATGGCAGATGACAGATGGTTCGTCCCCTGACAGTTATGCAGATTTCTCCTCATCTAAGACTTTAAACTGTGATTCACCTTGGACTTCAGATAAATTTCTGCATTTTAGGTAAAAAAAAAATCACTGCAGTTCTATGATGACAATGGGCAACAATACATTTAGTTCATTCACATGACTGCAGCTCCCAAATAGTGAGAACAAACCAGCTTCTATTTGAATATTTATTAGTTTACATGGGGACAATACAAAAAGTCAAAGTAATAAAAAAACAAACCATTCTGGTGACACTCAGTTTCAAGGCATCAGTTACAGCAATGAACTAAAACTAGGCTTTATAACTGTACAAAGTGAATGGACAAACAAAAAAAAACATCACATCACCTTGATGTCGCTTGATGAGAGCCATTTTAAAAGAGGCAACAGACTCTAGACTTTCTAAGATTCAAAATGAATCAACAGTATCAGATTATCGTCTTCATTACTCTCTTACCAGAAGCTGCCTGCCAGTCAAGCACATTTAACATAACAGAATACAACAGACACAAAAGGCATATGGATTTTAAGTATGCTCTAGTCCTTACCAATTTTTATCATGGGGATACTGCAGGTTGAGTCCACTGGGTGGTGACATGCTCCCCGGGCCACTGTGTGGTGTGTGTGCTGCTTTTTTCATGTCGATACACGCCAACCCAGTCATTTCTGCGTACATACTATTTTGTGTATACTGTATATTTCAACACTCTAGGATGGTTTTGTAGTTTATGTGTCTAAAATCACTCAGCAGAGCTTTTGGGTTCCGGTCTATGATTCAGCAAAGGCGGATTAAGAAGTCGCACCGGGGGTTGGGTTGACATTCTGCGTCGCAGCTTGTGGTGCCACCTCTATGATCCGAGGTTTGTCAATGATGCGAGCAGTACGGTTTCCTTTCTCTACAATCCCGATGATCCACGCTTGGTGGCCCTCTCCGTATTTTGGGGATTTGATCTCGGCACAGAAGCGGGCAGCCTGCTCCCGCGGAAGACAGATTAGCAGGCCTCCTAGAAATTAAAGGAGATTTGTTCAGTTAGAAGGGCCTTAAATGATGATTTTGAAAGTGTAGCGATGCTGATGAGTGCTCAGTTCTCTTACAGCCAGATCTAAGTGTCACTTTTGAAACTGATGTGGATCACTGTGTTGTTGCCAATAGGCTGAGGTGTTTGGTGGAATTAGACAGGCTGCAGTGCAACTGTTCTCATCTTATTGGTCTGATTGATGTCATTCACTGTCTGCAGGGATTTATGTCATTTTGGGTTCCTCTTTCCTTTGGTGTCTCTCTCAACACATTTCTTGTTCATCTTCACCGCCAATACTATGTGTCTGATTCTAGTAGTTATGGCACCCAGATAGCGAAGCATCATTTTTATTAATGTTTTCCTTTGATGTCTATTTTGTCATCTTATATAACAGTTTGAGAGGCTCACCCTTAAACTGCACTATATCCTATAGTCCTCTATATATCCTATATGGAGACAGAACAGTCAGGAACATTAAATTAGAAGAAAAAACCTCACACGCACACACCTGATGTTTCAGGGCAGGTGCCGTGCATGAGACCAAACATGTTCCCACAGGCCTTGGACACGGCAGCCATCTTGGCGAGCACAGGGAGGTTGTGGATGACAAATGACACTTCACTCCGCTGTTGTCGTGCCAACGTCTGAGCATGGCCAAGGATGCCAAACCCTGTGATGTCAGTGGCTGCATGGGCATTGAAGGTGTGCATGAGACCAGCCGCTGCAAGGCAGGACAGAGAGAGGTTTTAGTTATTCATGCACTGCTTTGCCTTCAATTTGACATTATAAGCAGAATATACTATGCAACACAGGGTGCAGTACAGCTGAGCTCCAGCAGAGGGCCGCTGTTGACTAAATTCAAAACTACTCTGCCCAGCAGCTGCTGCTGGGGGTGTGCTCAGTCAAACACAGTTATTCAATTGAAAAACAATGACAACAACCCGAGGTTAGGGGAGGTGTTTGACTGCGAATCAGTTATAGGGACACATTCAAAGTGGTTTTACCTGTCCTGTTAAGCCGAGCCATGTTCATCATGGCTTCATGGTAGGCCAACTCTACATCTTCTTGGGTGACCACCAGCTTGATCTTGTTCCACTTCTCAGGCTGTGACATTTAAACAAAAAACACATATAGTCTGTGGCATTAGTGGTTATGTTACAGAACAAGAAGCGTCCAGACACAATCATTCATGACAGAGCAGGCAGACTTACAATATCTAACCACTGGTGTACTGCAACGGCCACTTGAGTTCCAAGTGGCTTGGTCAACACCAACACGTCCCCGGGCACTGCATTGTCTGGCCTGAGAAACGTCCGACACAATGTCATCATCTTGATTAGCAACATTCCAAAAAAAAATTTGTACATTCATATGAAGCAGCTATAAGTAGCTTGAACAGCAAAAGTAAAGAAATGTGTAGTAGGAGCTTTCCTACATGATAAACTCATTGGGCTGGCAGACTGTTGTTGCAACTCCTCCCATCACGACCCACGGGTTGAGCACTGTCTGTCCCCCTGTTACAGATGTGCCTGCCTCCTCTGACGCATCCTTGAATCCCTGGATGATCAGCGGCATGACTTTGTCTCTCTCCTGTAAAGACCCAAACCACGAAGAGAAAATACGATAGAATAATAAAAATGATCAAATACTACTACTAATACAAACCTATCTTTGCAGTGATTGCCAGACACAGACTTGCCTCTTACCTTCTCTGACATTTTGTTGCTGACTCCCAAAAGCATCAACATGTTGTCACACTCTGTCACTCCCATGGCATACAGGTCACTTAGAACGTTGGCACAAGCAATTCTTCCCTACAAAATACAAATACTGAACATTAAAGCACGCAAATGGTCGGTTGTGGGAAGTAGGCCCACGTCAGACCCATTAATGCACGGCGAGGAAGAATTATGAAAAGGGCAGTGTCCCATTTGTCACATGTACATATAATTAACAGGACCACATCAGTGCATGCAGTAAAGCCCATGGAAGAGGAGAGCCGTACCATCATGTAGGGATCATCCACAATGGGGTAGATGTAATCTGTAGTCTGTACCAGAGAAAGGCCTCCATGTCTCAGCGGTATCACACACGTGTCCATACCTATGCCTTCACAAAAAAGAGAGCTTTCTTTTTGAGATTCTGTACAGGATGTTGATGAATGTCTGATATATTATTGTGAACACAAACAAACAAACAAACAAACAAACAAAAAAAGTCAGACAGCTTCAGGCTGAACAGAATTTGATTACTTGGCTTTAATGTAGTAATAAAAATATGTAATCACACTACTTTCATTTTAGTGTATCTAAACAATTGGCCTGTCAATTTTAGAAATGGGGGGAAATGTTTTGCATCCTAACTTCTTCTTTCCTCATTACCTCTGTCCATGTGAGACACCTTGCCTCCATTGGAATCAATGATAATAATGCAGCTATGTTTTAAATGCTGCCACAAAACGTGTATTATCCACAAATGACAACTGGTTTCACACCCGAGGGAGTTTCACATAAAGACATTACTATATCATATCTTATTTCACTCATCTTTCACATATTATACTGTACAGCGTCTTCAGTGGTCAGAACAACTACTGTTGTTTTAAGTATTTCTACTATTAAGCAATTAAGGTATTTGTTACTATTATTTTATATAAAGATCATATTTACCTAATCGAGGCATAACTGCCCCCAAGAACTGTTCATCCTCTTGATAGTGGTTCTCCTGTAGGGTTTCTAGCAGCTTCTGCAACACATCTTGGGGCACCTGTGACCACCATTTTCACACATTACTCCTTATCAACCAGAAGGCTTAATTAATTTGTAGAAAGAAAAGAGTTCATCCGAGGAAGAATGGAAGAGGGCCAACCTTGCAGCCTGTGCCCTTGAGCTCAGCAAAGCGTGTGAGCCTGAAGTTCTTGTCCAGCTCATAGCTTTCAGGGTTAAAGGACTCCCTCACTGACATGTCTGAAGAGACTCTGGGCCCTCACCACTGGGGCCGCATTAATGACCGGGACAGAAGAAAATAGTGTTGATGTCACAGGCTGGAAGAAAATCTTGTTAATTACAAAAAACTTTAAATGCTATTAAAAGAAAAAGATCTCAGCTCAAGCCCAAGTGTACTCTTTTTTGCATCATTTCAAGTAAATCTTGAATCAGAGAACAAATGAGCTTGAACATCTGTACAATCTGCAGCAAAAGCATTGCAATGAATCCTGCCTTTGTGTATCTTAGACTGTGCCAGAGCTGCTAATTGAAAGCTGTTTTGATCTTTAGATCTGCAACTTACACTTATTTTATCATCAATTAATCTATTGATTTAGGCAAGTATTTGCTTACTCTAAAATTCAGAAGACAATTGAAAATGCCAGAAAAGATTTCATTAAGACCCTGGGTAACTCTCTTGAATGTTTATTGCTTTGTTTGACCAACAGTTCAAAATCTAAGGATATTCAATTCAATTCAAATTATATAAAACAGAGGAAAACAGCAGCAAACCCTCACCACTGTGAGGCTGGAAAGAGGAAATTAAAATATAAATTAACAAAACAAAAATTGTTTTGGCTCCTGTCATTTTTTCCCCAAGCGATAAATAGCAAATAATAGTATTTTCATTTACAGGTACAAGGTTTATCAGATTATGTCAGTTTAATAAGGTTAAAAAACACACCACTGACATTATAACACTAACACAACATATCACTATTAACTAGAGCATGCTGATCGACCCTGCTGCTTGACGTTTCTAACAGAAACACGGGGGGGGGGGGGGTACCCTGACAGAGAAGCCGGTCGTGTTATTGGTTATTTATAACCCGGTTTGTTGTTTAAACTGCTGTTCGTCGCTGAGGGGGCCTCGGTTCGCACACCGTGGGAGTGTTCAAGAAACAAAATGTTGCCAAGTTCATTCAACCCTCGGGCACGAGCTGACAATATTACTGCTACCCAGAAGTAAGCTTGGTCCCTTTGCTGCTACGGTCACTACATTATAAACTAGTGGGCGCTCAGCTTCGACACATATATACTGAAGTGACCACCACAGCTTTCACGTTTGTTTGTTTTGCTGAAGAAGCAGTTTTGGGGGTCGATGCTAGCCTTTTGCTAGCAAACGCTGATCTATGCATGAGGTGATGGGCATAAGCAGCTTTGTGCAACAAAGAGCAGAGAGCGTCCGAGCCGGCGAGCTGTGCTTCCTTTCAAAACACGCTGTGAGCGCCGCAGCCCAAACGGCACACACAGGTGCCAAACACGGCGCCAGCCCGCTGCACATGTAAGTTAAAAAGTTGCCGTTGAGCGCCGAACAAAAATGTCGGCGGCGGAAAAATTAACCCTTTCCTGTCCCTCGCCATGCGATGTGTGCAACATCACAGTTAGTACCAATAAAACCACACTAAACGTGCAACTTGTGCAAAGTTTGTGATGTTGTGGTGCAAAAGAAGTGTTTACAATTGACCTAGATGCGATTTTAGGACCAAAGCGGAGTTATATTCTTGCAACATTTCCCCTTTAATTGCTCTGACCAGTTTATCCTTACCAGCTTCACGTTAGCGGTGGATCCCGACAGAAGAGCGGGGAAGGGACCACAATGCACTGCGGCTAGAATCGGGCGTCTACTGAGAAAGCCTGACGAAAAAAGAGACATGTTTGTCCCTTAACTCAGGACTAGAGAACAGAAAAGGCAACCTTACACCTATAATCAACTATAGTTCAATGAGAATACGTATCCCACCACATTTAATTTTTATTTAAAAAATATTGGGTTTAAAATACAAAGAGGAAGCTCACAAGATGTCAAAGGGTCCTCTCCCTGCACAGTGGCGGCTTTAACATCCCCTTTAACGATCTGTGAAGTCTGGCAACAAAATCTCTACAATGGAGTGTACCTTTAATTTACTGTTTTCCCTCCAATTGCACCTACAGCAACACAACGCTGCCTGGTTTAAGGAGTAGCTACTGAACAAACGCGGAGGTTTGTTAACTTGTATTTATGAGCGTGTCGTTTAATAATAATTAGGTTAATATTGCAACAAGTGTCTTGTTAAACTGCTGTATTACATTATATATACTCTATGTAAGATATTCTTTATCATTACTTGGGCCTCTCAGGGCAGAAATTCATAAATATATCACATGTCATTTTTTATGTTGTCATTTATTGTCTGGTTCATAAAAAAACAACACAAAACACTGCCGTCAAGAAACCATATTTAATGAGGAAAACAGCTACTTGTTTTATATGCACGGTGAGCAGAAATGAAAGACAAAATGCTGCATTTCCACCCATCCCATCACAATAGTAACAACAACACTGATGTGTATAGCCTCATGAGTCTAATCACGAAAACAAATATAATTCTTAGAGTGCTGATTTTTTTAATGTATATATATTTTCACCCGGATGTAACCTATCAACCTATTCTCAATTTGCAAAATTGGAGAAATACATCAAATATTTACTTTGGGATGTGATGTTTTGAATTTTTTGGAACTGCACATCACACCCATTGAAGTACTGGTCACTTAAAAGGCATATTCAACGATGGGCAACATCCCATAAAATGTAAATTGTGCAAAATATACGAATGCTATACTGTTACAGTGTTTTGTCTCGTTTTTATGCTCGTCACTCCTCCTAGTAATGATATATGAGAATGAGGCGGGTGTGCCTTTTAAGCTGTTTCCTACTGTATGATGTAAACAGTAAGTCACTTCTCAACATGAAAATATCCTGACATTTTTTTAAACACTGTACAGTTCGTAGTCTGCTGGCACAAACTCCCGATCTCAGTATCATATGAAAAGTCTTAAGGACCACAAAACTTGGTGTATGTGTGTGTGTGTGTGTGTGTGTGTGTGTGTGTGTGTGTGTGTGTGTGGAAGGGGGGTGTAATTAATATGCAGGCTTCTTCTTCGTTTGGTCCTGTTGTTTACAGAGAAGTAATGCCAACAATCAAGAGATCTGCTGTAAGGCTGTGATGGGAGGCCCTTGAATCAACCAGTCATTTTCACCACTGTCCCTTCAACACTTGCCAGGTTTTTGTAGTCACAGCCTATAAAGGAAGGGAAAAAAATATTAAAAATGGCACAATCAAAAGGCCTCGATGCACTTGTGTGGGTGTGTAAAGACAACTGCCAACACACATTTGCAGGATTTAGTGCAGGTCTCAACAACTTTGAGTGAATACTTATGCAAAGGGAAATGCTTTTCTGACACTGATGGTGAAAGAGAGGATATGATGCATGGTGTGAAGATAATTAGCTGACATTTTGGGAAGCTGAGTGAGAATGTCAAATGTCACAGGGACAGCGTGACAAAGACATATGAGCCAATAAGCAAGCCGGCGACACCAGTTTGTGTGTGTGTGTTGTGACAGCGAAGTGGTGTGAGGTAAAGGCATTGTGGGCTCAGAGGGGGGGCCTGATGGAAAGATGGTGTAAAATGGAGCACTGATGGTAGGGGAAAGGTGCAGGCACACAGAGATAAAAGTAGACAACTGAATAAATGGGCAGGAAAGCACTGTGTGTTTTATACTTGTAGAAGGTCCATTTAAAACTTCTTCTGCTTCTGCAGCATCTGAGGAGCCAAAAGAACAAGAGAATTTACCTGATGCATTTACAAAAGACCTTTTCTTTGACTGGTAAAATGTGTAATTCATAAATTAGTAAACTTATTACTTAATAATTATAATAATAATATGGTATATGGTTCTTTGATCATGCTAACAAAACCGTTTACACTTAACAATAAGACAAAATTAAAGCATAAAAAAGCTACCAGATAGAATACAAATATGCAATATAAATTACTTGCAGTCAGACTCTATAGCAGAGTAGTACCTCTTTTCAGTCTCCTCCTGGCAAGTTTGATCTGATCTTGAAGGATCTGAACCCAATCTCGGGGCCCAGGCAACTTCTCTATTCTGTTTTCAGCGCAGTATTTCTCTGTAAACACTGGATACAGATCACACGACTACATCAACATTTCCTGAAAATACAGTGTCATGACTGCTGTAACGGCAACAATGAGGATGATTCAGTCTCTTGCACTTTACTCTTGCCTACCTTTAATGGCACCTACAATGTTCTGGTCCAAGCCCTTGCGGTTATCATTGAGCCCTCTCTTTCTTTTACCATTTGGCAAGGAGTTAGCCAGGGTAGCATCGTCAAAGAAGGCACACACCTAAACACATAGTAACTCCACTTTAAAACATTGCTGAGCCTTTAGTGAACTTAGTTTGTTATTACAGTGAATCGTTAGTAAATATCAAATGATGCCTCATGTCTGTAATGTTAACCGTTAGCCAAAGGGCCAAAGAAATGGATTTCAGAAATTGCAGATGTGCACCAGTTTCCGGAACAGCAGGCTCCCGGAGCGTGTATAGTTGACGAGAATGGAGTCTAGCTGAGCCTTTGAGATAAACACCTCATAATCCTCTGCGAGACGCACCTCAGACTGAAAAGGAATCAAATAACAGTATGCATTGAGACGTGTAATCGGAAAATGATCAATTTAACACATAAAAAGATTAATTCTGTTTTTTAGAGGGGAAAAAGAACACAAAGTATTCAACAAAAATTATCATGAGCACTAGCCCTGCCAGGCCATAATGATGTTAGAGACGCGTTGCAAAATAAAGCATGACGATGATCATGCAAAACTTTTTTGCGATACTTTTCTGGTCTAAGAGCTCAGGGAAACACATAAGAAAAGAAATAGAAGCAATTTTCTTATTTCTGTATCTTTATAAAAAAAAATCTGAGGAGCATTACCTGGAATTTCTATCATTAAGTTGTAGGTATGCTAAGCTAAAATAGAAAAAGGATCAGGAAAGTGAGTAGTGCTGTTTCTGTTGGAGTGTGTGCAATGCGCTTAAATCATAAGTCAGAGCTAGAAACAAGCACAGAAAACCCCACACACCCCGTATACATGCATGTTCAAAAACATGCTGATTACCTCCAGTGACTGTGATTCCCTCAAGTGGTTCAGGAGAGGACTGTGCGTGTTGCCGGTTACTAGATTGTTCTGTGGTGGCAGCACAGAAACCTCAGAGGAGATGGGACTGTTGGTTGTAGATGAGTCTTGCTCTTTCTCAGATTCCTCCCTCTTTCCAGATTCTCCAACTATCGTATGTGAGGATGCCTCCAGAGGGGTAAGAGCAACTCTTCTGGTACTAGTCACAGTCAGTGGTGCCACCTTGTAAACCGGCCTCCTCTTCCGGGGCCTACGACAAGGAGCAGGCCCTGCACCAAGACGAGGTGGACACGGTGATGCTGCCTGTTCCTGCCTTTCCAAGGATGCTAGAAAAAGACAGTAACACATAATATGTTCTCTCTCTCTCTCCCGATCTCTCACAATGTGTGAGTATGCGTTCATTCACTGACCTTTTTGGGTCTGCATCAGTCTCCTCATGGCACGAAGTTCCTGCAGGATTGCCTGCAAGGTGCCCTTACAGTTACACATACAGCAGGGGGCTCCTGGCGCTGCAGGAGGTTCTACGTCTGCTGGAGAGTGAGGGGTGCGTTGGTTAATGACTGTTCTCTCAAACATGCATAATCATTCGAGTGCAATGTGCTTTCTTGTGATATCGCTGACAACCAAGTGTGTGCTGTGTATGTGTACATAAGTGGTTGGTTTTCTTGTATGGATAAACTTGCCAAGAACATTTTGTGTCTGCCTTACACAAAAAATACATGAACCTGGTCTCCAGCACTAAACATGACCTCCTCTCTGTTTTATGAAAAAAAAGAAAGTAATGTCCTCTCCACGCATGGTTGGGTACTCTACCGTTAGCCTCATTCACTTTGATCAAATCCTTTGTGTTGTTGAGGATCCTCAGGGCTTTGGAACGGGTGCTGTACTGCCCATAGCCTGGACCGTTGGGGATGGGGGTGGATATGGATGAAGGTGAAGGCCCAGGGTCCCCTGCAGAGTTCCAGGAGTTGCTCTGGTGGTCCTCTGATCCAAGAGGCACATGGGCCCATGCCAAGCGCTTGTCCTGCGACTCCTTGGTTGAGCTGTCCTGCTCTGTTCCCACACGCTGATACGCCCTGCTGGTCTTATCACTCAGAAGCCTCATCATTCCTGTGATTTGTCTCTTGATCTCCATCCCCTCATCCCCCAGCCAAACTATGTTGAGTGAGGAAGGTGTTAGTGGAATTAGTGAGATCTGCTACGCTGTAATAGAAATTAATCCTCGCAGTGGCACAAATACCTTCAGGCACAGCAGCATCCTTAGGCTCTCCATTGACATCTTTACAGCTGGAACTCATCATATGTGAAGGGTCATAATCTGCATGTGAAACACCAAGGTTTTGTCATTAAATATTAAATCAACACTTTATCTCACAAGAAGACATATTTCATAGATGACTGTGTGAATGGTGCTTTTGGCCCTATGCATTTTTTTTTTTATTATGAAGCTTGTGCAGGATGACAGGGACTGGTATGTCAACCGAGGCAACCCACCCTCCCCCCATCCCATGCAGAAACCACCACCTGTAGGTAGTATGAAGTAGTGTTGTCAAAAAAAGGGCAGTCTGGAGTGTACAGTTTCAGGAAAAAAAGAAAGAAGAAAAAAGTGAAGAATTGAAGCTGCGTTTCAATGCGCAACAAATTTTCATATTTCGAGCTGTTTACTGTCTCAATTCATTTTTAAAATTGTAATTAGAAAGAGCTATGGTGAAACAGATGTCCGGCAAGGTTTTTCTGCGCATAAGATTTGAGTCATCAGAGTAAGCTGCTGGATAAAATCAAGGCACAGACTGTGGGCATTGTCGTGGCCATCGCTTTTGTTTACAGAGTCGTCTCTGCTGGCACACAGCGCCAGACAAACACCCAGACACAAACGCGCGTCTTGCAAGGTCTCGCATTCATTCAGCAGCCTACCTTCATCCGTGACCAGTTTGAAGCTCTGTGACTTCCTTCTCCTCTTCCTTTCCCCAAACTCCATCTTCGGGGAGGATTAGTCAGTGAGACGTGCCGTCGGAAATCGGTATTCAGAAAAGACTGCTATATACACTCAGCGGAATCACTGTCCGTCTGCCTTATTAATCAGTTAAATTTCTCCTCAGGCTGCGCTGCACATCCTGTCATCGGCAGATTTCCACCGTGTTATGATTAAATTGACCTGATAGATGCTACTGTAAGATCTGCTCCCGTGGCCAACATGAGGCAGGCTCTTCCCTTGCGCCATGTAAATAAATTAATGACTTTAATATTAAAAAATCGTCACATATCCCTTTGCGCCACCTGATGGTACATTCTCATCTGAAAGGTCGTGTCAGACATTTGGCTCTGGAATATCCAGACAATGAACTCGCGTTTAGACAAAAAGCAGTAATGAGAACAGATTCAAAACATAAACTTTCCCCAGTACAATCTCAGACTACTTTCACATCAACGCTGTTTTCGACATGAATGTTGTTTGAGCGATTTATTTTACAGATTAAACAAATTCAGTGACCACAGCTGATGTCTGAGTGAGGGGGAAGTAGATGACGATGTGATAATATTGTGTGCGTGTTCGTATACATATCAGACAATTGTTGGGCTGTAAACGTCTTCACGAAGATGCACGCAGGGAACGTGTAGCCTTGAGATTGTTGTCCATGCTTCACGATCTCGGTTCTCAAATCGTCACACAACTCTTCTCTTCTTTTCTTCATTCTCAGCTTGATCGACACAGACACGCGCACAAAGGTTGAGTCAACTTTTCTCCATTTTAAGTGGTTGCAAGTGTAATCTTATATATCGCCAGCACCTGTTATTTGCCCAAGGTGAGTTTAAATACAAATTATAGGCGCATCGCATACTTGAAATGCAATTACTTCTTACAGCTTTGACAAGGTGCCAATAATTTTGTCCAGTCCATTTTTTAGATATCAGATTTTATTTTTTTCCCTCTGCTTTTTTGTATTGTTCTAACACAAACAAAAGAAATAAACACGCGAATACAAAGTATTTGTAACTGCTACAGTTTTCTGGGAGGAGTGGGGTAATAGGTGACAGAAGTGTACACACAATATTTGATTTATAATTTACTGAAACACAATCAAAAGAAGAAAAAAACACAGTCGAGAGCTGTTACGCTGAAAGCCAGTGCGCGGATGTGTTGAGGTTAACTTCCGGATTAAGCGAATATTATTCGCGTCGTGGTACCCGTTTGTATAAATTGTTAATTGTGGGTAACGAATAACGACAAATACTACAGTTACGACATGGATATACTTAAAGCCGAGATCGCAAGGAAGAGGAAACTCCTAGAAGAAAAACAGCTTGTTGACGTGAGTGGCTAGTAGCCAGGCTAAGTGTGTTAGCTTTGTAGTAGTATTGCTAATGTTGACCAGCGCTAACTATGTGCAGACAACGCTACCTTTTCCAAATCATCTGCGCTTATTAACACGTTTCTGCAGATGCGCGGGCACAGCACTGAACCTCAGGGACAAAACAGGATGTAGATGTTGCTAGCGTGTTAATCGTGCACTAATAGACGTGCAGCGAACGTATTGTAAGGTAAACATAAATTTGTTGGCCAAAACCTAATGTAGCATTTACGTTAGATTATCACCATATAGACTAATAATGTTTGACGGCAACGCCTCGGTTTTTGACAACTACCAAAACACGTCTCTAGAAACGTTCAACCTTTTTCTCAAAACTGTAAACATAAAACTCTGTGTTCAAATTACATTCACAAAGCCCCAACTCATTTTGCAAATCAAAGCAGTATTATATGAGCTCTAAACCACTTGTTTAGTTCAGTAAGGGCTGAACTTGAATCATGTGTGAATTGTGAATCGTGAGATACTGCTATGCTGGAAAGAATTAGTTTTCTTATTTGAAATGACCAGATGCCTGCATGCAGGTCGTTGAACCGTTCTTCTGGTGTAAATTACTGGCCATTTTGAGGAATGATTCTGCCTCTGGCATCACTATCAGTATGATCTTTTCATTGTGCTGTGCATTCAGTAGGATTTAAAGTGTGAATCAAGCTAATTTTTTGTCTGTTTGCAGGACTCAAAAAAATTCTTCAAAAGGGCTGATCTCGCACGCACGGAACAGGAGGATTACTTCAGAAGATGCGGATATAAGGTTGATGCCAAGACTGCTCTCTGTTTCGCACCATCTCGCACAGACACATCTAATCACTTCACTGCCTTTCTACGGTTCAGTTTTATTTCATATTTGGTACGACAGTCAAATACTTTACTTCAACTTTTTGCCAGGAAAAAAAATAAGGTCAGGCACTGATGCTCAGGTGTACATTAGTGTTTTTATCTGTTGACTGTGCTGTTTTTCCCCAACCTGCCTCTGCTGCCTGCATTTGTAGGTTCAGAGAGAGACTCCTGAGAGCCAGGTATGGGATTGCACAGTGAAAGTAGCTGACAGGATGCATGATAAAAGGATAAAACACACTGTGTCCCCAAAGCTTCTGCTTCCTTGGCATCCCTTTTGAAAGTTCACTCACTAAAGCCAGTGAGCATGAAAGCAGACGATTGTTTTCCAGTGCAGGTTGTTAATCCCATGTTTTGGTCAAAGATCCTGAAATGAGCTCATCTCAGCCGGGCAACACAATCAATCTGTGAACATATACTAATCTAATATCAGGCCCACAGAAATGGGAAGTCTCTGCTTTTGTTCTTCTCTAGATAATTTTAAAATTTTATTATTACTGTTATTATTTCATCATACAAATTATTTTTAATACAGTTGAATGTATGAATTTATTCACATTCACCTGCATTATATGAATTTGCTGAAAAGCTCCCTGCTTCCAATACTCCACCGCTGTCAATATTTATATTTTTTAGCTAATAATTTATATGTACAACCACCACTAAGACAACTCGTCTTTTAAATTGGACTGGTTATGTTTGACAAACCATTTACGATCTCAGTGATCACTTGTCAGAAAACAAGGTATCAAGGAAAGGAAGCCACAAATCCAGAGCGGGATGCATCACCAGTGTGGATTTCAGCATGGGATACTGAACTGAATTTTTAAAAAAATTCTTATATCAAGCTGCGCCTCATATTTTGCAAATAATCTTTGACAGCAGCTTTAATAATGATACCAATTATGAGTGTTCCTTGGTTTGGTGTGACTAGTTTGCATTGCCTTGTAACTCTGCTCTGTGGAAAACTGCAAAAAGACTTACACAGTCTATGCTCTTTGCACACATGCAGTATCCTGTGTTTATTTGAGCCAGGGCCATTGTTTGTTTGGAAGGCTTTTTGTCATCAGTTTCTGTTTGCTCTTTTAGATTGTGTTTCTTAAACCACAATCTAAGAGTGTGAGGATGCATGTGCCCATGAGAGCATGATTTGGTAGCATACTTTGAGTTTCTTTGTTGCGAAAAAAAGACTGAATTTGTTTTGCCTGTGTTCAAGCCTGGGTGCCTGGGTGGTGCAGCCGGCACTCAAGTTCTGCTTAAATTAATTCAATTAAATTAAAGTCATGAGATTAATGTCAGTGTTCTTGCTTTTACTGGTAAGTTATTCAGTGGCCAGTCTTTATGGCAGAACTACAGGTAAGCTAGAGATGTACATTTATGTGCAATTTATCATGATGATACACATCCTCTTCAAGCCTGAGGTATCATCTCATCTATCAGTACATTTTAGATGTTTTATTATATCTCATTTGTATTAGTTGAATTTGCAAATCTTTTGATATTATCAAATTGTTGACCTTTCTTGTCAACATCCCTCCAATAACTTCAGTATATCTCTATTTCCTCCATGGCCTGAAGATTGATAAGGGGGAAGAAGATGAGCCATCCTCCTCAGCAAATCCAGTGTTGGAGTTGGAACTAACAGAGGAGAAGCTGCCAATGACACTGTCGCGACAGGAGGTGAGTCAGTAGGTAATATGAACACTTCCCTCTCTGTGTTTTTTTTTTTACGTACGACATGTTGAATGTGTCTTTTGTCTGTGTTTCTGTAGGTGATTCGACGGCTTAGAGAACGAGGGGAACCAATCCGACTGTTTGGAGAGTCTGACTACGATGCCTTCCAGAGACTCAGGAAGATTGAGATTCTGACCCCAGAAGTAAACAAGGTAGGACTAAGTCTGTCAGTGAATGGAACTCGCATCCAAATCGAGACAAACTTCTTTTTTGTTTTTTTCAATAAAGCTGTTGACAAGATTTGAAGTAGTGAAGTTGAGTTTTATTTTAACCGCATTATATGCCATAGATAAAATTTTCCTCTTACACTTTCACTACTCATATTTGCTTCTCCCGATGTGTCTAGGGCTTGAGGAATGACCTGAAAGCCGCCATGGACAAGATTGACCAACAGTACCTGAATGAGATTGTTGGAGGAACGGAGTCAGGAGAAGTGGACACACAGCACGACCTGAAAGTACACGAAGAAAACACGACTATAGAAGAACTGGAGGTACATTGCACAATGTCCTGTGTCAGGCGGGGGGGAATGGGTCCCCAGTTGTGAAGTAGATTTGTATCAGTCAGGGTCAAGCGATGAGTAATTTCTGTCATGACTACTTTTGTCCTCTCAAGTATCGCTGAGGTAGAAAGTTTGATGAAGGGCAAAACTTATCAGTTACAAGGTTTTTTAGTCAAGCTTGTGGTTGATTCGGTTTCTGATATTCAAACTATCCCCTAGGCTCTCGGTAAAACCCTGGGCACAGGAGATGACGATGGTGACCAGGATGTTATCGACAAATTTTTGAGGGTAAGACAAGAAAATCATCTTCTTAACATCCTCATCATCGTGCAGCACATCTGCATCTTTGCTCCAACGGTCTTCTTCAATGGTCTCTGTATTGTAGTTTCTTCTTGGCGTTTGGGCGAAGGACCTGAACAGTCGCGAGGACCACGTGAAGCGCAGTGTCCAGGGGAAGCTGGCCAGTGCAACACACTCACAGACTGAGTCTTACCTCAAACCTCTCTTCAGGAAGCTCCGGAAGAAGGTAACCTGCAGGGAGAGTAGAACATGCCGCACAATGTTTTATGTTGTCAGTGTGTCATTTCTAATAGATTTAATTTCTTATTTCAGAGCTTACCAGCTGACATCAAAGAGTCAATCACAGATATCATTAAATTCATGTTGGAGAGAGAATATGTCAAGGTTAGTTATGATCCAAAAACTGTGTTTTTGAACACTACAGTCCCTTAATCATTACAAAATTTGCTGCCACATGTTCTAACAAATTGACATGTTTTTTTTTTTCAAGGCAAATGATGCCTATCTGCAGATGGCCATTGGAAATGCTCCCTGGCCTATCGGTGTGACCATGGTGGGTATCCATGCCCGTACTGGACGTGAAAAGATTTTCTCCAAACATGTGGCGCATGTTCTCAACGATGAGACGCAACGGAAATACATTCAGGTGAGAACCTGACATTAATAGCAACACACAGCATCTAAAATCCTTATTAGTTTGGAATTTGTTTTCAGGATTTTAGTTATGCGTTTACCTTGTGCATGGCAAGGTATTGTAATTACAAAATCCTAACGGATACCCTGTGCTTCCTGCCAAAGCATTAGATAATTTTTTTTCCCCCGTTAATTTAAATATATGAAATGCCACAGTCACACTAATGTGAATTTGCACCACAAATAGGTCTACTTACTTTAATTTTTCAAGACGTCTTTTGCTTTCCACGGAAACATTCTATTGCTGTGTGTGACGAACAATATGTTGAACCCTACATACAGTTGATTTTTTTTCATGTTGGAGAATTTAAATTATTATTGCATTATTCTTTTCACTGACTGTGGTCACCATAGCAGCATAACTGTAATTAATGTGTTTAAAACAAACTACTAAGGTTCATTTACCAGGTCAGGATTGTTTTTTGTGGCTGGTCATAAACAGTAGTCAATAGTTGTCCAATGATTTGATTATACATCATTTTGATAAATGTTAATGTCGCTTAAAATAAAGTCAAGGGTCCAAAAATAGCTAGATATGTTGCTAGGCAATTTGGGAAATTAATTCACCATGTTTTCTTTTGTGCCAACAATAATTTATAGGCATTTGATGAACTGGCATAATAATTACATCATCATATCCCATCATGAGAGCTGAATTCCCTTGCTTTGTTTTTATTTTTCTTACTACAGGGACTGAAGAGGCTAATGACTATCTGCCAAAAACACTTCACGACTGATCCATCAAAGTGTGTGGAATACAATGCTCTCTTGGGATCCTTCATACCCGAGGCATTTTAATTTACAAACCAGAGATAGGTAATGCAGTCCAGACGCCCAGGCTGTCTGGTCCATTGTATCACTGGGAAAGCTGAGAACATGTCTGCACACATTATGTCATTATGTCATTTCTGGTCATTAATGAGTAAAAGGGTTTAATTTTCTTTACTGCTCTCATTCTAAGATGTAAAATTATATTTCTTTTAATCGTGACTCACATGAGTTCCAATTTTCATGATGGGGAGGGAAAGCAAAGTGTCATTTGCGGAGGAAGATCCGGTAGTGTAAGTTTTATTACACCTGAGATATCCCAGTTCCTAACTCTTAATTGGGCTGTTATGACCACTGCAGTCAGTTTTATGTGTATGTGCATAACCTGTCAGGTTTTCAGCAGAGGATGAAACCTAACAATGTGTACAATCTCAGTGAGAAAATAAAGTGTTGTTTTATTATCCCAGCAACAATCCTGACACTTGTTCATTTTTATGCTTCATGAAAAGTTGATTTGCCATCTCTCTTGTCCTCTGTAACTGAATGGCACTATTTTTAGCCACCATAGGGTTTTTTTTTGTTTACTTTTTTTCCCAAAATGTGTCTGTGGGGAAATGGATTCTGATAAAGGCCTCTTCCCAGCAAAAGGACCATGACATGCTTAAGTAATTTTTATGTGATTGCCAACTGTGTCACTTAAGAATTCACTAAGAATATACGAGTCTGATGAAAATGGCCAATTAAGGAAACACTGTGCTATTATGTGCTCTGGTGGACAGCAATTAAAAAAACAAAAAACAACTCGATCTGCAGCTGCTGATTGGGGATGGAGACCCTCCAGTAGTTTGCTAAGATGGGAACCTCCATTGTCAAACGCTGACCTTATTCCACTGAGTAACCATGGTGATCTGAGCTGGTCGTTGTTGTCATAGTGTGTTCTCAGCCGCCTGAACCCACGTCACCATGGTTTCAGTCTGTTAGCTCTGAACACGTCACTCCTTGAGACTCAGCTGGATGGGTTGACAGCTGGCAGCCACAGTGGAATATTCCCTCCCTGAAATTTGCCACTTTTGACACCGACAGGATTTTTTTTTTTTTAAAGAGGCTGTTTCCTTTTAACAGGGCAGAGAAATATTTGAACTCAAGAAGATGAAACAACCTGAGCAGCAGTTACTACATCTGTCTCCCATGGAAGCACTTCTATGTCTGTCCTTGAGCTAAATGTTTTGGCTTCTGTCCAGTCTAATCTGTTGTCTCACTGTCAGCTGTGACGTCTGCATAGCCAAGGCCTTGAAATGACAGTACAAAGTAGTTGCAGTCCATTCTAAAATAACAGGAGACTTCCTTGTGTGTTATCATGCCAGGGTGGTTGTGTAAGTTCCGTTATCTCCAGCGGTATGTCCATCTGAAAGGACACTTATTTTAGTTGGACAACCAACAAGAATCCCTCTGAGATCATCACATTTACGCAGGTGTACAGTTGGACAATTTGGAAGGGGAATTGAGACAAATGAATAAAACTACAGCACAAAGAAATTTGGGCTGGGCATGAGATGCTGTTTTGGGATGTGTGTGCCATAACAGCTGCTGTCGTACATCTCCTCTTCACAATGCACTGAATTCTACATGTTGGACTTCCTTGTTGACACGTCTCGCAGCTGATGTGCTTCTTTGACACCCTCTGTCCTCTGTGAATTTCTCTGTTCAGCCTCCAAAGGTAATACAGCAATTGACGGTCACTGTCTCTTGATTGTCGTCTTCATTTCAGCTCGTCCAAACTGTTCAAAGATGCTGCAAACTAATGCGTGGCCCCATCCCATTATCTTGACAGCGACCCTATATGTGGATCACAATGAACTCTCAGACAACAATGAGGGTCTGTATTCATTATGTGGGGAGCTAGCTTTTTTTCCCCTCTCTAATGACCTCGGATCTATGCATAGCCCCATTGCTGGCCATAAGATGTGGGCAAGCTGATAAAAAAAAAAAACAACTGCTCTCTATGCTCCTTTTGTTCAGGCGCAGGATTGTGTTGCAGCAGGACGTGTGAGGGATCCACTCAGTAGTATTAACACATTCAAATCCCAGGGCCTCGTGGAAGGATTATCTCCACAGCCCCTGTGTAATTGCATATATTAGCACGCTAATGTGGAAATCAAAGGGCAAGTGTTGCTCAGATGCTTAATTGTTTTCTAGTTTATTATTTCACAGTACATTATATCAGGAAGTACTTGAAGGTGAGATCCTCCTTAAGTAATCTCACAGTAGGTACAAATCCACCAATGCAGAAACATTATTCAAGCAGGTTATTGATGTTTCATGCAGGCAGGACAAGTGGAAGCGGACCATATCTTAACCAGGCCGTGCTTTCAACTCATTTGGCATCAAGATTAAAGGTGGCAGTTTAGATCCACAGGGACACCATCAGAGCATCGTTATGGAATATTTCTGCTCATCATTTTGTTTCCAGGTGACTGCTATCCCGTTAATTTGCATGCAAATGCATTGTCTGTGGTGGCAGGTTGCAGGCCTTGACTATAATTAGAGCTCAATTTCTCTTTTCACCTGGATTGGCCGGACAGTATGATTGTTGCCAGGCACCTGAGCAGAGGTAGAAACCAATTACTGGTGGAGGCATAGTGTATTACACCAATATGCCTCCCTCTCTCTCTCTCTCTCTCTATTTGTCTTCTCTCCTCACTTTCTCTCTGGATCCCTGGCAATTCAAATGTATTTATGGATCCGTGCACCTTTTTCCACAGTCCAGAAGCAGAGGCAAGCAAGCCATATGAACCTCCCTGTCAGTCTCATGTGAAGGGTTTAGGCATATCTACGGTGTCACTTACGTAAACTGATGTAATCGCCACCTTCACAGTCCTTGTCTTACTTGCAGGGCTCAAATTGGGCTTAGAGGTCAGAGCACTAGTTAAAATTCCAAACTGAAAAATGAATGTGATGCATTGGGGTCGTCGAGGAGTGGCAGCAGAGAGGGGGAAAATGATGGGTAATTTGGATGAGACAATTCGACACCAAATGCCCTGTTCTGCCATGAGTTCAGTATGCTATTACAGTCCACTTTCAGTGGCAGCATTACAGAAATGCCTCTTTTTGTATAAATGGGCCTCGTCCTCTGAGAAGGCTTCACCATGGCACAGAGAGATGAAGGAGAGATTAACGCGATGCCTCTTACAAGCAGATGATTTGCAGATACATTTCAGCAAACACTCAGCCTTTTAGAATGACGACGAACTTCCATTCCCCATTCAGATTTTTCAGCTTCTGCTTTTTACAACATTTGCCTTCTCATCCTAAATGCACCATGGGTGTTGGGAGATGGCACTAGTTGTCATGTTGTAATCAGTCCTTTGGGGTTAAACAGTAGGTTTACTGTGGGGCTGGCCTCGTGTGTGCGTGTGTGCGTATGTGTTACTCAGAGAGAGAGAAAGAAGAGGGAGGGAGAATCGACCTGTCTTGTTTTAGAATCTGTAAATCAATAGTTTCACAGAGTATAACCAAAGCTGTCGTGCCCCTGTAGGTTGCAACCAATGGATTGCAGAAAACGAGAATCACATGTCTATGCTCCCACTTTCCCACTGAATTTTCCGAAGTCCACTTCACTTCGAGAAATATGTCCGATCTGACCGTGTCTGCTGAGTGCTGAGAGAGAGAGAAAGAGAGAGGGAGAGAGGGAGAGAGAGAGAGAGAGAGAGAGAGAGAGAGAGAGAGAGACTGCAACAACTCAACTCGGAGCGGAGAGGGCGCATGTGGCAGCTGGGCTGTGTCCGGCGGTTGTAAAGCTTGCTGCTCTGTTTACGGTCAATGGATAGACGATGAGAGGACGTTCGCCTGATTGACGAGGGACAATCATCGCCTGGCACACAGGGATGGACGGGCTGCAGCCAGAAAACGCCGGAGTTGGAGACATCGGGGAAAACGCGGAGGAAAAGTACCGCGCTCTCGCCTATGACACCGCTCTGAGCACTCTGGTGGCAGTGGCCGTCTACGTGGTGGTGAAAGTGAGCCTGGACAGCATCAGACAGTGGCGGGCCAGAATCTCGGTACTCATCGTGGGCTCGGGTCCCGTGGGGCTGACGGCCGCGCTGGTCGCTGTCCGCTCTGGGAAGGTGCTGAAACTGACCGTGCTGGACGAGAGGTACCGGTCTGCCCTGCTCTGTCGACCCCAGCAGATCGCCCTGGATCCCCGCAGCGTGAAGTTTCTGCTGGGACTCGGGGTGGACTTTGACAACATGGAGGGCTGCTGGCACAACGAGCATTTCTTCACAAGAATAGGCGTGTTTCAGGAGTACCTGCTGAGCATCCTGGAGCAGAAGAAACAGAAGGTGGATGTCAAGGTGCAGCTGGGTACCAAGGTAAAATCTCTTCACTGATTTCAACTCACAGTTTTTCAAAAGATTATGAATCATCTAATGGTCTGTATAGCATGTGTGTTTGTTTTAAATCTACAGTAACGAAAAGGTAGGGCTTCACACTCAAAATAATCCTCATGATCTTGCTCTAACAACTAGGCTATACATACTAGAGCTTGAAATTCCTCTATACATTTCTCTTATTTAATGGTATCAATAATACATAGATGTCACTGATCTGGAAATAATGTGTAATGACTTTGTAGAGAGGAGAGAGACTCATGCTGCCTCATCTGGGGATGACTGTGCTTTCATAATCTTTCAAAACCTGATCCCCAGTGGTCAAAGAAAAGAGGCTGTGTACGCCTCCTCTCCGGCAGGGTTATGATATCTATCAGCAGTGATGGTGATAGAGATGTCTGTATCCAATCAGAAGCCCCTGTCTCCTCAGGCTTTTGAATGAACCTGAACAAGGCTTCTCTCTGAGACTGTAGCTTACTCCTTCCTTTTCTGACATTTAAAAAGCCTTTTGGGTTTTTTTACTCAATAAGAGCCACTTTGCCCTTTAAGCACCCTGACATGCAGGCAACAAGTTTATTCAGTTTTCAACGTTAGTTTTCTACTTATCGGCCTGCTTCAAGAACCTTCTGCCAATCAATTTTCTCATTTACAACACATACATTGTAGATTATTCTACAATTCTCCTAAAGCTTCTCATCAAACATCATTGTATAATATCAGGCTGAAAGGGGGCTCATCAGCTGAAATAACCTGTTATGTAAGCTGACCTCAAACCTGAAGAGAATTGTTGCTGCAGTTTTTAGGCCAGTGGGAAGTAAAAGACGGAATTATAGTAAACAAATTCCAATCCAAACATATTATAGCATTAAAAATAAAATGGATTTTAAATTGTAATCCTGACTGAATTCAAAAGCATTTAATTATGACTTCCAGCAAGAAAGAAGAAAGGTTATGTGAGCTTCTGAATTTAAACACACCATGAGATATAGGTCTGAAGTATGGTGATTAAATAACAAATGTTAGCCCTGTATAAAAATTTTTTTTTGTATGAGGATCCCCACACCACAGGAACAATAACATAAGAACACCCCACCCAGTGGGACCATGACCTCAGACAAAGAAAAGCCCTATTAACATAAAAACAATGAGAAAATGTTGAGTGAATATTTGTGCCATGGCTGGAAACCAGAGCCCAGACTTTTAAAAAATATATAAATTACTGCCCCACAGTGTCACATGACAGTGCTCTGATTGCACTTTGCTGTTCTTTTCTGCCATTCACCAAAGAGTAACTTTATATTAGTTGGACTCTTGTGTGTTGCTTTCCCTCTCTCTCTTTCCTCCTCTGCTCCAGTGTCATTCCTGCAACTGCTCCCTCTCCCTGCTATCCAGTGACTCACCAAACTTTATAAGACAGAAGACAAGGTCAAGAGGGTCTTTGATCACCAAAAACCTCAGTTTCATTTAGAGTCACTGCCAGGTTCTCAATTTCCTTTTGATCAGACATGGTTGATGACTTATTTTTACCCTCCTAGCCTGTTAGGGCTTCTAAGATCTGAGAATGCAAAATGGGTCTTTTTAAATCTCCTGTTCTCGGCAGTTGAAAATGATTGATTGATTGACTTAGGCTCTGAGTCATTTCAGACCCTGTAGGCCCCTTTTATTTCTCCGTTCAGCTTGCCAGTCTTCGTCCAACTCACTTTGACCCACTCTTTCTCACCCTCTGCACAGGCAAGTACCTAGTGTTTTACTGAGGGGCAGTGATGCATACAGGCATAATAATAAATCTCTTTGAGAGATGCACTGTTGCCAAGACAAGCACAGTCTCCATCCTCCATTTTAATGGCTTGTACAGGGATATTACAATGCAACCCACCTGTTCCTCATGTTAATGGGCAGTGGGAGAAAAAAGTTCATTTTTTCTTTCAAAAATGACACATATTATGCACTTCCACACTGAATATAGCTTAATAATTTATATTATGTGAGCTTCTTGACTGTTTCACAAGTAAAGCCTGATATTACAGACTATTTTCATGACTGCACCCATGACTCCAGTGATGTGGAAAATCAGTAGTTCTGCTGTTCACATTAAAAAAATCTCATGCTTTGTTTTTTATTGTTGTTTTAGTTCTCAGAGGAATACCTGCGCCGCATCCCACCCAATGACTGGCCAAGTGTGATTGTGGTGGCTGATGGGTCATGTGGTGACTCCTGTTCAGTGCTAGGAATCAGCTCTGACTACACCGTGGAGTCCTGCCATGCTTATGGAGCTAATGCCACTATAGAAAGACTGGACCAGAGACAGGTCAGCAAGCAGGCACGCACACACAAGCACATACATACACATACACATGGAACCTGTGAACGTATACATGCGATGCGTTCACTCATGTGCACACACAAGGAAATAACTGCCTGCTGCTTGTGTAAAGAATGACGACAGTAGAAACAGGATATTGCAGTGAAGGCAACTTTACTCAGCAGCATAAAGCTGATTTGAGCAAACAGTAATGTGGACCTGCTGTCAGCAGCTGGACACAGTATCTAATTCTCATATAAACAGACAGATTTCAGCAGACTGATGGATCTTGTCAGCATTGTCACGAGCAATATTTTTGATTTAGTCATCGAATCTGATAAGAGCAGCTGTTGTTCTGATGGAGGCAGGTGATTGCCATGATAAAGCCTCCAATTCATTACGTCCCCCTGAGCAGAGGCATAATCTGTTCCCTGCCATGTGAATATGAATCACAACATCAAAACATCAGCCACAATGTTTTTCACTTTGTGCGCCAAAGGTCACTTATCATTATACGGACAGATGGTTCCTTGAATGATGAGTCAGTGTTGTTACCAAGAGACCTGTAAAAGACTGACTAGATAAATATGGAACACTTCCACAATGTTATCACTTCTAAAAAAATCCCCTAAAACTCATTTCATTAACTGTTTCTTTGACTGTGTAATATGATATAAGATTCAGCTGAAAATATGAAATCAGAAAATGAGCTAATGACATGTGTAATATTTGATCTGTGGTGCAGTACAGACAGCCAGACAGCCTTTGATCAATTACTCAAGCTAAGCAAATAAACATCACAACCCTGCTGATCCACTGAGGTGGAGACATTGAAAGTGCAGACAAATGAAATTTACAGCAGTAGTCTGCTCCTCATCCTGTGCAGGTTGAAAGATGTTAGCCATCATTGATAATTGTGTAATTCATGTGGAATGACTGGATTACATACAGTAACCATCTCTGCAACAGTGGATATTAGTTTGGAGAAACAAATAAGCAGGTTCAGATGAAAAGCTTCCAGCCTAATATCTGACTAATACTGAACACAAGCATAGTCTCCTTGCTATTTTATGGCACCATACCCATTCACATCACATTCCCTTTTGTGGCAGTGTGGCTGGCTCCTATTGGCCCTTTTTCTCCCTGGCTGTTTCCTGTAGTGATTAAATTTACCTCCCAGGATATGACCTGGTCAGCCCAACCGTTGCTTCCATTCCCTCCCAGTCTCTGTTCTGTTCCCTCGCTATCTCCCCTGGCTGCTGTTTCATCCCACTTGGCTGGTTTATGTCATCGAAAAGAAAATTGATCTATTCTGGCTTGAGGGAAAATGGGGAGTTGCTGCCAGATTGAACCACTGAAAGAAAAAAATCAAGCCATTCTTAATCTCTACTCAAGTGACAACAGTTCCACAGGCAGAGATGGTGTTTAGGTAATGTTGTCTTCACCACATACACATTATAGGGTGCATGCATGTTATGAATTACACTTAAGATGATACAATATATTGTCAATATCTAAATAATAACATGAACAGTGACACTAATCTCACTGCTGGTCCCTGAACATTTTAGAATATCTGAAATGTTTTGATCTAGTGTCTCTCGTGTCTCTCCTGTCTCTCCCCTCTATCTCATTAACTTCAGGTACCCACTCCTGAGATCCGTGCCCACAATCTCTATTTTGACCTGTCCGCTTACGGAGTGGAGGCCCTCCGAGAGCACCGGAGTCCATCCACCAAATCTGGTTTCCACCTGAAGATCTATGGCACCTTTAGAAACCGCTACATGGCCCTCGTCTGCCCCACCTCTGACACCAAGATGGTTCGCTTCCTCAGGCATACAGCCAATTCCTCTGTGAGACTCCCTTTTGATAAAAACCATTTTCACAACTTTTGTTTGCTGTTGTTCACTGTTCTCTAGTAGCGAAGCATGTGCAGTTGTAGTTCTGTGTTAATTCAAGTGGCAACAGTGCAGCAGTGCCTTGCCTGCCTGCTAACTCCTCACCTTTCATTCAGTAAATGGCCTTTGACTGCAATATTGTTGGAGTCCATTAGTGTCTGTATGTATTTGCGTGTTCGTGTGTGAGTGTTCAAGTGTGTGGGCCTATTTGAGTGTGAGTACAAGCCAAAGGGAGCTGATGAAATGGGAAAAGGGGGGAGAAGAAAGAGGACTTCACCATTGTCTGTGTGTGTAGAGGCAATCTGTACCCTGCTGTTACACATCAGCGAATAAAGGGAGGGCAGCTTTTTTTGCCCCTGCTCAACAACAGGCTGCGGGTGCAGTTACAACCATTGGTCAGTTGGTGTTTTATTTGAACTATCTGGGTTTTCACGTCAAGCGCTGCTCTGGTAATGCATAGCCCGTGGCAACAGTGTGTAGTGTAGTACGCATGGGTATGTACCAAGACCATCCTTGGAATTCTTGTTGCTATGTGGGTGGCCATTCAGATGCACTGTTACTTGGTAACAGATGACTGTGCAAGTATGGGTTGAAGGAGAGTAGAGCTGAGCTGAGAGACAGAGTGACGGAGCCAGAGAGAGCCTTCTCACTCAATACCCACAATAACTGTAGCATCAACAAAAGGCACGCAGCGATCAGGGGACTCATTTTCATTTTAAGTGTTCATGCAGCAACATAAAATGATAACGTTCTTTTACGTATCATTGAAGATTGAAAAATATACAGTATATACTTTGCTACCCATAGAAAAAAGGATACAACAACTCAAATTACTGTAGAAAGTAAAAGTACACTATTAATAGACAAAGCTGATTTTTGTTTTCATTGTCAATTAATGTGATCATTCTCTTGACTGTTAAATTGTTACATGCATCGGATGTCAAAAAAGTAGAACCAAAAAAGAAATAAGGAAAACAAAAGAATTTCTTTGAGCCAAGAATGACGTTCCTGAAATTGCTCGGATTGTCCAAACCACAGCTCAGAATCAAAAGATAAGCAGGTTAATGTGAGAAACTTAGTAAACAAAAATGGTTTATAGCTCAATGCACTTTTAGTAAAAATGTTATTAATTATGCACATAAATAGGGTAAATAATTTGTCAAATCAAGCTTTTATCTGATCGGGTACTGTATTTTTTGTGTGTGTGTGTGTGTGTATGTGTGTGTGAAAGTCTTCTTATACATTTCTCCATATTCATAATGGACGGTGAGTAACCAAAAGCTGACATAATTTCTCCTCTGAGCTGAGTTACCATAAAAAGAAGCTGAAACTCACCTGCACCACCTCCACAATCATAGCATCTTTTCAGGAGGTCCTCAGTACAGTAGGACTTGGACTGTTTGACACAGTGGTCTCAGACTAATGTCCCCAGCACAGGAGAAACTGGAGAATTGCTGGGTCTTAGACAAATTAAATGCAGAAACAATTTAAAAGCTGGACAGAGAGACTTTTGCACTTTGCTCGAAAATAATGAATTCATCAAAAAAGTTCCATACTAATTTTACTGCTGACTGACAATTATTAGTCATCTCTATTTTTTCTTTCAGCTCTAGTTCGCTTTAGTTGTGGAATTTGCCTGGATCCAACTTTCCATTTCTCTCACCCCAATCTTAATATGAAAATGTATATGCAAATTGACCAACTTCTCAATAAATCAAGTTAGAATAATCACATATTTTGATACACTGTTACATTATTATATTCATTCAGTGTTTTGCCTTCCATTGTAGGGTGGGCTTCATAGCCTTCATACATGTGTGTAAATGTAGTTATGCGTGTATGTGTATCAGGGTGAATTAGCCTTTAAATGATGTACTTCAACTAGAAGAAATATATTGTAACTTTCTGTTTTGTTGCCTAGATCATGAAGAACATTTTCCACCAGTCTTTTAATGCCTATAAGACGGACATAGAGCCTCGTCTCAATGATGTGACACTCCACCACATGCAGTGCAGTCGCCGTCTCTTTGAGATTCAGCTGTCACACAGACGCATCAGTGCTGCATACATTGAAGGGGACAATGTGGCCATCACTGTGGAGGGGGAGGCAGCACGTGTCCTCAACTTTGACACAGGTACATTTTCCAGTTATTGCATTCCTGTGAATATTTGCCTAAAACACGGTAGAAGATTCAGGTGTGTTTATAAGTTGCTCATATTGCTACAATAAAATAAATAGCTGAAGGTAAGACATAACATCAAAGATCCCTATTAGCTGGAAAAGAGAGCTTTTTGAATGAATGACACAGGGTGGAAGAGTGAGATTCAAAGAAAAAGAGAGGCAAGGAGATGGGTATGAATCATTTTTATGCATGCTTTTTGTGTGTGCCTGCGTGCTGCGTGCATGCGTGCGTGCGTGTGTGTGACTCATTGCTGCTCTCTCTGGCCTTTCAGCCAACGCTTATCTGGTTTTGTCTATGTGGCTCAATGTTAATTTATGTGCGCTGTGTTCTTTTCATTTAGGCCCAAGCTATGACTTCAAGGCTACACTTTAGTATATGTCAGCAAAATGAGGAAGAGCACATGTTACCATAACTATTCATTGTGTTCTACCAAGGTAGATTTGCATTTGAAATGTGTATGATTTCTATTTTTCCTTTCCTTCCCTCTTCATCCTCCAGGTTGTGGGGTAAATCTAGGTATGCGTGGTCTGGAGTCAATGGGGGCATTCATTTACCGAACTGCCACCGCTGTAGACCAGAATGATATTCTGGAGGCACTGTTGGCAAAGATGCAGCACTCCAGACATGTGTCTGAGACCTTCAAGCAGACGGGACTGGTTGAATGTATGTATGAATGAATTAGAAAGATGTCCTGGTGAATGCATGATGCCACCTAATTGAAAGTGGTGGTGGACGATATGTATCCCAATGAATCATGAGTCTGATGCTGAAATGGACCACTAATGGTTACATACTGAATGGACCATGAATGAGTGTTAGCTGTAACATGTGCCCTCATGTCTTTGTGACATACAGTGAGTAGATCAACTCTTAATGGATGGAGTGAGAATAACAATGGACATGTTCTGATTTTCAGGTAGAAAAAAAGCTTGATTATACAGGGAGCGGTGGCAGAAAGGGATACTGTATAAATAATCTCTTAAAGCTGCAATGAAACAATACATTTTGACGATTTGTGCACTGCAGTTTGGATTTGAATTTTTCTGCATAGTGTAAGAATGTAATCGAGTGAAGACACTACTGTGGGGTATATCTTTTTCTTTTATTATAAAAAAAAAACTGAATGATTTTCAAAATGAGCTGCTTGTGCTCTGTGGACCACCCATCACTGACAAATGGGAATGTGTCATTGCATCATAAGCTAGAACTGAAAAATGTATAAAACATTTACTGTTTCTTATTTAACGAGAGAATGCAAGTGTGGATGGAGTGAGGAGGCAGCTGCTCCAATGTGTTATTGTCAGTGTCAATGTGTTGGTTTGACAATGTGTTGATAATTGTGGTGATGACATTTTGAGGTATTTGCTAGAGTGTCCTATTTTCATGTCCTGCCTTGTAAATGAAAGTTTTTTTATCTTTCAAAAATAGGACTTGAAATCATATCACGAGCAAATTATTTACTTTATTTTGCCTGTATCATATGTTCACTTTCCTTTTAAATTTTAACCCAGGTTATCTGAAGTTTCACCCTTTAAAGTATTTTACTTTAGATGAAAGAAAGTGTGCTGTGCTGTGCTGTCCTACTCCTGTTAAAGTGCCAATAAAAATGGTCACACATTGATTTGACAAGAGTGGTATGAATTATCTTGACATGAAACCTTTTCATTTGTTTGATCAATTAAATTTGATGAAGCAAAAGCATGAATTTAGATGTCAGTTGGGTCTCTAACATAAAAGCAACAACAATTTACATTCAGGGAACCTAATTTATAATTAATCTATGTTGCTGTTATAATACAATTTTATGACTTTTTTTATATTGAAGCCAAATTTATCAATTTATCAAATTTTGTAAAACTAGAAATAACCATGTTGTAGCTGCTGTATTAAAAAAAAAGATTTCTATCTGTGGACTTCACCCTGAGCAGACAGTACAGTCAGTGCACTTGTCCCTCAGTGGCTGATGTGAAGCAGTACTGTCCTCTAGTGGTGCAGTTTGTCAGTTGCATCTTCTTAGCGGTAAACTTGTCTGTCAGTTAAATGCGTCTGCTGGTATGGCTCCTGTTAACAGTTGCAGTTGCAGTTGATCAACACAATTGCACCTCAAGGGTTCAAGAATTTGGACCCTCCTCTCCTCTTCTTAGCTCTTCTCCTGCATGTCAAAAAAGATAGTAGCTGGTCAAGCTGCTATTCACAATCTGCTTCTAAACCTTTTAGATTATGAAATACTTTGTAAAATGATAAATATACAACAAAAGATAATTTTCAAATATAATTTTTTTTTTAATCTTACAGGAAATTACCATAAAGGATAATTTATATTAGGCAGACATTAAGAGTAAGATTACACAACATACTGCATGTGCACTGGATATTCAGTAATAGTACTACATGTTTCTAATCATGTCTAAATTGAATGTGCAAACTAAGTACATTTTCATGGGATGATGTCTGACTTTGTAAGAAGAAATAATACACAAATTGAGGCTAAAAATGTTCAAAAATCCAAACATTGTGGGGTAACTTGGCTACTGCACTACTATCACAATATCACAAGAAGAAAAAAAGACTTACTTCATATTAATTACTAAAATATTTATTGTATTCATACAATGAGAAACACATATGCATAATACCCTGTTGCTCGATATATACAATTTAAAAAGTCTGATGTTGGCTTTTCTTGCCTCACATTAAATCCTACATTAAACAACCATTTATTTCATAGTCTCCATTAAGCTTTAATTAAAAAATATATGGTATATTGTGGTATATTGTGTATTGTGATTTTAAATTCATTTAATCTTTCTCTGTCTATCTGTGTGTCTCTCTTTCTCTCTCAACATCAACATCACAACATATTGTTTCTCATCCCACAATTAATTGTCCACAATGGAAATATAAACCAGCTTGAAGAACATTGAATATAAACATAAAATAGCCATTATCCATTATCAAGAAGCAGCTTTAACACCAAAATGAGGGACCAATGGGAAATTGAATCTAATCTTAACAAGGATATTTCTATCTCATGTTCTAAATTGTTTGAGAGAAAAAAAATGAATTCAAATGGGATGAAATAATTCCAATAGTTTGTAGTACAGCTACAACTGCCAAATGATTTTACAGGAAAACAATGTTATAGCGTGACTCAGAGCAGAATAAACAAATCACTGGATGATTATCAAGATGTGGAAAGACTGAATGTTAAACACCTTTCTAAGACAGATATTTTTGCAGCGCACTAAACGGTGATAAGTCTTGAGCTGTAGTCGATAGAGGTGAGAGACAGTGACCTGCTGGGATCTATTAAACTGCTCTGTGCCAACCTGGTCCACCCTCTGGCCTAACAGACAAGTTAAGGCTCTTCCTCCCGAAGCTGTTTGCTCTGTCTAATTAAAAACACTCATCCGCTAGCTGTGGCCTCCAAGGTCAATAGTCTGGACCTCTGAACCAGCCCCCTCTGTAGCACAAGGCCTTTCATTAGATTAAACACATTAATGAGAAAATCTTTTATCTTTGTATATAATTAAAGCTGGGATGAAGGACAACTCAATCAATGATGTGGAATGACAAGTTCGTAAATGAATTAGACCTGCCAGTGGGGGGGCAATCAAATACAAATGTTAAGCAGAGACTGGATGGGTTATAGTCACAGCAATGGGCATCTCTCAGTCCAAACAAGCCTTTTTGTGCCATGGGCATACACTAACATTCATTTGTCTTAGTAATCAAAATCCATGTTCATGGAAGAATATGTATGACATTAAACGGGTGACTAATCAGTTTTTAGAGAAACTGTAAAATCTTACTTTTTCATTCTACACTGATGAATTGAAACTTGTAAAGAATATTTGCACATTTACAACTGATCATGAGGTGCGTTTTAATTTTTTTTTTTTTTTTTCAAATCGCTTCCACTATCCCAAATAAGGACTTGGAGGAAAGCCAGCATGAATATCATATTTTAATAGCATCATCCAGCCATAGGAGGGCAGTGTTGTCCTTTGAAATAGCCTCCAAGGCAAACCTGGATGAGGAACTGGAGAGATCGTACATGGGATAGATGGAGATTATATGACTACTGTGTACTATTTAACTTCCACACACACATAAAGTTTTTTGGGGGTTTAAAACAAATAGATAATACTACCATATTTTGGGGTAGGATAATTTGGCACACTGGAATGCAACTTGTCTGATGCAAAAAGGAATTTAACTTCCAGCCATGGCTGCTCAAATGTTTGCAGAATTGTAATTTATTACTATAAAAACAATAATGGCCATGGTCTTAAAGTTTTCATTCCTTCCCACAGGATAACCTTGACATGTCGTGAGGGAAAAGATAAAAGTGGCTTCCACTGTTCTGGACTGGCCGTGTGAGTTTGTGTTTGAGGAGATGGGAAAGGATGTGAGCGTGGGCTTGTATTGACAAGGCTTCAGTTGCTGTCGGACATACAGGACAGGAAGTCACTGTCACATGACTGAGATATCGGCACCTTGTCCGATTGCACAGAGGGCCTCTTATGTTTGCTGCCAGCACAAATACAGACCAAGTCATTCATATACACACACACACACACACACACACAAAGAGAGACAGAGTGGGAAGATATGAGGACAAAGCCAGTAAAAAAGAGGAAAAAAAGAAAGGATGCGTTTTCTTTTAGGGGAGGCTTTGTTATCTACAGGACAATGATACACTTCTTCATATCTTATTGGTGCTTCTATAAATATTTGGGGGGGGGGGTTGCGTGAAAATTGAGTGAGTTGAATCCTGCAGCTGGATTTCTACCTTACTTGAGCATCTGTCGAACAATTATCTGTCCCCCTATCTGTTGAGCTCCTATCTATCCCATCACACTCACGCCCAATTTGCCTAAACTGTCACAGCTAATAATTGGCCTCTCTGTCAGGAAGGAAATCAGGACTGCTGTTCTAACTTAAACACACATCCCTCATCCCTTCCCTTCCCCCCCTTTTCCCCTCTCCCTCTCTTCTTCCACTCTCTATCACCCTGCTCCCCTAATCCAGTGGAATTCAGCTCTCCAGATTGAACACAGCCACCTTGTCCTCCATGTCCTCTTCTTCCTTTCCCCAAGTTGGTGTGTGTACATGTGTGTGTGTCCGTGTGTGTTCAGGGGGTTGTACGCTGTGTGACAGGGGTAGCCTCAGGGCCAGGTTGCTGTTGACAGGGACGAGGGTCTCTGATTTGAGGAGAGCCGTCATACCAGCGACTGCAGCTGCCTCCCCAAGTGACACCTCCCTGTTAGTGGGGGAGATGTGGACATGTGTGTCAGTGTGTGTCTGTGTGTGTCTGTGTGTGCCGTGTGTGTTTGCAGGGTTGATGGTGGGGTTGATGGACTGACTGGCTGCCTACAGTGCTCTGGACAAACAGGGAAACTTTCCCTGATGAGCTGACAGTTCCTCATGTCGAACACCTAACTGGGCTCCGATTGGTGCTTGGACAAAGTGCAGAAGAGGTGAAGGCAAGAAGGGTGAGAAAATGAAAACACAAGCCAAGCAGGTCAGTGGAAATAAAAAGGAGGTGAAAATAGGAAACTACTAAACAGCATGCAGTTCTAATATGTCATGCGTATGTGCAGCGTGCATGTGGGTTTGTGGGTCTATATGTGTGTCTCCAGAGTCCAGGCTGTGTAGATCACCATTCCACCTTATCTAATTTCATTAATGTGATCCCCTGTCCATCCCCTGACGGCTTAATAGCCATTATTTGTGGGTCCCTTCAAATAAAGGCTCAGCAGTAAATTGCAGTCTGTGGAAATCGAGATATAAACGCCACCCTGCATTACTGTATAATATCTTTCCCTTTAATTAACTGAAAGCCATGCTGACATTTATTGGATTGCAAGTTACTTGTTAATGGCAATAAATTGCGAAACAAAAAAAAGAATCATTGCTTATTTTACATCAATAATTTGTGGACCTTTTGCTAATGATTATTCATTACTCGCCTATGGGGACTGTCGTGTTTGGTGAGCTAAAGTGAATGAAGAATTTAAAGATTTAAGTGGGCAGCATCTACTTAGTGTTATGGCTTTGGTGCTGTGCACTAAAATCCTTGCTCTGTTGCTGTCCCTTTACCCTGTCTTCCATAATCTGACTTTTGGTGAAGAATGTACTCAGTGAAATTTATTAGTTCACGAGCAGACGACTGAACTTCTTTTTACTGAGAAAGTGTTCAGTGCAGCAGTTGTTTGGATGATTATATTCTCATGTTAAACACAATGATGGAATAGAAAGCTGAACTGAAATCAGTTGATGTGCTGTGTTTTTTGCTGCAGGGTTTTTAGTCCTTTTTATTAGGTTCAACAGCTGGGCCACCTTTTGCAGCAACAGAATGCTGCGCATTAGTCAGTCAGATTCATCAGGTTACTCTTTTTGTTTTTGTTTTTTAATAAAAGTATTTCATGTGTAACACATCTTTTATTGCTGACACTGAATCAGGACTTTATATTCTGAATTATTTTTGAAATTATACTCTTTGTAATTTAGTCACCACAAGCATTTATGGAAACATGATATTGATTGATGAAATTGCTAGGAAAACATTCTCTTTAAAATGAAGTTTTCAGTGTTTGAGATTTTGAGAATTTGAAATTTGAATGAATTTTTCTTGTAGAAACTGTTAGTTTATATTCTGTCCAATAAATTATCAATGAGTGTATATAGTTTCTGTGTCAACAAGGCAAAACTCAGACCTCTGGGCCTCTACCTGTGCTGCCTTCACTTTGCTACTACATTAAACAAAAAGTGTTTCTGTGCACAGTGAAAGAACCATTTTTTCCCTGTAGTGCAAGTTGGTATGTGCGTCACTTAGTTGCTACCAGCTTGTTATTTGGAAGAGCATATTCCCTGTCATGGCAGGCACCCGTCAGAGGGGCGGGTGGTTCTCATCAGGCACCACCACTTGCTTGGTGCTGGCACTGATCTGGCGTGGAGGGAACAGGGATATGACAGCCCTGCCACAAAAATCAGACCCTTCAGATGCCAGAAAAAAAGACTTACCACCCCCACCCCCCCAACCCCCACCTTTCTGCACACAAATGTATGCACATGCATGCACACATAAACACACACACAAAGTCAAAAAGAGCAATCGGTCAGAGTGCACACATGCAGCTCGGGCCTGTCAGTGCAGATTTAGATGACAAGGCTCTACATGGAGAGAAGGGCTGAGGAGGTAGAGAATGACAAGTAAAGGAATGGGAGGGGAGGAGTAAATCAGGCAAAACATGGCTTAAATGATGGGTCATGAGCTAGAGAGCCAGCTCACACACACGGCCTGATGACCCCTCCGCCCAAATGTACTCTTCTTCTCTTGTAACCACACCAAGTTGCCATCCTGCCCCTGGGTGTTTGTCCGCGTTATCCTTTCTTCTGCATCATCTGTTGTTTCCTGCTTGTGTATATGAGACAGGCCCTGAGAAAGACGTCCCCTCCACAGATATCAAGCTGTGTCTCTCACACACACTTGTCTCAAATGCCTCTTACTCATCCCTTCTGATGCCTCCTATCAACCTGCGAATGAGCAACTGTGACAGGGAGAGAGAGAGAGAGAGAGAAAAGGGGAAGAGCGGGGGGGCGAAAGAAGGGGGCATTACAGAGAGCTGTTTATTTTGCAAGGCTGACAGAAAACTCCCTGAAATGCTGAGTTGGATCACGTTGAGTAACATAGACTGTGACTTTTTAGGGGAGAAACAACCTGCTTTGGTAAACTTGGAATGACTTTGGAATAATCTGGACCCTCCTCCTCATGTTGTGGAATGTCAGAAGAGAAATGCACTTCAGCATTTCATAGCTGCACTGCAGGGCCATACACAGACCATCTGAAATGACAGGTCAATCTCAAAATTTCTGCAGTTTAAAATGTCACCTCTCTTAACCTGACTCTCCTTCTCTGTCTCACTGGATTATTTCACTGGCGTGTCCTATGTGTGTGCAGGCTTATGCAACATTGACTAGAACCAGCTCTGCTATCAGAAGGTTTATCAAAAATTAATATTCAGGCACTCAAAGGAATTCAGAGGCTCAGCGTGTTCAGTGTCACATGCAGTATTTTAGGGAACCTAGAATTAACTTAAGGTTGTACTTTATGCACAATTTTAGCAGATTTAGATTTAGATTTTGCACTCATGAGCAAATCCACTTATCACAGCAATTCCATTGATAAATTTATTTATTTTGCCATAAAATTATGCCGTTTTATATGCTGGTGTAAACAGGGATTGATGGGTGTGTGATGTCTTTTCAGAAACTACTTGCAAAAATAAAAACGAGAAAAAAGATGTAATTAGATAATGCAAAGTTAAGATGGAGTTTACACCGTGAAAGTAGTTTATCAGTAAGGAACAGGCTTAAACAAAACCTTTTAGAGCTTTAAAACCAGCTTTCTTCACATGGATCCTTAGTTAATCCAGAGTTATCTGCACTTCCTTTACATAATATTAGCTCAGCCTCCCCCAACACAAAGGGAATAAATCTTATCAGCCATCTGGAACCTGCATTTACAAAATGATCAGTTTCAATCAAATGAAATTAAAGGAGAGCCTGATGTATTTGACAAATAGATCATTGGCCTGCTTTACCTCTGACCTGAGTGTGACACTTTGTCAGACTATAATCTCTTTAGAATTATTGGGGCATTCAATTAGCCAGATTAAATGACACAGCCAAGAAACATGTTGCTAACAGAGAGCTGCACTGAAGCTGTCTCTGTTACACTGTCTCACTTCCACAATTCTACTGCATGTATCCCTCCATCTCCTCCCTGACTCTCTGGCTCCCTGGTTTAGGAAAAAGGTTTTTGGCTTCATATCTGTGTGTGTGTGTGTGTGTGTGTTTACAGGCATGCATGTTGTTTGGCTCATAGGAGTACCACTGAAAACAAGATATTACAAATGGTAATGGAGAGTGCGTTGTCTCATAGACCCTCTCCAGCAGTTAAATGCGCACACACACACACACACACACACACACACTGGGATTTGAACATTTTTCTTTGCTCACAGCTGAAATAAGAGTTCACAGCTGCTAGAGTGGTGAAGCCCTCAGTTGTCAGCCCCTTACAAGGCCTCAGTGTTGCCTGAGCAGTGTGTTGTCTGCAGTGGGACCTTGTCATTATCTTGGGTGTGTGTGTGTGTGTGTCTTGCTCCAGCCTCAGCCAGAGACATCACAGAGCCTCTATAAGCTCAGGTCCCAGGGGCTGTGTTACTGTGTCACTAGACCAGCGCCTTTGTGCTTCCCCCTCCACCAAATATTCTGGGCACTATGGTCACCAGTTCATAATCAAACCTCAGGGGCCCTCTCCTCCTGTACAGACACACACATACACAAATTCACACTGACAAAACACTATGATTTGTGATATGTGGCATGTGATGCTCTCTTGTATTTATGCCTATATGCCTCTTTATTCACAAAGACATGTACAGTATATGTGAATTCAAGCCTAACACACGCATGCATGCACATATGACTGAATGTTTCAATTGTGAGGGCTGACAGGGGTTAACTGTGTTTGTACCATACATTATGCCACATTTACAACCTCTGGTCCACACAGTTAAATTACATTATTTATTATGCTTATTATTTTATATTTATATTATGCTGTGAAAACTGAAATGAGACACTAAACTATGTGTACAAATAAATAAAACTGGCTGAATGCTCTGAATGCAACATAGGGCAAATAGAAACATAGAACAAATCACATAGCCACACATTATATGTATGAACACTTTCAAACAGAAAAAGCACAGGAAATGAGATGACAGGTTCACTGTAACAGTCAAATAATAACTGGGTAAATTGTTTTACTCTGGCTTGAATCCCATCTTTGCCCCTCAGAGACATAATCCCAGAGTTTCTAAATTTCCTCTCATTGAAACAAACATGATGAAGTGAAATGATTCTTTCACATTTTAACTGTATGACAATATTACTTTTGGTTATATACTGTATCTCTTTTAGTGCAATATTGTGCATATCCTGATGAAATTGTCAGACCTGAGTGGCATTTTTATGGCTTCTGTATATTAAATGAAATGTAAATTTACTAAAGATAATTTACTTTAAAGATATTTTAAAAGTACTTAAAAATGGGTTATGGTTTTCAAAAATGCCCACATACATAATATGTGAAATGTGAAAATACTGACTTATTCTGTTGGAATAATTCACATAATTTTACTAAAAAGAACTGGACTGGAGTTGCAGGTGCAATGCTTTACAGGGAAATCTTGTGTTGAGTTTTGAATAATTTTTATGCAAAAATTAATAGGCAGGCAATGGATTTGAATTTTCTTTGTTTGGACAGTATATTTAATGAAGCTAAAAAAAAGCTCACTGACTTGAATGGGGGATTCATTATTTGTCATTTGTTTGTGCTGTTTTAAATGAATAAATTTAGATGAACTTAATAATAGAACTTATTTAATTTAATTTTAAATCCATTACATATCACATATTTCTATTTTTCTTCTGTACTTGTATCATATCCTGCAAATCATTACATTACTGTGTATTTTTTTTTTAATATTTTAATTTTAATGGCAAATACACAGACATTGTCAGACCACACCAAAGGGTTTAAAAAAAGAACAGAGGCCTTGTTTATCTTAAATCCCTGCACAGTGGATTCCCTGCAAGATCTCTATTAACAGTAGACTGAAACAGGTGCTAAACTTCCTATCTCCCATTAATTATTGGTGTTTAATCTCACAGGCCTAGATGTGGCTGTTACACACATACACACGCATGCACACAGTTTGAGCCATAAACCCCTTTCTGCCAACGGCTGATATATGGCACCCTGTTGACACACACTAACAGTGATATATACCAGAGGATGAATCTCTAATTAAGCTTTGGCAGGGACTCCACAGTTACTTAGTGCCACACTTCATTATCTGCACATACTCCTGCTCCAATGCTACTGGCCCGTCGTTGATTTAAGGTAACATAGAAAACCTCTACACTTGCATCTGTTTCCTCTCCTGCAACATTTTTCTGTCTTTGGTTTATGTAACACTTGATTTCAGTGAGAGTTTGAATTTAAACTTACAACCTGGGATTTATTCAGCAATCTAAACTCTGTGCATAGTCTCATACGTCACCGATCTGACAAGCAGTTTGTCATTTTTTTGTGGCTTTCAAAACTAGTGGGTATGCTGAAATTGCAGACCAGAACTCAAAAAACATGACTGTCAGACTTAAGATTTTCCTCTTAAAGAAAAACACACACTAGCCAATTTGTAGCATCTCAAAAAAAACCCTTACTGCCTGAGACAATAGACAGCATTATGAAACAGCTTTAGCTGCCGGGCTCTGCAGCCAATCAGCGGGTTGCGTTACTTCTGATCACTACATGCACCATGACAGTGAGGGGTCAAGAGTCCTGACCTGTGATGATAGCCAGGCTGACAGATGTCATGTCAAATTGTAATGGCTTTGTTTTAATGACGGAGTGAGTCACCGCTTGTGTATGTGCAGGGTTGCTGTTGAACACATACTGGATCACTGTCACACAATTTTCCTCCTTCTCTGACGCAATATACTGTAACAACTTCTGATCTGTCTGTCACTCAGCATAATAATGTCTTGTCGCTCCTGCTGGAGAACTAATTCTCGCACGAAGTAGGAAAAAGACAAACACTGTGCATTTTGATCATTAATGGAGAGTGAAAACATCTATTTGTTAACGCTGATCTCCTGTCATATCCCATTAAAAAAGTAATAATTCACTGCGGGATGCAACTTTTCACTAAGCTTTGTCAAAGTTCTGCAACCTTCATTTTCATTTTCTCATACGACTAATCATAATTGAATTTTCATTATCTGTATGTCCATACCAGTGCACTGAATTCTTTCTCTTTTTCCGTCTTGCTCCAGGCTCATTCCTCCCTCAACCATGGCCTTTTTTTACATCATTGTTTGACCAGTGTGCAGGCCCATGTGTCTACAACATATAACAAATGAAACAAGGACTCCGAATGAATCACAGTGGGTATGAAATTCTTTAAGAAGTCTTAAATGCTGAGTCGTCTTAAATTACAACTAAAGAACGACATTCTCTAAAGAATTTGCACTTAATTAGGTCTTAATTAGCATAATTATGCATGCTAACAGAGTCTCGACATAATAGCAGTTGTCAGGAGGGTTGAACCATCTGTAACGGCAGAGGATTAATACATCATCTTTTATATCCAACAACGCTGTACCTCTTCTATCTCAAAGTGCTTTTCATTAATCAATTTCGTTTTTATTGGAGGGGAAATTTGGCATTTTTCATTATGTGCCATTATACCACTCCCTTTGCAGCTATAACAGTTCTAATTAGGCCTCAAGTGTATCCTCTAACACAAACACTTGAATAGACCGTCACAGACAAGTGTTCACACACAGACAGACAGACAGTCTCTCTCTCTCACACACACACACACACACACGCATGCACAGTTGTGTTGTGTTACGCTGACCACACTTAACATGGGTGACATGAGCATTTTCTCATGCTTGTAAAGAGGAAAAATGGTAGAGGTAGAGCGAAAGGAGGGGAGAGATGACAGGATTGACAATGAGGATGAGAGTAGAGGGGGCAGGGTTTGATAATCAATGAAAAGTCGTGAACTTAGGGAATGCTTTTCATGTTTGGTAATCAGTATAGAGTACCTATTGCCTACTCGAGCTTGAGAGTGGATGAGGATGGAAAGGAGAAGCAAGGGGAAAAAGGTCTGTTGAGGGAGGACAAGAGGTGAGATTTACATAAAGATGTAGTTTAACTTTTGGTGTCACTATACAAAACTGAATGCAAGTTCATTCACAATAATCCTGCATTAGCTGCCCTAAAAATCTCCCAGTCATCACTCTTGTTCAAGTAATTTCCCAAGTTCTCTTGTCACACTGGATGGAGTTTGCTAAGTTATCATGGAGAGCTGAGTAGCTGTTTTTTTATTTAATCCACAGCACTTTATGTCAGAGTAGTGAAAGTTTAAACTTAAAGGAAAGGTTAATCTTGACCTTGGAAAAATCCCCACTTGAGGTCCACCTACTAGCTGTTCCAGAGCTTTGAACTATGTCATATGGTCTTCATCAGTGGATAGTAAGTGACATCTAGTAATTGGACCACAATCTGGTATTTTTCACCCCTGTCTGAAGACAAATTTTGTACTGATTTGGAATGTTACTTTACTTTGCGGTTATTCGGGGGCAAAAAATATAACACAAAACTTTCTGATAAAGTCTTTCATTTGAATTACTCTCTGCTTCACCATTACACAAATTGGCTAACAAGTAATTCTGATGTCTTTTCTTGTTGAACTTCCATCTCTCTCCCTTTCCATCTGAGCAATCAATGTCTTGATGGATAACAAGCATGGCACATCTCACCTTCCTCTTTAGGGACGGGTGACAGAATCACTCCCTGTGCTGCCATTTCCATCTACGGGCACTCCCAACACACACGCTAAAACACACTGAGGTGTGGTCAGGGCACATACACAATCTATAAGAGCCCTGAGCCTTAGGCGACCTTGAAACACTCCACTCTCTCTGGCCTTGCCACTAGCATAAATGTGTGTGCGCATGTGTGTCTGTGTGCATGCATGTATGTGTGTATGTGTTAAGCATGCCTTGTCCGCATATGTTCATTTCACCTGAATGTATCTGATGTGGACTGCCTAAACTCAGTGATGAAAACTGTTCTAGCTAATGTACATACTAATTCTCTTCATGTGGTATTTAAAGCAGGAGTCATACATTTGAACAAGGTCTCCCCCTCTCCATTTCTCCTCCATCTCTGCCCCCATCACCTACCTCTCCCAAGCCCACAGGGACATTAGCATTATCGATGAGCTCACCCCGTCACCTCAGACACAGGCTCTTAAAAGAGAATAATTTCATGCAAATGAGATATTGATGAGCTAATGATTAATTGGCTGCCTGACTGTGTTAATATGCAATAGCTGTCCTGTAATATGCATTTCTAATGACTCTGTCTCAGTGTGTTCAAACAAATAGGCGACTTTGATCATTGGGGTACTCAGAGGCTTTCCAGCATGTTAGCTCGGGGATAAAGCTTTGCCTGAGGGGTTTGTGCAAACTACCATGAGAATGTAACCACAGAGAAAGGGGAACTTTCCCTTTCAATGTCCCAGTGTGTTTTTTTTTCCTTTTCTTTTTCCTTTTTTAAAAAGAAAAAGAAGGGATGGAATCTATATATAGAGTATGGAGAGCATCAGATCAGTGTTGGACAGTTTATTGGTGATTTTTTTATCAAATGCGTTGTCAACATTTGCTGCATATATACAAAACTGCAATGTATGGTCTGACTTACACTTGTTGCACTGATATTGGATATAGCTCCTCAAATCTCAGCGAAGCTCTTTCTGGTATTTTTTTTTTTTTGCATCTGCCACAATAGACATATTCTTATTTTTTCCAAACCATTTTTGCATCATTTGGTATGCAGCTTTCCAGTGAACATTCTATTTGTTTAGAACGCTCAGATGTGATTAATTCATAATGCTTTCGGTGATTCACTTTCTGCTGTTGCCAGTGTATTTACTAAATTTAACAATTTGACGATTATAATTTGCTTACCTGTTGTTGAACTCTGTAAAAAAAATCCAGTGCAATAATCCTGAAAACTTAACTGAACCTTTGACATATTCTGTAGTCTCATCTTTAAGACAATTAGATGAATTATTTGAGCAGGAAATGACCTTAACCAGTGTTAACTGTCAATCAATAAGCATTCACCAGACCCATCTCCAGACATAAAGACTGCTCGATTCCACTACCTCATTTAACTTCATATGATTCACCATAGATCATATGCACACTGGAACATTTAGGGACAAAAAGCACAGTTTGATAGGTGTAACAGCTCCCATTGAGCTAATATCTTGTGATTTGACACAGATAATGTGATGGCTGGCATCATGCTACTCCTTGACCGGACCATTTCTGTCCTAATGGTCCTTTTCCTGAAATGTTCTAATATTGGCAAAGTCTGGTTAACAAATGGAAACTCAGTGTGAGGTCACTGCATGTCTGAGTTGTACATTTTCAGATTTCTCACAGTAAATGACATGGTTGCTGGGGCAAAATTATGGCAGGTCAATTTAGGGTAACCCTGTGTGTGTATGTGTAGGGCTCTGTCTGTCTGTGTGTCTGTGTGTGTCTTTGTATGCGTTTGTGTGTGTGTGTAAGTGGCTGCAAGGGGCTATTAGTGTGCCTAATCAGAGTGACTGCAGCTGCCCTTGGGGACTTTCATGGATCTGTCCAAGTGTCATTCAGTCTGTCCATCCATCTGTCTGTCTGTCTGTATGTCAGGCAAGAGGAGAAATGGGGTGTGTACATGGCACCAACAGCAAAACTAGCAACCAGGACACAGGATTTGGTGTGTGACGTGGTTGATATAAGACTTGAAGACAGATGGATGGAGAGACAGGGCTGGACAGCCAGACCTGTCAACAGAGATAGGCCTGCTGACACCTGCAACTGTGTGTATGCGTGAACACCTGCAGAACAGGCAGTTGATGGCTGCCACTCAGACCACTAATCTGCCATCAGTTGGCTGACAGGGGACTGTGCTGTGGCCCTGACCTGCTCACTTAATCACCAAGTGTCCAATGAAGCTTCCCACAATATTACCAGTAAACATTATCTCAGTTTTTCTACTCACTGAGGGTCAAGTGTGTGTGTGTGTGTGCATCCACTTACTCTATTCAGGTAAATGGTGATGTAATGACTCTGAGTTGAGGTTACCAACATGTTCAAACTGAGTTTTTCAGGAAGCTTAACCCTACATGTTGTTGATGGAGCTTTACATTTGTATACAAATGCAAACATTTACAGATGTTTTGCATTAGTAGTACCTATTTTTGAAGGGCGTAGTTTCACAACCCCCTGTTAATGATGTGCAATTTTACTACAAGCTACTTGTGGCTGATTTATTTTAAATGGATCCAGAGAGGGGGTTGTTAGAAAAGTTATACCTGTATTAATTCCCTTCATGAAATAATGTTATTGTGCCAGTTGAATGTATATTAATGAGTACTACATACCAGGCAGGTTAAAGGCTCAACCTGATTTAGCGCAAATAAAAAAAAATCCTGATTCTACATTTAAGCACTTACTTCATTGAACAAAACCCTCCTTTTTGTTACCATGCTATACAATGTACACAGTCAATAGTTTGTCTTCTACCCAGGCTGCCTGAGGGTGGATGTGGGGAGAGCTGTATGTCATCAGCAGTGAGAATGGACAGATAAGCGCAACAACCAGTTACCAAGTTGTGATAAATCCTCTGGTCAGACAGCAGTGCTATTTCCCCTCTTTCATATATGGGCCATTTTATTGAATTTAGTCACTGACAAATAAATGGACTGCCACAGGCCTGTTTAAGCCTGCCCTGAGGAGGATACTTGGCAGGAGTTTACACAGTTGGCCTCCTTTCTTGCTCTTTCTCTCTCATGATACAGATTTTTTTTTTCAAAGATTAGACAAAAAAGAGTAAATACGAAGGCAGACAGACAGAGAAGTGCAGATAAAATCCTGAATGTGAAAATCTGAGAACGCATTACATTTTTGGAGGAGTAAACCCTGCATGCTGTACATGGGTATATGGACCAGAGGGTTAAGCAAATACAGGAAATTAATGGATGGATTAAAATCTGAATCAGGACTCCAATAAAAATTCTTGACAAAAATATGTAATTCTGTACTCATGTATGGCATGCACTGAAACTAAATAAAATTTTCTTTCATATAGGGAAGTAACAACAAGTTGTTTTTTTTAAACTTCTCAACGCTGCCTCAAATGAAGTTTAAATTTACTTTACTTTACTTTATTATGGGTTGACATATAGTAAGTAAGTGTTTGACACACATGCGAATGTCCATGTACTGGTCAGGTCTGATCAAGGTAAAGATCCATTAGGTTAGTATGCAAATATATGTATATTAGGGTCATTGATTGGGGTGAGCAGGCCGTTTTTAAGGCCTGGTGATGCTGATGAGGAGGGAAGGGTTGGTGTGACCTGTCTGGGTCTAACTCAATACTATGTCACATTACAGAATGGCTCAATCACTTACAATCCTGAGTGGACCAGGTAATAATGTCACTTCTTGTTAGAACGGAGAGCATCGCAAGATGAATGTGACCTCCACAAACTTATAGAGTGATGGGGATATTACAGCTCCACCTGGATCATGCATTTTGGTCCAATACTATTACTCATACAGAGACTTTAACAATTTGAGAGTCTCTTATTTATGGCTACCTGTTACTCTTTACAGATTTTATTAGATCTGAGACAAGTATGGAAGAATGGAATACAATATTATGGCAGCTGGGACAGAGCACAGAAAAACAGTTCCTTTCCAAAAACTTGACATTCAGTAAATCTGTAAATCTGAGTCCTTTTTCTGTGGTGTACAAATTCCATTACACACAGGACATGGACAAGGCAGTTGACTGTAACTGCAGCAGTATACCATATGACTGTGGTGCTTTGTGAATTCAAGATTAAGTTTCAATTCATAAGAGTCATCAAATGATTGCTGATTGCTAGATTTTATAAACATGAAAACATGTCTGTAAACTTAACTGTAGTAATGGGCAGGGGTTGCAATGAAACATCTAAGCTAAGCTAAGGAAATTGTTAACGTTATATCCTGAGGTCACCAATTGTTTCCGGTCTTTTAAACATAAGACAACCTAATTTATGTGACCCCGCTGAGGCTTGATCTGCCTCAGCTGGATCCTTCTCTCATCCACAGATCCGGTCTCTTGATCCATAGCCGCATGGAGCCTTTCTCAATAGCCTCAATGTTGTTGTAGATGGCTCTCCTGCCCCACTCCTCCGTGATGCTGAGTGCCATTTTAGCACTACAGAGGGACGGTCCTGCAAAGCACCCTACTTCCTCAAGCAAGTGCCTTTCTTCAAGCTATGTCTGTGGCACTCGTTGAGTAGGCCATATTTCTCTCTCTTACTGTCATAATCCTCCTCCATACAATCCTCCCATAGCACAGTCAACCCCAGCATGACACTGTTATTCGTTGCTTCAGATAGCAGAATGATGTCAGGGCTGAGGGTGGTCTTGGTAACATGCTGAGGAAGCTTGAGTTGCCTACCCAAGTCCACTGTTGGCTGCCAGTCCTGTGCAGTGTTGATAAGCACTGATGTTGCTTTAGGTGTTGCTCTTGACTTCTCTCTGCTTCTAATGAAGCTGATTGTGTTGAGGGTTTTGACCTCCTGCAGCTGAGGATGGCACTGCAGCTGATATCTGGTGTTGAGCACCTGGTTGTGCCGCCAGTGATGTTAGCCTTCACCCAAATCCTTTGGAAGGCAGTTCAAGATGTGCTCAAGGGGCTTCTTCCTCTGGCCACTGTTTCCATCAGGACTCCATGGCATAGCTGTGACTGTGCCTGCTCAACTACCTAGCCTCCACTCTCCTCTCTTTTTTAAGCCTGTCTTTTGCAAGCCCATTGCTGGAGTACTCAATTCTATCCTGTAAGTGATTTGTCAGGCAAGCATGGCAATTGTTCCCTGGTGCATGCTGGTCCTTTTCTTTTTGTTTTGTTTTTATAAAACATTTTGGATCTAATCATAACCCTATTTTCATTCATTGTTGGCAAGACAAATAATCAAGATCTCAAATGTGGGACAATAACCAGGGGTTCCTGATGAGGCAAAAACTGTCAGATCACAGGAAACGTTATAGGAGCCATACGTACAGTATGTAAACTGCATCAAAATAAACTGTGGGTGATGGGATCTGTCTGTGTGTGTTGTGTGTGTGTGTGTGTGTGTGTGTGTGTGTGTGTGTGCATGTGTGCATGTGTGTGTGTGAAGCTATATCATCTGCAGTAACAGGACCTGACAGCTCCCACACCCCTCAGTGCAGTGTGTGTCTATGGGCTCATTCAGAGTGACAGTATAGATTAGCGGTGTAATCCTTGCAGAGCTACAGGGAATCTATCAGTACCCTGGGCTCCAGACATACGCACACAACCATACACACATTGCACTGCAAATTAATTGAAATGTTAATGGGGGCGAACACTCCATTCTTAATTGCTTGGTGCTGGATTAAGACAAGATCATTTATGAAGAGAAATTAAATCAGGATCCAGGGCAATCTTGGTTGTAAAATAAGGTTGCAGGTCATAAATGAGTGCCGATTATCACAATGAAACAAACCACAGCTGACACCCTCTGTTTTTGTTAGCAGGTCATGTTGGCAAACTGAATGGGATAATTAGTTAACAATATGTACTCAAAGAAAGTTCACTGTATTTGTCTTTTTTTCCCCAAAAATGAAATATCTGAGGTGGCAGAAAAATAAAAGCAGTGTTTTGAGTTTTCCCGGATGTGTCGAGGAAAAACACTTAGAGGGAGGCTTTGATCTTAGTTTTAATTAGCTCCTATTCCCCTCTAGTATTCCTCTTTTCTGTATTTGCAAGAAAGCGTATGAACAATGCTCACAACGAAGCCCCTTCTGCCTATATCAGCATTTTACTTAACTTTCCCTCTTAACTTGTTTTTTTTTACTCTTTACTTCTCAAAGTGTACCCTCTCCTTCTCAAAATGTCACCACATATACAGTAACAGCAAAGAGAAGCTCAAAGCAGCGCCAGTGATGCTTTGCTCTATGTCCATCTCATCTCACTCACTCTCACATGTATCCAACACACCAGGCACATGATAAATTCATCATGTGGATGTTTTTGAATCAATATTAATTTCAGGCCTTTCATGATGGCAAATCAATAGCAGCAACACTAAGAGGCTCCTTTGCATGTTGAGCACCTTGTCTTTGCCAGTGAATGGAGATGTGATGAGAGGTGAGAGAGCATCCATGGTGGTGCCAGCGGGGAGGCCCAAACTCACTCATTATCTCCCCTCAATTAGACCCTCTCGCTTCGCCACCCTGGGCCTCCACAAAGCGTGCATGTGCGTATACTATGTGTATGTGTGTGGGGGGTGTTTCTGTGCACCTTCATCCTGCTGAGTTCATCATGCAGGCAACTGAGGATTGTTTCCACTGAAAATCTCTCTTAGACATAATTGGACAGGCCATCTCTCTGTTTCTCTCTCTCTCTCTCTCTCTCTCTCTCTCTCTCTGTGCTCAATGAGTAGTGATATGCAGCCTTTTAAAAGGTTTGTTTGACAAATAAATAAAGGACAGAGCTGTGGTTGCAGGAAACATTAGAAAAGTTTGGCCACATTTGAATTCCAAGCTTACCACCATTTGGTTTTGATTATCTGGACAAACTCATTGGCTTATCTAAATATTTGATTCATTGTGTTTTAAACTGTGTCATGTTCCCTGATCTCAGAAATTACTTTGGTAAGTCTAGTGTTAACATAATTAGAATCAGAAATGCTTTATATTGCTTAGTTACATGTGCTCAATGCCATCATAAAAAAATATAAAGATATGAAAGCTGAAAAATCTATATACACTAATATGTTTACAAAAAAATAAATACACCCTGTAACTCCAATTAATCAACTCCAATTAAATAAAACAATATCTACAATATGTGTACAACATAAGACAACATAATAAATGCAGAAAATGTCAATAAGATTTTTTTCTGTGCAGTTTTGGTCATTGCTGTCTCCTTTTCCCTGTAGCTACTCTACAGCACTATAAGCTACCAGCTTCACATCATCTTAAAATGCCTCTCCTACCTTCACCCATAGTTGGCTGTCTGGGCGTCCACATTCACGTAAGTACAAAACACAGATGACATATTTACATGGTTCTCAGTGAGAAGATTTTATCCTTTTGTTTTAGCACCTCGCTTTTTGGTAAACTTCCAGTCCCTTCCACTCCTTACCTACACTTTAACATTACTGGCACATTTATTTAGAACCACAAACATCAGCACATATGTGTCAAGAATCTAGCTATAAAGCACAGTCCAAAATCAAGACTTTTCAGTGGCCATGGTACAACTCTATCTGATGTATTTTAAATGTTGTCAGTAACAGATTTTTGAGCATCTGTGAATATAGAATAGGTATTATTGCACAATTGGTATTCTTAAAATTCTTGAGTTAAAAACTTTCACATTCTTCCTATCTGTGTAGACTGTGCATGTGTGATTAGGGGCTGTATGTATCCCAGCAGCCCCATGGTTCAATCATTAGGCTGAGTGAAAGTGTGTGTGTGTCACAGCAGAGGGACTCCAATCCAACATTTATGAGGCTTGCGTCTATGTAAGTCTCTGGCCTCTTGTAGTCCCGATGCACAGGTTATAACACAGGAGGAGGTTCACACACGGCAGTTAGCACTCTTTACAGCATATTAACAGGCATGCATGACAACATTCACATAAGCAAACAGCCACTGGGGAGATGGCATGGACATTGAGCTGGGCTCTAAGGCCGTGGGTCAAACAGGGCTTCTTTTTCAATTGTTTACAAGGGAGTGCCGCGTGTTACTGCTACACTTAAAATGACAGCAGAGTGACCAGGGGTTGAGCATCTTTTCTGTGCTGAAAAGCTGCCCCTCGACATTTAGTTGAAGATGGTTCAGTTGTGGGTAAAACAGTCATTCTGCTCTTACTTCAGCTCATTACTGTCACTTTCGAACCAGTCATCCAATCGCAGTCAATACCCCAACCAAGCACCCACCACTCCGATCCTACCTGGTGATGCTGGTGATGAAGTTGACACTGCTGACTGTATCATAGCAGCCAAAGTGTCACAGTTGAAGAAAACGCTACGCCCTCAAACAGCTTCCTATCGCTGCCAGGTCTAGTGTTTCCAAAAGAGCAGTTTTGTGGACACACGGCCTAATAAACTTTGAAAATAAAGTCTTTCAGTCTGTAGGTCTGTGTATGCCTGTTTGTGTGTACAGAACCATAAATGGGTGGAGGTCAATTTGTAGGATGATAACTTTACAGTTCCAAAAAGCTGTGGGAGTGAGAGCTGGAGAGAGAGAGAAGGCAATGAATAAAATGTGAGAAGTAGTAGTGTATATAATATGTGAGGAGTAAAGTGAGAAAGAGCTGCAGAAGTTTTCTCTCCATCAGTAGTCCAGTCTCTGGTCCCTTGGTGTGCCTTCCTACCCCCCAGAGGGCCTGTTGTTTAGGGTTGGAGAGCCACCTAGGCCTTGATGAATTTCTCCTCGTCAACAAATTAAGAGTTGCTATTGTTGCTGTGACAACAAGGCACCGTGGTCGCCGTGGGGAGCACCATGGAGACCAGTGACAGAACTCCAGAATTCTCCTAATCATCCCCAGCTGTCAGGAAGCACCTGGCCTGACACCTCTGCTTAAAACCTGTCTCCCAGGCATAAGATAATTACAAGTGCCAGCAGAGAAAGAGAGGGAAGGCAGGGAGAAGGAGAAGTAGTGAGAGAGGAGAGAAAGAGAGAATTCTTTCTTATAAGTGGCTGTGTGAGGAACAGGAGTGCAGGAGCTTTTTCAGACAAGTTGCCATTGAAGTAGAGGAAGTGTTCAAAGTGGAGTGTGGGGAGGTGTCTGGGGTGTCTCCCCTCTTCCCTACAGAGAGGGCCTGGGAGGGGGGTCCCTAGATAGCGCTGTGGGGGACAGGTGAGGGACGGAGCTGTCACTGAGCCCATATTCACACACATTTACAAGACATAGACTGTTTGACTGGTCCAGAACAAATGTTCCCTGGATTGCACCACATTTTGGGGGTAACAGTTTGTAGAGTATATATATATTATTATTTTCCTAGAAAAGTTACACTAAAGTTATGGAAGCTCTAGTCTACCATGTGTATAGTTTCGGGGGTAAATAGAGTAATGGCTTGGAGAAAGTGTGTACAGAGCTTACAAAACAAAAACTGTGATGCTGACATGCAAAACTGCCTTTCTGGTTTTGACAAAAAGAAAAACACACAGGGCTTATGTCACACCAGCCTTCTCTACAACCAGCCTGATTGCTACGTGTGAAAATACTTGCCAAATCAAATGTACTGAGCCACTGAGGAAGAGCGACACACACATTTCGCCCACGTACACATACTCGCACACGCACACTTACGTCTCATTACAACCTCTCATTTCTCTAGCAGCGGGGCCTTCCTTCAGAATAACACTCCTGTCATCCCAGCCACAGGGGGCTAAATTATTCAAATACTCTAATTCTTTCCTTCTTCCTCCCACCACCCTCTCTCTCTCTCTCTCTCTCTCTCTCTCTCTTCTCTCTCTCCAACACTCTGCCACTCATAATTTGTCTTTTCAGTGTTGCCAATTTAGAGGCAATCCCTCCCATTAATGATGCCAACTGTTCTAAATGGTGTCGGAGCTGAGTGAACGAGGAAGGAGGGGGATGATGGGGGGAGATTTCAGTGGAAGGAAAGCGATGCATGTGTGGCAAAGACAATGCTTGGGATTTTACAAGCTGCTGTGCAGATATAAATGGATGATATACTGACTTTTAGCCATCTCTCTCCTGCCCTCCCACATGCTCTGATTGTTAAACAGGCTTTGTTTTATTAACTGTTTAAATGTACATATGTGGCTTTATTTGCCTGTCACTAGTAAGCATATTTTGGGAGATTATGAAATATATCTACATCTGTTTCCTGTGCAGAGTCTACTCAGATGCATAAAACTCTGGAATTTATTGTCACTACGAATCAATTAGATCATATACTTTTATGGTCATGCCTTTGTATTGGCAAGTGGCGTGCTATCTAAAAACCACTTTCTTTTTGTATTGACTGAATGAAAAGTACAATAAAACTGAATACATCAGTGAGGACAGTGATGATACAGCACAATGGCACTTGTTACTTTCCTTTTATGTGTTCTCCCAAGAGCAGCTGTACCTACAGAAATGTATAGAAAATCACATTCAAATCATGAATATTTGAAGTTGAGAAATAATTTATTCACATGCATCAATTGGTGTTATGACCAGGAGAAACAATGTCAATATTTCATCTCTGAGAAATTATGCAAAGACTCCAACACTATCTTGCACTGAAGCTGAATCTGCATTATTATAATCTGAATATCTTATAATGATAAAAAAAAACAAAACAAAAAGTAAGCAGGATTGTCTTGATTTGCACTCTATAATCTTTATAACAATGCAACCTGAGTTTTTAAAATGGAAGTAATTAACCAGATATTTTTATCCACTTTTCAAAAGATTTAACTTGACTTGTTTAAAAATACTGGATCCTGACCTTGTCTAAATAAATCAGAATTATAGTAAATAAATGATCTGTTGGCTGAAGGATGTTGGATCAATGTAGGACCCTCATTAATGATTTTTCCCAAGATATGCCTGTCTTCAAAATTAATCTGTGAAATTACGTTCTAATGATGTTCTTCATTTTGAAGATATAAATTCTGTTTTGTGTTATTTTAAAACTAAAACTCAGGAGCATTTAAATAGCACTGTTAATTATTTCCAGACCTTATCACAAGTGATCACAATCACAGGTGAATAATGAGTGAAGCTGTTGACTTGGAAAGTCACACAGGGAAGAAGAGGGAGAGCAAAATAAATATTGACCAGTGAGAAAGAAGGGTGAGAGAGAGAGAGAGTGAGAGTGAGGGAGGCTTGGTTAAGCTGTGTGATGGAACTGTGCTGCTATCTTAAATGAGGAATCCCATATGAAAGTCTGGATTAACCAAATTTAATCCCTCATCAAACAGACAATAACAGTGCAGCTTAATCCCCCCCAATTCTCAGATTAGCTCCTGTTCTCGTCTTGGCAGCAGGGCCAGTGCCGGCCCGTTGCGCTCTCCTCCACAATGACCTCTGGATGAGAACGGGTTTACAAGCCGCAAACCCAAGCTTCATTACAGCAGCTGCTAGTCAACAAAGGTTTACTGGATGAACAGTTACGTGAGACATTCACAAACATAGTAGGGTGGGAAAAGAGGAAATTTGGGAGTTTGTGACTTGAAATTTTATTGTAAATTTTAATTTGCAAAATAAGTTTCAAATGTTCATTTTCTCTCAAGTGTCTCTGAGATGTTTAAAAAAAAAAGTTCAATAAAACAAATTCAGTATATGACTGGAAGGACGTTCTAAAGAAAGGTGTTTCGTACTTGACTTTGAAGACCTTGATTGTACTACAAAACCTGTAATTAGTGGTTGAGATAGGGGGATGTAATTACCTCTAAGAGTGAGTACCCTGGAGTAAACAAATATGTTCATCAAGCAAATAAAGGATTACTGTGTATACACTGCACTCCTTAACCCATCTGATACATCAGGGAAATGCAAAGCATAACATATGTCAAGAGGATCAGAGAGACAGAGAGAAAGACACAAAAAATGAATAGAGAGAACGGGCCAAAACTGCTGATATTTGCTCTTCTCTGGATGAATCATTTCCTTGGATAAAACATAAATAGGGAACTGCTCACTGGGAATATGTTTAACTGAGAAAAGTTTATTTATTTGTTTCTCTTCCATCTTACTTTGAAATGTGTGGAGTATTACTCCAGAATTATTGGATCCTAAACTCTTTGAATTTTCAAAAATCTTTAAAAATAGTAACTGGGATATGAGGCGTGTTACAGAACTACAGAGCCATTTTAGGGTAGCTGGAAACCTTTGCGTGTGTCCCCACCAGAGGAACAGCCTCCGAAAGGTGATTTACATGGTTTTCTTCATGACCAAAATAAGTTCCTGCTCTGGGATAGGTACGTCTGTGTGGCCCCTAAGATGAGTGGTGCTTCAGTGGTTTCTGTCCCCCCCCCCCACACACACACACACACACAACTGTATTGTCCCATACGTTAGATTGCTTTATGATCTTTTGAACAAGTGCATTTGAATTTACCTGCTGTTCTGTTTAATGTTGTACAAGAGTGAATATTACCAATCTCTTGCAGACCTCCAAATCCTATAAATTTGAGTCTTCAACTTCAAATTTGACAACTGATATAATAATTGTGGTTGTAGATATGAAGTTAATTGCTGATCAGAGTTCCAAAGTGAAACTAATATATTTGAAGACTGAATCAGAATTTATTGGTTATCCTGTCTGTGTTTCAGGGTGGTGCCCCAACAACCGTTGATATTAAGTTAGTAATTATTTGATATCAATATATTGCTATTAATATTTTGTCAAATTAAGATTCATGGTTCAATGCATTCAAGGTTCATGATGGAAGGCAGAACTAAAGTCAAGGTTTAGTCCAGTAGATTGTTTTTGCTGATGGAGTCATGCTCCACAAGTTTGAGCATGAGGCTGAAATTTTGAGCTGACTATCTCAAGTACTGTCTACTGCTTGTGCAAATGCTGAGCTTTAGTTTCTCTCTTAATTAAGGTAATTGTGATTGAAGACTGGCCTATTTTAGTATAGCCTTGAGCAAGAAAAGGTTGTGTTTTTTGCAGTGCAAGGCTGGTAGTTGACCTGGTAGAGGTACTCAAACCTGAGACCCTCAAGGCACCAGGAGACAGCATGTGTGATGTCTGCTGACCCATGGTCACTCTGCATGTTTCAGTAACAATGTACATTGACACACTAAAAGGACAGCGGACTTATTGAGAATGAGGACAAACATTAAACAAAAGTGAAAATAGAGGTTGTCTGCACACAATTAATAGGCATCTCAAATTTTAATTTATACATTGCTTTTATACTGTGTTTTTTATCCTGCACCTGTAAAAGTCTTAATTCAATTCAACTAAGATGATACCTAATGTGCATCATTAAATTTTAACAGTGCAATATCATTGATGAAAAAAGACTAAACTGTAAAAAATGTAGATTAAGTAAAAAAAAGTCTTCTTTTTGTTGATGAAATTGTTTTTGTTATAGCAAGGCTGAGAGAAAGGGATGAGAAAGAAAGCCATGTTGCTATAAAACAGCTGATAAGAATACCACAAACCTAGACTAGATTGACTGAATTGTTAAATATGATCTGATGACATTAAATAAAATGTTAATAAATAATACTTAAACCTGACTAAAGAGTTTTCTTTGACCAAGATAAGAATAAAATGCTCAGAGTTTTAGTCAACTAAAAAGCAGGATGACATGACTAAATATGATTTAAAAAAAAATTTACAAGGACATTTGACCCAGGACTAAGACTATGACTACTAAGAATACAATAATATCTGTTTAAATTTTATTTCTACTGCCATATAATTATTCATATAATTATGCTATGTTAAGATAAGATGTTCTCTTGTTGTGTGTTATGCCTGCAGAAACAGGAATCCCCCCCAGAACTAAACCCAGGCCCTATTTATATTTTATTTCTGGCTCCAGAAAAATAAAAAAGAATCACACTTTCCTATAGAGAAAACTCCACCCAGTAGAAAGTGCTTTGCAGTTTGCACTGTCAGCCCAATCCTAACTTATACCTTGTGTTCTTTTTTGCCATGTAATTTCCTTTTAACACTTCACTAATGTTTATTTTATTTATAATATAAGATGTACCAGTGCCAGTACTAACTGCAGTAATCATAGTAATAAACTGTATTTTTTGTCTGTGTATATACAGTATATGTCTGTCTGTACCTTTGGTGTATTCATGTGAGCATGCAATTAATGAACTTGTGCTCAGTGTGTGTCTGTTTTTGCGTGTGCAGTCTTTGGAGCAGGACCAGCACAATAGTTATGGATCTCAGTTGGGCTAATGTTGTACTACTGCCAAAAACAGTAAAGCAGCCCCCACTGATATCAGTTATTAATATTTAACTGTCCACCATTAAAGTTTAAGGTGGTAGAGATGGAGCTGGGGGGAAAAGAGGCTACTTCATGATCACTGGCCGTACAGCACTGTAAACATGTTCACTAAAGCCCCTGACAGTGTTACAGTGTGGATTTAGGGAGCAGGAGGCTATAGTAAATGAGGCTACAGTTGCTCTGTTTGGATATACATTTTGTGAGCAGAAGACACTGGATTTAATAAATGCATTTATTTCTGCAAGAAGACATATTTGATATATAGATGTTGTGTGCAAAGGCCATGCTCTGAGGCAGCATTTCTCAGCTGTTGATTGTCACGTTTACTGTTGTCAGTAATCAGGGTGCCATGAAAAGTCTTGAGTAATTTCCTTTGTCATAAAACTGCAATGCATTTACTTTTATTTGTTGCTGTAAACCGACACTAGAAAACAAATAAAAACACCATATGGTTTATTGTATTTTACATTTAATACAGAGTTATAAATGCAAGGCTTGATATGAAAACATGTTATGTTGGAAAATATAACAATGTCTGCCCCTATGTTTTTCATAATCATACTCAGCAGAAATGAATCCTTAAAAACAGCTTGGTGAAAGTGTTGATGTGTTTGTCAGTACTTTAAAATACATTTCTCTCATTTCTCCTGTAAATTGTATCACAACATGCTGCTTTCAGTGTTTCTTTTCCTCCAAAGATCCTGGAGCATGACCTCCCCCTGACGTTTTGAGGTAAACAAGTCAAACCAAGGTTAAAACAGGAGGAAATGCTGTGTGAGATTCAGCGATGTTCTAACTTGCTCATGAAGAGGTTCTATAAAAGAATAGGCTTGCTGGCTAAAAGTGAGCATGAAAAATACCCCACCTCCACGTTGACCCATATCATCCATTATGTGTAGTGATTATGAGAATAGAACTGCCTTATGGGTAGCCACAGTTCCAGGAAACAATAGCTCACTGTCAGGCTGTGTTTTAACCATAGGATGACCAGCTTTATTACGGTCTGATTATTGAAGCCTCACTGAAGTCTCACCAGCCATCGTTATTCTGGTTGCTTCACTGAACTGCTGGATCCGTCAATGACCTGCTTCAATTTATATTCAGATAAATGAACCAACAATTGTACCACACACCAGCATTTTGAAAGAGGTCATGACCACAACGAGAGCACGGCTGACAAGGTTTGTAATGGATGTGGCCCGCACATGATACTGGATCATACACCCACTCTGTCATTTCTCATACAAATAAAAAAGCGCTTGAAATAAAAGGTGTGTCTTTTTATTAACTTCTTTATGTCACAGTGCTTCTCATACATAATATATTAATGCAAATGACAATGTTCTGCTTTCAGAAATAACAGGCGAAACTAAATCTTTGCCAAAATTAGTCTTTAAATGAAATTTCCATGAATGCAAATGCAGGCAAAGCATAATTCTGCCCAGGAATTAAACTTAGTTGGCCTGGTTTATCTTAATAGCTGATCTCAGCCCAGTGGGGCTGGTATTAAGTCTGCCGGTCGCAGCACAGCGCTCAACGCAATCACAGCTTTGCCTTCTCTAGCGTGGCTTACTCCAGTGACCAGCACAGAATTAACATGTGCATGGATGTGCACTCACACACACATAGCCAACACATATACACACACCCCCACACACATTAGCACCTGCACATACACAATCCCCATGCATACCTCAGTGCATTCCAATATGATCTTCCTCCATTGATATTATGGATGTAATTATACTGAGTTGATTATTAAGGCTGATTTGTCTTTGGAATCCCCCCTAAATGACTACATATACAGAACTGTTTAGCATCTGACATTCAATGCAATCCATATTTATTAAACGTATTATAAAATAAATTGCAAATGTAGGTACCAATATGTTTATAGGGTTTATAGATTTCTGATTTAGAATCTTTTATTTCTTTATTTATGTTTTACCAATTTAAGTGTGTGTGTGTGTGTGTGTGTGTGTGTGTGTGTTACTCTATCCACTACCTGACATACCACCTGACTGAACTTTGTTGAAAACATTTCAGCATCAAGCCATTTGAAAAAGATAAGATAAATTAAGATACTTTGTCATTGTACATGTATAGTGAAATTTTGTTGGATTAGAACAGATTAGGACATCATATCATACATCTAGCATGTTTTATGGATAATTTATCACTTATTTTTTTATTTTTGTTACTTCTAATGTATCTATTCATCAATATTATTTATTGCTATTGTACCTATCTATCCCTGTCCCTATCCCTATCTATCCCTGGTGTTGCTGCAACAGAGAAATCTCCACTGTGGGACGAATAAAGGTTATTCACATATGTATGCTTTACTAATTAATAGACCATTATATCAAGATCAAAACTTTTTGCCTGTGATGTGAATATGTGTGTGTACTGTATGTGCGTGTTATCATGTAGGTACTATGTCAATCATCTTTTCCCTGTCTTCTGTTTTTCTATCTGTTTGTCTGTTTGTCATGAGTATTATCCCTCACAGTTTTTTCAGTGAGCATGTCTCTCCCTCTGGTCAAATGAAGAGGACCTAAATTCTGAACAAAAGTATCACAATTGTCCCCCTCTAAAGACCATTGTGTGTTTAGTATATGGTTTCCAGTGTTGAAGAGAAACCACTGATCTCTTCACTCTATTCCAGCACAAAGTGAGTTGGAGTAACTGTTAGTGATAACTAGTAATTGCATTCATTTAAAATGTGCATTATTTTACCCCTGCATTGAATAAACTGGTGAGGCAGAAAATTGTCCACTTTATCCTCTCTCTTATAAACACACATTTCCAGGAGGAAGCACTTATTTTCAACGGTTTTATCCTTGAATGAGGCTAAATATTCAACATAGAGTTTCCATGTTAATTGTGACAGTGACAGATTGACAGAGGCAGCCAGACAGACAGCAGGACTGATGCACACTCAGCCACAGTGAACTATCCCAGGACCAAATTAATCTCTCCACTTCAATGCAGTGACTCTTACCCTGAGCCACTGAACTTTGATAGAGGATTCATCTTTTGAGTGTAGACTAAGGCATTCTGACAGAAAAAAATAGTATTTTCACCATTGCACAAAGAGCACATGATTTACTAGGTGGAAATACATTTGAATGGCCATGTGCTGTCTATTCACCAGGGGAACTTTTTCTTAATACCACTGTGGCTCTGTCCATGTATGCGTGGACTCATTGTATGCATGCGGCACAAAGAGTGATAGGAGTCTTTAGAAAAGAGCAAAGCTCTTCACAGATTAGACTCCATTAGCATTTAAGGTACTGTCATAAATTCCTCCCAAAGTGAAGGGGAAAGGCAGGACAAAGTAGGATTAATAGGGCCCCAGGCCTGACCGATAGTGGGGATTGGGAAGCAGGGTCACCTTGGGATAGAGGGGCAGGGTGGCAAATGTGCAATGGGTAGACTACTAGAGTTAAAGGTAAGATAGACTGAGACATACAAATGAAATGTCCACTACATTTGAATGTTGATAAAAGAAGAATGAGCATAAAAGGTAAAAGGTGAGAAAAGATGAACAAGTGTAGAGTGGACAGGAACAGAAACAGAGTTGGTTAAGTCTGTCATCTTCCCTACAGCTGTCCTCCAGACAGGTTACGAGGTCAACAGAGGGAGACAGATAGCTACTGTGTGGGGAGACACATGGGTGGGGGTGTACAGGTGTACATGTGTAAATGTACACCAAGTCACACAGTCAGACAGATTATCTAAATGGGTTAATCTGTGTGAGTTTGTAATCAGATTTTTTTCATAGAAATCTGCAATATTCTTTTCCTTGCATCATAAGAGTAATTTCCCGAACAACAATGATTAAAAATTGACATTCTTCCTTAGATTCCCAAGTTTCTGAACATCATGCTAAATTAATGGGTTTATTTATGAGGTAAACTCAAACGTCATTGCTTGCCATTGTCTGTTTTATGCCAATGTTTACATTCCTCATATATATGGTATAGTAAGTAAATTGTACATTATGGCAAAAAACGCAAAAAAATTTTGTAAAATTGCACAAAAATTACATATTTTGAAGAAATATCATGCATTGGCATTTTTTTCATTTTTATGAAATACTATACTATGGCAGCTTTTTGCATTTTTGAAATGTTTCTTCAAAAGGAATGTTGATAACAAATAATCCTTTTGAAGCCTTTTAATGACATATTTTCTTGAAAATGTTTCAGGAAACATTTTATGACATACTATACTATGGCGTTTCGTTGTGTTTTCATGGCATATTAACATTTGACCTATTTTTGAATTTTTGACATGTTCAATCCTATGGCGTGTGTATAACACACTATTCTTTGCTGTTTTTTGGTCTTTTTATGATCTAAATTTTTAAAAAAGAATTTTGCATTTTTACAACATACTATACTATGGCGTGTTTTGTCGTTTTAATGACATACTATACTATGACCCATTTTCATCTTTTTCACATGTTTAATTCTATTGAATATGTATAGCAGTATTCTTTACCTTTTCTTGGTGTTTGTGAGACATAAATTTTGTTTTGTCTTATGGAGTATTGATAAAACAGTATTCTTGTTTCCTGGCATTTTCGGCAATTTTTCCTTTTCTGACATTTTTCGTTTTTACACCATTGTATAGTATGGCATTTTTTGTGTTTTTATGACATGCTATGATATGACCTTTATTGCATTTTTGACACATAGAATCCTATGGAGTGATGATCAACCACGATTCTGACATGATTCTTGGCATGTTTTGCAATTTTTATTAAAATAATTAAATAATAAATAATTAAAATAACAACAACAACAACAACAACAATAATAATAGAGGTAGAATAGAATAAAAATAGAATTAAAGCAAATAAGTTATTATTTGCTTTTATTATTATTTTATTCTATTTTTGCTATGATATCACCTTTTTTGCCTTTTTGACAAATAATATGTATTGATGATCAAACACTATTCTGACATGATTCCTGGAGTTTTTGGCACTTTTCATTCTTTGATATTTTTTGCCTTTTTCATATTTTATATATATTTTATGACATAGTATAGTATGGGTTTTTTGTGTTTTGGGACATGGTAGGCTATGACCTCTTTTGACCATTTTTGCAAATTAAACACCTTTCATACTATGGAGTGTGTATGAAACACTGTTTTGGGGCATTTTCAGCATTTTTCATTTTTGACATTTTTCGGCTGTAGGGTTAGGGTTAGGGTTAGGGTTATCATAAAGGGTTAGGGTTAGGGTTAGGGTTTAGGGTTATGGTTAGAGTTAGGGGTTAGGGGTTAGGGGTTAGGGTTAGAGTTAGGGTTAGGGTTAGGTTGGTTAGATTAGGGTTATCATAAAAACACAAAAACTGCCATAGTAGGGTTAGGGTTATCATAAAGGGTTAGGGTTATTTTATATTATATATAATATATATATAATATTATATTTAAATTTTATATTAAGGTTTAAGGTTATGGTTTACAGTTAGGGTTAGGGTTATGGTTAAGGTTTAGGTTTACGGTTAGAGTTAGGGTTAGGGTTAGGGTTAGGGTTAGGGTTACAGTTCAGGGTTAGGGTTAGGGTTAGGGTTACAGTTTAGGTTTAGGGTAAGGGTTAGGGTTACAGTTTAGGGTTACCGTTAGGGTTAGGGGTTAGGGTTAGGGTTAGGGTAAGGGTTAGGGTTTAGGGTTAGGGTTATGGTTTAGGGTTAGGGTTACGGTTACGGTTACGGTTACGGTTTAGGGTTAGGGTTAGTGGTTAGGGTTAGGGTTAGGGTTAGCGTTATCATGAAAACGCAAAAACCGCCATAGTAGACTGTTGCAAAAAGTCGATAATTTCAAAATTTTATTTTTAGGGTTAGGGTTAGGGTTAGAGTTAGGGTTTAGGGTTAGGGTTAGGGTTACGGTTTAGGGTTAGGGTTAGGGTTAGGGTTAGCATTAGCGTTAGGGTTAGGGTTATGGTTACGGTTCAGGGATAGGGTTAGGGTTATCATAAAAATGCAAAAACCGCCATAGTAGACTATGTCGTATAAAGGCGAAAAAAGTAAAAATTTTATTTTTAGAATTAGGATTAGGGTTAGGGTTAGGGTTAGGGTTATGGTTATCAGTGTTAGGGTTAGGGTTCGGGTTAGGCTTAGGGCTTAGTGTTAGGGTTAGGAATAGGGTTATCATAAAAACGCAAAACTTGCCGTAGTAGACTATGTCCTAAAAAGGCGAAAAATGTCAAAATTAGGGTTAGGGTTATGGTTAAGTGTTAGGGTTAGGGCTTAGGGTTAGACTTAGGGTTAAGGTTTAGGTTTAGGGTTAGTGTTAGGGTTACCATTTTAGGGTTAGGGTTAGATTTAGGGTTTAGGGTTAGGGTTAGGGTTACGGTTATTATAAAAACGCAAAAACTGCCATAGTAGACTATGTCGTAAAAAGGCGAAAAATGTCAAAATTTTATTTTTAGGGTTAGGGTTAGGGTTAGGGTTATCATAAAAGGTTAGTGTTATCGTAAAGAGTTAGGGTTAGGGTTATCATAAAAATGCAAAACCCGCCATAGTATAATATGTCGTAAATAGGCGAAAAATGTCAAAATTTTATTTGTAGGGTTAGGGTTAGGGGTTAGGTTTTAGGGTTAGGGTTATGGGTTATGGGTTACGGGTTACGGGTTAGGGTTAGGGTTACAGGTTAGGGTTACGGGTTACGGGTTTGGGTTAGGGTTAGGATTTTTTACGACATACTATACTATGCCCCATTTTTGACATTTTTTGCTTTTTTTGACATAGTTTAGCATGGCGTTTTTTCCATGTGTTTATGACATCGTATATCATGAAATCTTTTGGTGTTTATTTGCATTTTTAACACCTGTTATGCTATGCAGGGCCTATAAAACAATGTTTCTTGACATTCTGATGCATTTTTAGGAAAAAAATTTTTTGACATTTTTTGACTTTTTCGACATTGTATAGCATGGTCTTTTTTCATGTGTTTATGACATCGTATATCACAAAATCTTTTGGTGTTTATTTGCATTTTTAACTCCTGTTATGCTATGCAGGGCCTATAAAACAATGTTTCTTGACGTTTTGATGTGCTTTTAGGAAAAAAAAAATTTGACATTTTTTGACTTTTTCGACATCGTATAGCATGGCCTTTTTTCATGTTCTTATGACATCCTACACTATGAAATTTTTTGGTGTTTATTTGCATTTTTAAGACCTGTTATGCTATGCAGGGCCTATAAAACAATGTTTTTTGACGTTTTGATGCATTTTTAGGAAAACATTTTTTTGATATTTTTTTAATTTTTCAACATCGTATAACATGGCGTTTTTTCATGTTTTTATGACATCCGCCACTATGAAATTTTTTGGTGTTCATTTGCATTTTTAACACCTGTTATGCTATGCAGGGCCTATAAAACAATGTTTACTGACGTTTTGATGCGTTATTAGGAAAAAAAAAATTTTGACATTTTTTGCTTTTTTTGACATAATTTAGCATGGCGTTTTTTCCATGTGTTTATGACATCGTATATCACGAAATCTTTTGGTGTTTATTTGCATTTTTAACTCCTGTTATGCTATGCAGGGCCTATAAAACAATGTTTCTTGACGTTTTGATGTGCTTTTAGGAAAAAAAAAATTTGACATTTTTTGACTTTTTCGACATCGTATAGCATGGCCTTTTTTCATGTTCTTATGACATCCTACACTATGAAATTTTTTGGTGTTTATTTGCATTTTTAAGACCTGTTATGCTATGCAGGGCCTATAAAACAATGTTTTTTGACGTTTTGATGCATTTTTAGGAAAACATTTTTTTGATATTTTTTTAATTTTTCAACATCGTATAACATGGCGTTTTTTCATGTTTTTATGACATCCGCCACTATGAAATTTTTTGGTGTTCATTTGCATTTTTAACACCTGTTATACTATGCAGTGCATATAAAACAATGTTTACTGACGTTTTGATGCGATTTTAGGAAAAAAAAATTTTGACATTTTTTGCTTTTTTTGACATGGTTTAGCATGGCGTTTTTTCCATGTGTTTATGACATGGTATATCACAAAATCTTTTGGTGTTTATTTGCATTTTTAACACCTGTTATGCTATGCAGGGCCTATAAAACAATGTTTACTGACATTTTGATGCGTTTTTAGGAAAAAAAAATTTTTTACATTTTTTGCTTTTTTTGACATAATTTAGCATGGCGTTTTTTCCATGTGTTTATGACATCGTATATCACGAAATCTTTTGGTGTTTATTTGCATTTTTAACTCCTGTTATGCTATGCAGGGCCTATAAAACAATGTTTCTTGACGTTTTGATGTGCTTTTAGGAAAAAAAAATTTGACATTTTTTGACTTTTTCGACATCGTATAGCATGGCCTTTTTTCATGTTCTTATGACATCCTACACTATGAAATTTTTTGGTGTTTATTTGCATTTTTAAGACCTGTTATGCTATGCAGGGCCTATAAAACAATGTTTTTTGACGTTTTGATGCATTTTTAGGAAAACATTTTTTTGATATTTTTTTAATTTTTCAACATCGTATAACATGGCGTTTTTTCATGTTTTTATGACATACGCCACTATGAAATTTTTTGGTGTTCATTTGCATTTTTAACACCTGTTATACTATGCAATGCATATAAAACAATGTTTACTGACATTTTGATGCGATTTTAGGAAAAAAAAAATTTTGACATTTTTTGCTTTTTTTGACATGGTTTAGCATGGCATTTTTTCCATGTGTTTATGACATGGTATATCACAAAATCTTTTGGTGTTTATTTGCATTTTTAACACCTGTTATGCTATGCAGGGCCTATAAAACAATGTTTACTGACGTTTTGATGCGTTTTTAGGAAAAAAAATTTTTTTGACATTTTTTGCTTTTTTTGACATAATTTAGCATGGCGTTTTTTCCATGTGTTTATGACATCGTATATCACGAAATCTTTTGGTGTTTATTTGCATTTTTAACTCCTGTTATGCTATGCAGGGCCTATAAAACAATGTTTCTTGACGTTTTGATGTGCTTTTAGGAAAAAAAAAATTTGACATTTTTTGACTTTTTCGACATCGTATAGCATGGCCTTTTTTCATGTTCTTATGACATCCTACACTATGAAATTTTTTGGTGTTTATTTGCATTTTTAAGACCTGTTATGCTATGCAGGGCCTATAAAACAATGTTTTTTGACGTTTTGATGCATTTTTAGGAAAACATTTTTTTGATATTTTTTTAATTTTTCAACATCGTATAACATGGCGTTTTTTCATGTTTTTATGACATCCGCCACTATGAAATTTTTTGGTGTTCATTTGCATTTTTAACACCTGTTATGCTATGCAGGGCCTATAAAACAATGTTTACTGACGTTTTGATGCGTTTTTAGGAAAAAAAAATTTTGACATTTTTTGCTTTTTTTGACATAATTTAGCATGGCGTTTTTTCCATGTGTTTATGACATCGTATATCACGAAATCTTTTGGTGTTTATTTGCATTTTTAACACCTGTTATGCTATGCAGGGCCTATAAAACAATGTTTTTTGACGTTTTGATGCGTTTTTTAAAAAAAATTTTTTTGACATTTTTTGCTTTTTTGACATAATTTAGCATGGCGTTTTTTCCATGTGTTTATGACATCGTATATCATGAAATTTTTTTGGTGTTTATTTGCATTTTTAACACCTGTTATGCTATGCAGGGCCTATAAAACAATGTTTCTTGACGTTTTGATGCATTTTTAGGAAAAAATTTTTTTGACATTTTTTGACTTTTTCGACATCGTATAGCATGGCCTTTTTTCATGTTCTTATGACATCCTACACTATGAAATTTTTTGGTGTTTATTTGCATTTTTAAGACCTGTTATGCTATGCAGGGCCTATAAAACAATGTTTTTTGACGTTTTGATGCATTTTTAGGAAAACATTTTTTTGATATTTTTTTAATTTTTCAACATCGTATAACATGGCGTTTTTTCATGTTTTTATGACATACGCCACTATGAAATTTTTTGGTGTTCATTTGCATTTTTAACACCTGTTATACTATGCAATGCATATAAAACAATGTTTACTGACATTTTGATGCGATTTTAGGAAAAAAATGTTTTGACATTTTTTGCATTTTTTTGACATAATTTAGCATGGCGTTTTTTCCATGTGTTTATGACATCGTATATCACAAAATCTTTTGGTGTTTATTTGCGTTTTTAACTCCTGTTATGCTATGCAGGGCCTATAAAACAATGTTTTTTGACGTTTTGATGCATTTTTAGGAAAACATTTTTTTGATATTTTTTTAATTTTTCAACATCGTATAACATGGCGTTTTTTCATGTTTTTATGACATCCGCCACTATGAAATTTTTTGGTGTTCATTTGCATTTTTAACACCTGTTATGCTATGCAGAGCCTATAAAACAATGTTTACTGACGTTTTGATGCGTTATTAGGAAAGAAAAATTTTTTTTTGACATTTTTTGCTTTTTTTGACATAATTTAGCATGGCGTTTTTTCCATGTGTTTATGACATCGTATATCATGAAACCTTTTGGTGTTTATTTGCATTTTTAACACCTGTTATGCTATGCAGGGCCTATAAAACAATGTTTCTTGACGTTTTGATGTGCTTCTAGGAAAAAAAAATTTGACATTTTTTGACTTTTTCGACATCGTATAGCATGGCCTTTTTTCATGTTCTTATGACATCCTACACTATGAAATTTTTTGGTGTTTATTTGCATTTTTAAGACCTGTTATGCTATGCAGGGCCTATAAAACAATGTTTTTTGGCGTTTTGATGCGTTTTTAGGAAATTTTTTTTTTTTGATATTTTTTAATTTTTCAACATCGTATATAACATGGCGTTTTTTTTCATGTTTTTATGACATCCGCCACTATGAAATTTTTTGGTGTTCATTTGCATTTTTAACACCTGTTATGCTATGCAGGGCCTATAAAACAATGTTTACTGACGTTTTGATGCGTTTTTAGGAAAAAAAATTTTTTGACATTTTTGCTTTTTTTTTGACATAGTTTAGCATGGCGTTTTTTCCATGTGTTTATGACATCGTATATCACGAAACCTTTTGGTGTTTATTTGCATTTTTAACTCCTGTTATGCTATGCAGGGCCTATAAAACAATGTTTTTTGACGTTTTGATGCATTTTTAGGAAAAAATTTTTTTGAAATTTTTTTTTTTTTGACATCGTATATAACATGGTTTTTTTTTCATGTTTTTATGACATCCTACACTATGAAATTTTTTGGTGTTTATTTGCATTTTTAACACCTGTTATGCTATGCAGGGCCTATAAAACAAATGTTTTTGACGTTTTGATGCGTTTTTAGGAAAAATTTTTTTTTTTGACATTTTTTGCTTTTTTTTGACATAGTTTAGCATGGCGTTTTTTCCATGTTTTTATGACATCGTATATCACGAAATCTTTTGGTGTTTATTTGCATTTTTAACACCTGTTATGCTATGCAGGGCCTATAAAACAATGTTTCTTGACGTTTTGATGTGCTTTTAGGAAAAAAAAATTTGACATTTTTTGACTTTTTCGACATCGTATAGCATGGCCTTTTTTCATGTTCTTATGACATCCTACACCATGAAATTTTTTGGTGTTTATTTGCATTTTTAAGACCTGTTATGCTATGCAGGGCCTATAAAACAATGTTTTTTGGCGTTTTGATGCGTTTTTAGGAAAAAACAAATTTTGACATTTTTTGTTTTTTTGACATAGTTTAGCATGGCGTTCTTTCCATGTGTTTATGACATGGTATATCACAAAATCTTTTGGTGTTTATTTGCATTTTTAACACCTGTTATGCTATGCAGGGCCTATAAAACAATGTTTAGTGACGTTTTGATGCGTTTTTAGGAAAAAAAAATTTTTGACATTTTTTGCTTTTTTTGACATAGTTTAGCATGGCGTTTTTTCCATGTGTTTATGACATCGTATATCACGAAATCTTTTGGTGTTTATTTGCATTTTTAAGACCTGTTATCCTATGCAGGGCCTATAAAACAATGTTTCTTGACGTTTTGATGTGCTGTTTGGAAAAAATTTTGACATTTTTTGACTTTTTCAACATTGTATAGCATGGCCTTTTTTCATGTTCTTATGACATCCTACACCATGAAATTTTTTGGTGTTTATTTGCATTTTTAAGACCTGTTATGCTATGCAGGGCCTATAAAACAATGTTTTTTGGCGTTTTGATGCGTTTTTAGGAAAAAAAAATTTGGACATTTTTTGCTTTTTTGACATAGTTTAGCATGGCGTTTTTTCCATGTGTTTATGACATCGTATATCACGAAATCTTTTGGTGTTTATTTGCATTTTTAACACCTGTTATGCTATGCAGGGCCTATAAAACAATGTTTCTTGACGTTTTGATGCGTTTTTAGGAAAAATTTTTTTTGACATTTTTTGACTTTTTCGACATCGTATAGCATGGCTTTTTTTCATGTTTTTATGACATCCTACAATATGAAATTTTTGGTGTTTATTTGCATTTTAACACCTGTTATGCTATGCAGGGCCTATAAAACAATGTTTTTTGACATTTTGATGCGTTTTTAAAATTTTTTTTGACATTTTTGACTTTTTTGACATAGTTTAGCATGGCGTTTTTTCCATGTTTTTATGACATGGTATATACAAAATCTTTTGGTGTTTATTTGCATTTTTAACACCTGTTATGCTATGCAGGGCCTATAAAACAATGTTTCTTGACATTTTGATGCGTTTTTAGGAAAATTTTTTTTTGACATTTTTTGACTTTTTTTGACATAGTTTAGTATGATGGTTTTTTTCATGTTTTTATGACATCGTATATACAATATGAAATTTTTTGGTGTTTATTTGCATTTTTAACACCTGTTATGCTATGCAGGGCCTATAAAACAATGTTTCTTGACGTTTTGATGTGTTTTTAGGAAAATTTTTTTTTTGACATTTTTGACTTTTTCGACATGTATAGCATGGCGTTTTTTTTCATGTTTTTATGACATCCACCAATATGAATTTTTTTGGTGTTTATTTGCATTTTTAACACCTGTTATGCTATGCAGGGCCTATAAAACAATGTTTCTTGACATTTTTACGTGTTTTTAGGAAAAAATTTTTTTGACATTTTTTGACTTTTTTGACATAGTTTAGTATGGCGTTTTTTTTCATGTTTTTATGACATCCTACAATATGAAAATTTTGGGTGTTTATTTGCATTTTTAACACCTGTTATGCTATGCAGGGCCTATAAAACAATGTTTCTTGACATTTTGAAGCGTTTTTTAGGAAAAAATTTTTTTGACATTTTTGACTTTTTTTTGACATATAGTTAGTATGGCGTTTTTTTCTTGTTTTTATGACATCCTACAATATGAAATTTTTGGTGTTTATTTGCATTTTTAACACCTGTTATGCTATGCAGGGCCTATAAAACAATGTTTCTTGACATTTTTACGTGTTTTTAGGAAAAATTTTTTTTTGACATTTTTTGACTTTTTTGACATAGGTTAGCATGGTGTTTTTTTCTTGTTTTTATGACATGCTACAATATGAAATCTTTTGGTGTTTATTTGCATTTTTAACACCTGTTATGCGATGCAAGGCCTATAAAACAATGTTTCTTGACATTTTGAAGCGTTTTTAGGAAAAAATTTTTTTTTGACATTTTTTTACTTTTTTGACATGTTAGTCTGGCGTTTTTTCATGTTTTTCTGACATCCTACACTATGAAATTTTTTGGTGTTTATTTGCATTTTTAACACCTGTTATGCTATGCAGGGCCTATAAAACAATGTTTCTTGACATTTTGAAGCATTTTAGGAAAAATTTTTTTTTTGACATTTTTGACTTTTTCGACATAGTTTAGTATGGCGTTTTTTTCTTGTTTTATGACATCCTACAATATGAAATTTTTTGGTGTTTATTTGCATTTTTAACACCTGTTATGCGATGCAAGGCCTATAAAACAATGTTTCTTGACATTTTGAAGCGTTTTTAGGAAAATTTTTTTTTTTGACATTTTTTGACTTTTTCGACATAGTTTAGTATGGCGTTTTTTTTTTGTTTTATGACATCCACCAATATGAAATTTTTTGGTGTTTAAGTGCATTTTTGACACCTGTTATGCTATGCAGGGCCTATAAAACAATGTTTCTTGACATTTTGAAGCGTTTTTAGGAAAAAAATTTTTTTTTTGACATTTTTTGCCTTTTTCGACATAGGTTAGTATGGCGTTTTTTTCTTGTTTTTATGACATGCTACAATATATGAAAATGTTTGGTGTTTATTTGCATTTTTAACACCTGTTATGCTATGCAGGGCCTATAAAACAATGTTTCTTGACATTTTGAAGCATTTTTTAGGAAATTTTTTTTTTTGACATTTTTTGACTTTTTTGACATAGGTTCGTATGGCGTTTTTTCATGTTTTTATGACATCCACCAATATGAAATTTTTTGGTGTTTATTTGCATTTTTAACACCTGTTATGCTATGCAGGGCCTATAAAACAATGTTTCTTGACATTTTTGAAGCGTTTTTAGGAAATTTTTTTTTGACATTTTTGACTTTTTGACATAGTTAGTATGGCGTTTTTTTTCATGTTTTTATGACATCCTACACTATGAAATTTTTTGGTGTTTATTTGCATTTTTAACACCTGTTATGCTATGTAGGGCCTATAAAACAATGTTTCTTGACATTTTGAAGCGTTTTTAGGAAAATTTTTTTTTAGACATTTTTTTTTTTTTGACATATGTTAGTATGGCGTTTTTTCATGTTTTTATGACATCCTACAGTATGAAAGTTTTTGGTGTTTATTTGCAGTTTTAACACCTGTTATGCTATGTAGGGCCTATAAAACAATGTTTCTTGACATTTTGAAGCGTTTTTAGGAATTTTTTTTTTTGACATTTTTTGACTTTTTCGACATAGTTTAGTATAGGCGTTTTTTTCATGTTTTTATGACATCCACCAATATGAAATTTTTTGGTGTTTATTTGCATTTTTAACACCTGTTATGCGATGCAAGGCCTATAAAACAATGTTTCTTGACATTTTGAAGCGTTTTTAGGAATTTTTTTTTTTTTTGACATTTTTTGCCTTTTTCGACATGTTAGTATGGCGTTTTTTCATGTTTTTATGACATCCTACAATATGAAATTTTTTGGTGTTTATTTGCATTTTTAACACCTGTTATGCTATGTAGGGCGTATAAAACAATGTTTCTTGACATTTTGAAGCATTTTTAGGGAAATTTTTTTTTGACATTTTTTGACTTTTTCGACATAGGTTTAGTATGGCGTTTTTTCATGTTTTTATGACATCCACCAATATGAAATTTTTTGGTGTTTATTTGCATTTTTAACACCTGTTATGCTATGCAGGGCCTATAAAACAATGTTTCTTGACATTTTGAAGCGTTTTTAGGAAAAAAAAATTTTTGACATTTTTTACTTTTTTTGACATGTTAGTCTGGCGTTTTTTCATGTTTTTCTGACATCCTACACTATGAAATTTTTTGGTGTTTATTTGCATTTTTAACATGTGTTATGCTATGTAGGGCTTATAAAACAATGTTTCTTGACATTTTGAAGCGTTTTTTAGAAAAAAAATTTTTTTTTTGACATTTTTGACTTTTTTGACATAGGTTAGTATGGCATGTTTTTTTTCATGTTTTTATGACATCCTACACTATGAAATTTTTGGTGTTTATTTGCATTTTTAACACCTGTTATGCTATGCAGGGCCTATAAAACAATGTTTCTTGACATTTTTACGTGTTTTTAGGAATTTTTTTTTGACATTTTTTGACTTTTTTGACATGTTAGTCTGGCGTTTTTTCATGTTTTTATGACATCCAACAATATGAAATTTTTTGGTGTTTATTTGCATTTTTAACATGTGTTATGCTATGTAGGGCTTATAAAACAATGTTTCTTGACATTTTGAAGCATTTTTAGGGAAATTTTTTTTTGACATTTTTTGACTTTTTTGACATACGTTCGTATGGCGTTTTTTCATGTTTTTATGACATCCACCAATATGAAATTTTTTGGTGTTTATTTGCATTTAGGTAATTAAAAATGTCATATTATAGTAAGGCATAAAAAATGTAGTTGTACTATGTACAGACTAAATACTCTTTTCTATATCTACTTAACTATATATACACAACAGGGAGGTAGGGTTAAGGACACAAATGGAACACATTAAGGAAGGGTAGTCAATCAACCACAGGAAGAAAGAAAAAAATCATTTCCACATTAATAAAAGAAACAAGTCCAAAAACGTGAGATCAAAAGTCTCTCAAGGAGTTGGGGGAAAGACTATGATAGAACCTCCCTTTAAGGGCCAGATACCAGATGTCAACAAGTTTAACAAAACCCTCTGCACTGGGTGGGTGGAGGGGTGGCTGGAAGAGGGACCCAGGAATCAAGGGGCTGGGCATCAGTTCCATTCTGGGGGTGAAGGCCGAGGTCAACAGCAAAGTCTAGGCTGCTCCGTGGGACCCCCGATGCTGGAACATACATGGCTTACCCAAGATCCCAACGCAGGAACAGAAGAAGTATCTGCTGGGATCGCCCAACACTGGGACAGAAGAAGTGTTGGCTGGGCACTCTGATGCCAAAACACAGAGGACATTAGCCAGGACCCTCAATGCAGGAACAGACTGCACATTGGCCAGGAACATCAATGCTGGAACAGACTGGCCTTCACCCAGAACCCTCAACACCAGAAAAGACTGGACATCAGCCACCCCAACATCAGAACACAGAGGATGTCAGCCAGGACCCTCAACACAGGAACAGGTGACACAATAAGAGAACAGGACAAGAGATCACATTAGGGCAGGGCAGACAATCAACCACAGGAAGTAAAACATAACACATACTAGGAAATCATTACCAAGCAGCAAATGACCAAAACAGAGTCCATAAAGTGAGTTAATCATAATATAGTATAGTATAGTAAGTCTTTAAAAAGCTGATGCATATCTCATAGCATAGTGAGACATAAAAAATGTCAGGACAAACAACATAGTATAATAAGGCATAACAATGTCAGAAGTGAAAAGCTAAAAACATGATTTAAAAGGAATCCCTGATGTGTTGTACAGTTCTTATATTACAAGCTATAATTTAACTATTCTTTAAGACAAAAGAGGAAAAGCAAAATATTTTTGTGCTGCATCTAAAGTCACAGTTGGATTAGATGCTGAATTACTGGTTTGCAGCAGATCTGTAACAAAGTTTTCCACCTGCTCTAATCTGTAGTTTGAAATGACTTTCAAGGAGATGAGGGTGAATGTCTGCCTTTATGCAGTTTAACTCCCAGCCCTTACAGTAGCAGGGACAAGGTGACTTACAGGTAATCTATAAGAATAAGGAGCCAGGCAGGCGCCCTGGTCTTTTATTAGATCTCCGATACTCACCGGCCCCAACCCCAGGCTCGGCCCCAGATTGGCATGCACTGGCTCCACCTAGAGAAGGGCTACGTCGCAAATTACTCCAGACAGCCACTATGACATCCACCTAAAAACCACCTTTGCTTCAACAGAGGATAGTAGATGTCAATGTCTCCTCACATTTGCCCATGGAGAAAGCGAGAGAGAGGCAGAGGAAGAGTAGAGGGATCTATCCGTCAGAGCGTAAGGACTTTTCTAACAGTACATTGACCTTGAGTGCCTGCCATTGATTTCCAGTAACGCCTCCCAAACAGCATTGCAAACCCCACTGAGCACTGCGGGACCCTGATTGGGAACAGATTTCCCAAATTCCAATAGCATGCCACCTGCCTCGGATGATGGATAGTCCTCCTGTATCCCATCAATCCTCACCTGCTGCCGGGGAGGTGACACCTGGGCCAGATTTATCATCATATACGACATCAAGCTGAGCAGCCAATCCAAGAATGGTATACTAAACTGAGGCTCCTCCCCCCTGGAGGGTTCCATTATGTTTGGAAACAGGTTTATTCCTGCAATGTGACAAGAGGAGGGAGAGGGAGAAAAGAGGAGGATAGGGCTGAGAAAGAGAGCAATGATCCACTTGAATAAACAGAGGGTTAAACTGAATAACTCTTTCAAAGTGACTCTACAATTATTAAGAATTAGACATCCATAAAGTTCCACAAAGTTTGGGAAATCACAAGAGGGTTTTATATATATATATATCGAAAAACAAAGCAGCAGAAGACAAGGTATCCTTTACAAGCCAGCTGTTGCATTTTTTTTTTTATCAAACCTTTGAAAGAGTCACAGATAACTTTTCATAGGCTGCAGTACTTGGCTGGCCAATGCCAAACTGAACAATCATGGAAAAAGGGGCCCTGTTAAGAGATGTGACCAAGAATCCGATGGTCACCCTGAATCTCAGTGTTTCAACTAAGTGCTGAGTAAAGAGTCTTATTTAAATTTTTCCTATTTAAGAGTTCTACACAAAAAAAATGTTTTTGCTTTGTATGTAGAGGGTATTGAGTGTAGATTAATGGGAGGGGGGGTGATTTAAACTATTTATGCATAAGGTTGCAACATAAAATGTTATGATACTTTTCAAAATGCACTGTATATGGCAGATTGCAAATTGGATTTGGAAGTATTAATTCCATAATAGAAGAAAAAAAATATACTAATTCATTAAAATCTTCAAGAAATGTTTCAAAGCAGCAATTATATATATTTGAAATGTTTCTGTCAGTATTGATGTAAATTGGTGTGTTCATGTGATTCACAATATACAGCATAAAATGAACTGATCTAATTCCATCTCTCAGAAATGATCATGGAAGCAGAAGAGGTGATCACAGGACCATGAATGCGCTAATCTAATTAATATCCTCCTGTTCCTGCCACTGATTTTATGACTAGTTAAAAACCTTCTGCTGCTTTTATGGCTATTAGAAGCCAAGTGTGAGCTATCTTCTACTTTGCTCTATTTTCTCTCTCCACCAGCAGTTGACCACCTTAAAAATTGAAGAGCCCCAAGGGAGCATGGAGTTCAACAGACTCAGAGGCCAGCTGCATATGGATCATTGTGACAAACACTTAAAAAGAACAATCCACAACAAGACCTGACAGCTGTGATAATGGTCTTGCATTGCCAGGAGTTTTCCTTTCTACAATTAACCTACCATTTTCCTTCCCCCAAAACCCTCTCCTTGTCCTTTTCCACTCTACAAACCCCCTCCTCCTTTTTCATCTTTCCCTCTCATTCACTTGGCGGAGCTACAGTGGTTTTTCCAAGGCTCACCAGGCACAGTGCTTTAGCCCTGTGTAATCCTGCCAACCCTATTTCATTAGCCACGCGGACTAAAGAGCTTAACGACACAGCCTCATCGCAATAGAAGGAGAGAGAGTAAAAAAAGTGACACAACACAAATTCCTCAGAATACATGGTCGCTCAGCTGGTATTTACGCTCCTCTCCTCTCTCTCCATTCGCCTTGCCATAGCTCTCCCTCTGCCTCTCCATCTCCATCTCCCAAAGGAGCCCAGAATGGATTAGAGATGGCATCAATGAGATGAGACGTATTACCAATCGATTTGGAGGGAGCATGGCATTGTTCTTCTGAGTGGAAAACTTTGGATCTGGCCAGTGCGCAGTTGCCAAAAGCAGCTGATTTGGAAATGGGGTTGTGTAGGAGTAATCCCCCCCCTCTCTGTCTCTATTGCTCTCTCCTGTCTCATTTCATCCAAAACTACTGCTTCCGTTTCATCACTGGAGTCATTGAGGACAGTTTTTTTTGTTCGTTTGTATTGTCTAGGAGAACTGTGACAGTTTCAGAGGCTGTAAAGTAGCTTTGTACTGGTATGGGGAGAAAGGAGGATAAACAACCAGACTGGGATAAACCTGATCAGTGTTAATGGTGATGGTTTAGGCTTTTATGTTTCACCGATGCCTTCTGCCTGACAGCCAACAATGCCATTCTACAGACTAGATGGCACAGCTAAAAAGTGAGACAGGGGCTAAAGACTATGCCCATAGTTTCCAGTCCTCTTCAATAGTCCAATTATAAAAATCACACTTTACTTCTGCTCTGACTGATCATAAACCTTAGAACCCCAAACACTACTAAATCATGAATTCTCTTCCCAGCCAGTAGGTGATGGTGCCAAAATGGCAAGGTCTGAATCAAAAACTTGCTTATTTACACAATGATCTCACAAGTACAATTTATCCAAAAAGTTACTCAAGTAATGGTAATAGAGTAAATGTAGCATGTTACAACCCACCTCTGATTATCTGATAAATAGAGGTTGGAGTGACAGGGGCCTTGGATGAGAGGCCCAAGGATATGGGGGCCTGCCCAGGGTATGGGCAGGTTGTCAGCTAAGGGCAGAGGGTGTGGGGGAAAGGGGCATAGGCTGCTGCCATATTTCTTCATGAGGGCAACAGTGACAGAGGAATGACAAAATGAATGGCCTGTCAAAAGAAATGAGAACGAATAGTTCCTGTGTTGCATGGAAAGAGGACCCTTCAAGCATCAAGGGGTGGTTCATTTGGAGGCAGAAACCAGGACCAAGTCTGCAGCTAGCATACTGTAAATGCTGGGTAACTTCTATGAACCTGAGTCTCTGTTAAAGCCAACAGATTTTTCTTTTTGGGAAACAAAATTTCTTTCACTAAATTTGCTTCTGGTGTTGTGTTTTTGTGCAGAAATCAGTCTAATTAACTTTGACATGTGAAATCACAAGGCCCTCAAATGTCCAGAGAGAGGTGATGGGACCAACCTTGCATTGAGGGGATATTGTTTGATTATATTATTATTTTATAACTGCACAGTCAAATAACACTAACACCACAAACTGGACTGCAGAGCAGCACTTGAAAAGGATATGCTGTATTGCTGTAGTGAGTGTGAACACACTGTGGGTGGGAGAAATTACACGAACTGGGTCATGAAGTCTGGTAACTTTATGATGTCATCTCCAACATACCATGACTCAGTGTTGACCCAAACTGAATTTTAATTAGCCAGAATAAGTTTTAAAACTGCCTTTATTTTCATAGGGACTACTTTTACTTGCAGGGTAAGTGGTAAGTGCTGTTGCTATTTTTTTTTGTTGGTGGTGGATACTTTGTGTAAAGCTACCCTTTAAAGTACTCACCAGTAAATTTAAAGAGATCAAATTTGTGTATACTGTACAACAAAATGCCTTTGAATATGATGGGACTTTGTCCTATAAATGCTCCATGTCCTCCATCTTTCCTAAACTACAGCTTCGCCCACCATGTTTTTCCCTCTTTAATGTCCCCTCTCTGTCTACCCTTCTCCACTCTTTTTCTGTCTCATCATTAGTGGCTGTCCCATGTTGTGGAGAGAGTAATCTGAACTACTTGTCCCAGGGGCCCATTCCTTTACTTTCTGCTGTAGGAATAAGCGGCCTATTGATTAGTTATCAGCCTGTAATTGGGCTGCAATCTCCCTCGCCCTCAGATATCCCCCAGATATATGACACTCCTGACAGCTTGAGAGGTGGGTGAAGAGGGTGGGGGTGGGGGGTCCTCCTGCCTGCCAACACTTTACTCAACAAAATGTCTTCCTGGCTACATAGATGCCAGCTGCTGCCCAAGTCTCTCTCCCTGCAAAGGGATTTTCAACATCATGCCAGGAAAGATTATTCAATCTTTCAAATTATAAAGCCAGCAAGAGGTCCAGCAGGATTTTATGCTCTGTGTTAACTATGAGCACCCATTTTTTGCCATTTTCTCATAGCAATAAACTCTGAAATCGTAATCAGAGTTTTAAAATGAAAGTGGTGCGGCTTACTGAGAGAGAAACTTATATAAGCTCAGAGTAAGTACACCATTCGCATATGGATAATTGCCTGTGAGGGATTTCAATACAAATTGAGGCTCAGGAAGCGGATAAGCAACAGGAAGGGTGTCTCTGCTCCTGTGTAAGCATCCAAATCTACTGTGAGCGTGCAAAGTACCATGACTAACTCTTACTAAGTCTGTTTGTGCGTTTTTAGGAAAAGCCCAAACTACTTTACACTCCTCTTCATCTCATTCCTTCTTGCTGTCATAACCTCCTTTTTTTTTGTAAAAACGTATGTGTCACTCTGAGTATCTCTGTCTTTTAGAAATGCACATATCGCTCATATCACTTTCCAAATTCTCCCATGCCTTTCCACTCATCAGCAGGAGGCGTTAATTGTGACTGTTTGTGAGCTTGATCAGAGCATGTAGTGAGGAGATGAAGAAAAGACGTCTCCCGCTGGGTTCTCCAGGCAGACACAACATGTCAAACCTTCCATTTAGCAGCCAGATTAACGCTTATCCCAGCCCTGCTCCTTCTCCCTCACTCCTCCCATCTCTCTTTCAAAACCACATCTGATAAACATCTCATTTCCACACTCAATATTGCTATAATCAAAAGTCCACCCATTACATGATGCCTGTTCATCATCACGCTTCACTCGTCCCTTAGGCCAGTAATGATCATCCTCTTTTTCTTCCATTCTCCTCACTCTCCCCCCAGAGAAGTGGAATATCCCGGTGGAAGTGCATTTGTCTCTTGGCATCAATCTAGTGGAGATATAAAGGACTGTTGTATGAGGCAGTGGTGTCCTGTGGGCTGTATTGTCTCTGCATCTTCCTCTCTGACAGAGTGCAGAATAATTCAGAGATATGTGACTTTAGTTTCCCTGCTCTTTCAAACACTCCTCTGCTTACTGAGAATATCGGCAAATGATTCTTTAATTTTTGAGGAACAGATGAGGGAATTATCACAGGGAGGTTAAAATTAAAATTTACATTCATCTGCAATAATCTTAAATCACACTGTGTGCAGAAGTGTTTACATTCTCATCTTTCTTTTTGGCTGAATCGCTCATCGTCTACAACAGGACAGATAATGAGAGCATTAGTGGTAGGGTTTCAGTGGAGGTCTGGGTTAGGTCATGTCGACTATTGTATCTGTAATGTCGTACAACTTCATATAATTGTCTGGTAGGATTGCTCTCTGGTCTCCGCAGAGCCAGTGCCCCCTTTCAGCCCCCTGACAAAACCCAAGACTCACTGTATCAGTGTGTGACTGTGAAATGATTAAGCAGTTATAAAAATTCTCGTTGGTTAATTTTCTATCAACTGATGAATCAATTACGATATTTATTTATTATCATTTAGTATCATTAGTTTTTACACTACTTATATTGACTTAATGTAACCCTACTTCTAAACTAGTTTGGTGCTTTAGTTGCAGTAAGATAACTTTTGTTAGATTTAACAGAATAAAAATTGACCTGGAGGACCTCAGCGTGACCGGATGATAAAGTGAGTCTCAGTCCTGGTGAGTAAATCTGTGGACTCGAGAATAGGCTATTAACACAGGCCTGCTGTATTTGTAAAAACATGTGCGGCTGTATGATTTTATATTGTTGTTTAAATATGGGATGAATGTTATAATGATGTGGTGGGGGTGAAGCAGGAGAAAGCAGAAGATGACTCCTCTATGCATGATGCTCCAGTGTGACTCTGACTAATGGGGAAACTCTTTATGTGTATGAGTCACATTAATAACAGCACAGAGTGGACACTGTGGACATTAATAACAGTATACTGTTGCAGAGAGTGTATAGCAGCGCACCTATACTGGCCACATCAATAACAACTCCAATCCAACTGCAACATGAATCATCATGCCAGTGTGTGTGCTGGGAGTCACACAACCAAAGTATTCAGATTAGAAATCTAAAAATAGAATATCAAAGTCAGTAGCCATGAAAAGCTAAAATCATCCTCATGTTTTTAAAAACAGCCATTAGAAACCATTAGCTCTGGGGAAATGCAAACAGCTTTTGTACCATGTATTGTTTTTGTTATTCTGTGAGTGTTGACTTCTTCTACCTGCTCCTCCACATGCTGGGTGATGCACGGTGAGAATGGCTAATGAGGCCAATAATGTAGTAGCGTGTGTGTGTGAGAGAGAAAATAAGCTTGGGTTCCATACAATTCATATTTGATTTTGTATTTGTGTGTGTGTGTGTGTGTGTGTGTGTGTGTGTAAACATTATTACATTCATGGACCTGGAATGTTGAATGAACAATTTCCACTTGCTGTACTTCACAGAGAAAGTGCAATGTCTGATTTCACATTTTTGTGTAGTCATAAAACCCTTGAAAATCATTAATCCACAGACTGCACTGATGTGCATGACCTACATTGCTTCATCCTGTCACCCCCTCACACTAGATATGATAATTTAAAGTAAACGTGTGACCTTCTTGGTTTTTAAAGCATAATGCATCCTGTGTTACACAGAGACAGAGAGTAGATGAGACTGCTCAGACGACTCCTGCGATGTCCACCTGCTGTGAGAGACAATAACCAGATGTGAAGAGGAGAGTTTGACACATGCAAGTCTGCTCACTGTGGCCAATTACCAGGTTGAAGCATCCCTCTGGCAGGCACAGAGCCAAAAAGAGAGAGACTGTGTCACAGCCTGGCTTTCTAATCAAGTGTTTCCCATCATTTGAATCACAATTTTACATTTCCTGATGATTTACTCAGCGTAATATTTCAATTTTTAGGTTTTTGATTGACTGTGTTGACTGATACATCTCTACCAATACTGCATTTATCCAGCAGAACTGGATGAGAGAAAAAAACAACAACAGTGGAACCTTAGTCCTTTATATCACCACATCAATGGTAGGCCCATGTCTTGTCTCTGAAGACACAAGTTCACTCTGTGTTTGTGAGTGTCTGTGAGTGTGCAGGGACAATGCAAGGCAATGATCAGACTCACCTGTAGAAGGCCCATTTCTCCGCCATTAGTCATGCAGATGTTTTTCAGCTTCTTCAGTCCACAAATAAACTAACAGTTTACATTGAGAGCTACTAGCTGCTTCCCGAGCAGGTAAATGGATTGAGAAAGGTTGTAAAAGTCAGATTAATGCAGGACTGAGGAACAGGGCAGAGAGTGAAAGAGAGAGAGAGAGAGAGAGAGAGTCCTGTCAAACACTTTACAAATATGGCACTTTGTTTCTGTGATGTGGAAGCTTATTATCTTAATATGCCTTCTTTTATTCCTCCTATAAAACACTGGCAGAGGAAAGTGTGGCAATGTTCTTCATGCTCCTCTTTGTAATAGCTTCTCACAGCTCCCCATTTTATTACAAAAGGTACAACAGTTAGTTAAGACCCTACGAAACATTTCATTTTCTGTCCCGCTAATTAAATGTGTCTCAGATGAGCCCGCTGAGCCCACTCTTCTGGTTGTCCCCCCATTTGAAGTGCCACCAGAGTTTAATATATGGCATTAAACAGGGATTGAGAATGAATATGAAGCCTACCTCCCATTGGGAATGTAATGAATGATTATAAGGCATAATCTTGGTAATGCAGAAATCCTTTAGTTTAGTTTCTGTCATTTTATTTAAGTTACTGTCTGTTAAATATGGTAATGTCTGGCTATTTTTGGCACACTTAAGATTTGAGTGGGGTTATGAAATGCATCTCTTGCAGATGCATAAAATAGGCTTTAATTAGATTTCCCTTAACACTCTCAGTCCTCCAACTCCCTTCTTTGTCAGAACATTGCAAAACTATTTCATTTTCTACTATACAGCATTATGATCCTATCACTGTGTATATGCTGTGTGAACCAAAATGTACTTCTATATGTTATTTATATTACAGATCTCACAAGAAGCTGCTTCTACATCTAAACACCTGTAAGCAAAATATTTTGCCACTATATAAGTGGGTAACAAGGCAAATAACATGTACATCCTCTGTTAGAGTGGAACTTCAGGGAACCCCAGAGGCAAACAAAAGGTTAGCATGCTGGAAATAAAAGCGGGGTCTGTTGCAGCCCGGCACATAAGTCATACTGTAATGAGGATGTTTTAATAGATGTAACAATTAGTAAAGTCACTGTACCAGTAAATCACAGGGAAGTCCAGGAACACTGGTTATCCTTTACCCAGGATGCATTGGTGTTCTCCTGGGGTGAACTCTGAAAGGTCAGACAGTGTCTCATTAACACCCAGTGTAGCTGGGGTCCACATGTAGGGGCCAGACTATTAACACAAAGCTAGTTTGTACACATACTATGAGTGCGGGCCATAGCATAACAGGGTTAGTGTTACAGAAAAGTAACACAATCTCAAAGGGTTGGACATTTTCATTCTCAAACCATTTGACTACACACTGACACATATTAAGCATTTGCAAGTATTGAGGTCTTTCAAGGGTGAAAGCAAAAACACATATCCGCACTTTTGATTTAAAGGAAGAATTTCATATTCACATAGAACTTTAAAGAAATTTTATGTAATTTCCCATGAAGGTATTGGTTTTGTTTTGATATATTAAGCACGTCATTATCATATAACATAAGTGCGCAAAATATCTTACATTTTTCTCTGTGCTAACACTTTGTACATGGGCCTCCTGCTGTAGTATAAGCTTATTTTATGATGTACATCTAAGTGCAACCCCTGTATATTCTGAAAGGGGGGCGTTGTCATCTCGAATATAATAATGACAGTAGTAAAGTAACACAGCTGAGGCATTGGTTCTGGACTCTGCTTGTTAACCCTTGAGACTCCTAGGCTGATAAATCCAGTTTAAAGAGATCTGGCAAACCCAGAGCACACACAGCAACAGCTAGTGTCCACTGCTGCATCAGATATGGATCTATATAGACACGTGTATGACTTAAATTGCTCTCCGTCTCACATATTCTCTTATTATTATCACACTATTGAAGTCAAAGCAGAAAAACAACAATAAATGGTGCTTTGACACAAACCAAATCAATGTTTGAACAAATTTTACATAAACCCTTAAAGGTTGATAATCATGAGGCTTTCTGGTTATTTTGCCAGTTTTACAAGACTAAAAAAACTACATTTTGCATTTAACAGGATTTTTTGTATATGTGTATTCATCTCCCTTAATGGTCCTTTCACAAAAGGAAAATGCAGTGAGAAAACAATATTAAAAAAATTGTAATGATAGTGGTAAATGTAAGTAAATGAAACAATGTCACCTTAAATATAAGGGGGGGAAAAATCACTATTACTTTTAAGTTGGTTTCATATATCCGACTATCAGCCTGAATTTCCACTACAACAGCGTCAACGTATAGTAGTGTCAGATGGGACACCTCATCTGTTTAATATTTATTCAAAAGCATCAGAGGGGCCTCTGTTGTGTGTTCTAATGAATAAAACACGATGTTTATCCTTCCTGTTTAACGTTAAGTCCCCATGAACAGTCACAGGGACCAAGAGAATATTTACTTGTGTTGGGACACCAGGGAGTTGGATTATCTGCTGGCGGCTTTGTAGTTTTCTGAAGCTTCCCCGTGTGACATGTTCCAGGGAGAGTGCTCTTATTTACTCTCCAGTCCTCTGTGTATAGCCCTCTTTATTGTTTGTTCTTATGTGCCACTACTCCTGAGGAATGTACTGAGAGAGAGTGAGAGTAAGAGAGAGCGAGAGAGAGAGAGAGAGACAGGACAGACAGACAGATTGATGCTGTGATCATTACATAGGATTGAGAGCATAGACTCCAAAAGGACACAGATGGCAGAGCAACAACAGCAATTGTCACAACAGAATATTCCATAAAGAAAAAAAAATCTGTTGAAAGTGAAATCCATTCAATGTGAAAGCTTAACAAGCATGGCAGGCTATAACTTTAAAAAACTCTTTTTAGATATTTTATCCTTCTTTTTTAAGATTTTGTGTTTTTTCCTTTGTTTTTAAATCATGGCAAATTGCATATTTGCTTTTATCTGTAGTGTGCAGTCATATACTGTATGTGTTTACCTTCTTAAATCTTAAGTCATAGCAGCATGATTGAGAAGAGAGACCGGAGGAGGCTCTACTTAAAACCAAGTGATTTTTTAAAAATTGCTCCAATTAAAGCAAAATAAATGTACGTACTACTCCGCAAGAGAACCGGATGCATACGAACCCCTCACCAAAAGCCACATGCAGTAGTATTTTATACCGAAAGGTGGCGACATTGGGTTTCCAAACAATGTCACTGACGGGGACCCCTGCCATGCGCTTTCAAACGCCTCAGCCCTCCTCACAGCGCTCCGCTTTATCTGAGGGAATCCGTTTCTGCAGTTATCCATGGCATATGGACCATTTTTGTACCGATCAGTCAAAATAATTAAAATGCATTTTGCTCTTTTGATGCATTACAATACATTGCTATTTAGTTCGAGAAAAAAATGTTGTATGGTCTTACGAGACTTCTGAGATCTTTTTGACTCGTTCATTAGAAAGCTAAATGAAATCCACATGTGCAAATTCCGACTACATCAAAACCCTACATGAGAGCAGGAATAACAAATCTGACAAATCAACAGAAAATGATATATATAAAATTTTACTTTATGTGATCGTTATCATGAAAAATATTAAATGTGTTGTAAAATTATAACATTCTAAAATTATAACAACCTGCTAATCTAAAAAGGTAGACATGCATATTTTCCATCTAATCCACGTAATCTTTTCTTTCTTGCCTTCTTTCTTCCTTCTTTCTTTCTTTCTTTTCCATGCAAAGTGACAAAAGGATTAATAATAACGCTCATTTGTCAATCCGCTGATAGGCATGGACAATTCAGAAAACTTTGCTTTCTATACTATTATGCTAATTACGTGCCTAGGCTGAGCTGCTCATTGGCTGAGTCTCGGACAATTTCATATTTTAGTCTGACGTCAGGGCGCCTATAAAACTAAGCAATGCTTTTTAACTCGTCGCCTGACTGATCCCTTAGAAAAAATCTATCAATCCTTGGGTGGAGGTTTTTTTTCCCCCCCTTTCTCCACAAGGCAACTATTTGCCCGGGACACGTACGTGAACCTCCTCAAATTGGCGCACTAATCCTAAAAGGAGCCATGAAGTGTTAAATGGTAGAAACAGAGAGAGCGTCGCTCAGACACCCGCACGCTGGGAGAGAGGGAGGAAACAGCGCTGCTCCAATGCGTCTGTGCAACACAGGCTGAAGAAAAAAAAAACTTATCGACTCACAAAACCAAAACCCGCGCGGCGCAATTAGTGCGAGAAAACCCACGATTTACTCCGGTTTTGAAGAAAATAAATAAAGAAATCAAGCTGGCTCAGTGCGTGTCTCAGCAGCCTACTTTGACAGGTGCTCCTCACCCCCTTTGGAGGACTGTCAACAGCAAGAGGATGGCATCAGAACTGGCAATGAGCAACTCCGACCTGCCCACCAGTCCCCTGGCCATGGAATATGTTAATGACTTCGATCTGATGAAGTTTGAAGTGAAAAAGGAGCCGGTGGAGCCCGATCGCAGCATCAGCCAGTGCAGCCGCCTGGTCGCCGGGGGATCCCTATCTTCCACCCCGATGAGCACGCCTTGCAGCTCGGTTCCCCCCTCTCCAAGCTTCTCGGCGCCCAGTCCGGGATCAGGGAGCGAACAGAAGGCGCACTTGGAGGATTTCTACTGGATGACCGGGTACCAACAGCAGCTGAACCCCGAGGCTCTGGGTTTTAGCCCGGAGGACGCCGTAGAGGCGCTGATCAGCAGCAGTCACCAGCTCCAGACCTTCGATGGCTATGCCAGAGGGCAGCAGTTCGGCGGCGCAGCCGGGGCAGGAGGCGCCATGGCCGGGGAAGAGATGGGATCAGCGGCCGCCGTGGTGTCCGCAGTTATCGCCGCAGCTGCAGCTCAGAACGGGGCTCCCCACCACCACCACCACCATCACCACCACCACCACACAGGGGCACACCATCCATCCTCCGGGTCTCAGTCCGGCGGCGGCGCGGGGGGAAACCACCAGCACATGCGCTTGGAAGAGCGGTTCTCGGACGAGCAGCTGGTGACCATGTCGGTGCGGGAGTTGAACCGGCAGCTCCGGGGGGTCAGCAAGGAAGAGGTGATCCGTCTGAAACAGAAGAGGAGGACACTAAAGAACAGGGGCTATGCCCAGTCTTGCCGGTACAAGCGGGTCCAGCAGCGGCACGTCTTGGAGGGAGAGAAGACGCAACTCATGCAGCAGGTGGACCACCTCAAGCAGGAGATCTCCCGGCTGGCCAGGGAGAGGGACGCCTACAAGGAGAAATACGAGAAGCTGATCAGCACCGGCTTCAGAGAAAACGGAGGATCCAGCAGCGACAACAACCCCTCGTCCCCGGAGTTTTTCATGTGAGTCTCGGCGCTGAAAAGTTTTAGTAACCGACCCTCACCGAGAAACAGGGAGAAAAAACTTTTAATTTCCGCGCAGCTAAAAATAGGTTGTGTGAGCTTGTTGAAGTTAAGCTGCGTAAGTTAAGTACAAAAAAAGTTTTCCACTTTTCTGTATTTAAGTAGTATTTTGTTTTGGGGTGAGGATTTTGTTTGATTTATGTTTGATACACATTGCATAAATGACCTTTTAAAAAGACTTTGGAAAAGGAATTCATCTTCCACAAATATTTTAAAGGACTTCTGTCCACTTCGTGTCGATTGTCTTTATACACACGAAATTACTTCACATATTGCAGTATACAGGTCCGCTCTCACTGCCTCGTCCTGCGCCTCGTCCATCCTGTTCGCTCTACCCCCAAATTTGTTCTGACATTCAACAATCCTCAGGCATAGCAGCTTTATTTTAATGTGAATTTGTTTCAGTTAATCAGCTAATTTCGATATGAATTTTCTCATTTTCATATCATCCATGTGTCTTGTAAAAAAAACAATCCAAACTCGGTTACATCATATGTTTGGGAACTGATGTCAAACAGATGTGAGGGTTATGTGAAGCCATGCATGCTGGTCATGTACGGACTGTATTTTTGTTTTGTTATTTTTCCTTTCCCCTTTTATGTGAACTTGTGTATAATGATTGTATTATACCATGACTGCATTGTTCAGCCTCATCAACATTTTTGGGATTTATTTGTAAAAAAAAATGTGGGACAGTACATTCATCCGTCACTTTGCTTTCATAAAAGTTCATCGCGAACATGAACCATTCGACGTTGTGTAGGAGACTTGGGGGGTGGCTGTAGGATGAAAACAGCTTTGTACTTAATAGTGTTTTATGACAGACAGCATATGAACGTGAACAGCATCGGGATATTTACTAGAAATAATTTATCTTTTCACCTGGCGGACGCAAAGACTAAATAGATTTCTGCGATCAACAAGTGGAGAGATGTTTGAACGGAACAAAAACAGAGAGCAGAGCAAGAGTATGACATATGTCCTGAAATAAATGAGCAACAGGCCACTTTGTCAGACAGAATTGTTGCAAAAATGATCTAACCTTTCTGCTGGTCGATGTTATTGTGCTTTCCTTTTATTTAAGGAGCCTAATTAAGTTTACCAAGAACCCTATGGGTCTTATTCGGTAAATAATCTGTGAACTGTTTGGAAATTGAAATTTAATGTTCTCCCGGTGCTGTAGAATAATTATGCTAAATACCATGCAGCTATATCCCGAGACTTTTGTGATGCCCTGGGTTTTTACACCGTAACGATGCATTGTCCTGGCAGTACAACAGGCAGATGTCATGTTCAGTCTTTTTAAAAAATGGAATTTAATAAACACACCATTCATCAATAAACCATCATGAATGGAAACACATACATTCTCCCGAAAATGTTTATTATCTGTTCTTCTCTTTAGTTTTGCATGTTGTTTGTCACATTGTCTTTAAGGCGATGCCACATATACCCTCAGTCTTACAATCCTATCTCGATCTAAACTGAAATATAAACAAGAAGAGATGGCATAAACATCTGTTCATAAACATCTGGTTTATGAACGGATTTTTATAAACATCTGGTTTTGATAATGATGATTTAATTATAACAGCTATGATATCAGTTCTAATATACGTATAGGTCAATTTACGCTTTGGCTTAAAGTAACGTTTTTCTTTTTTCCTACAAAGTACACGGCGAACTATTTCAACGTAATTTATTTTTTGTCGACTTTTGCTCTTGAATAAATAAAAGGGACGGCCTTAAATTGCTGCGCAATTAAAGACAGAAAAACTCTTAATTCTTTCTTTTAAATGGGGAGAAAACAGACCACAATACTCAGTATTTCTAAAAGCCTGTATTTTTTTCTTCAGAGGCCTGATGAATGTGCTGCAGGTGTCCTAGAAAAGGCTGAGTTAATGATTGATTTTAGTGTAAACTTGCACTTTTTACTCGGCAGATTTCCACTTGTTGAATGTTGTCTGTGGTAAGTTTCGTTTTAAAATCGAGCACAGACAGACAAGCTCTACTTGACAAACATGAAAAAGTGTCTGGACAAACATCAGGCGATTACGCACAAATATATCTCATTTGAATTACATTAATTTTTGACTTTGTGCAACAATTCCGCATTTCCTGTAAATCCAATTTTTGTACAACACCAATTAAACTCTGGTGGCGTGATATATTGCATCGCTTGTATTTAAAATAGATAATGGTTCATGTTTTTGAACCAAACACAGTTTTCACTTCCGTTAAAGCTTCCGAGGCGTTGTACTAAACCACCACTTTCGCTTCAGCGTGTTAAAGATCCTTTATTTGATTCCTGACGTAAGAATGCTGAAAGGATTGAATGAAAGCAGGAAGCTCTGGAAGTAATTTGGTTTTCTAGTGAGTGACAGGTCCGGCAGCCTGCGACGTGCCTCTGTGGACTTACTCTGGCCTGCAGAGAGTGTCTCCTCCTGTGGAACTCAGTGCATCCTAAAGACAGTACGGCTGAGATTGGAGCTACATGGGGTATGGGTTGGGCTGCAATAAAAGGTCATTGCCACCACAATGCACACTGATGGAAATCCGTGTGGTTATGTGTTGCGTATATGCGGAGGAGGGATATTATCTTTTCCTACTGCAGGACCTCTGACAGACTGAGTGCTTGCATGTGCTGTGTGTATGTAAATGGAGATGAGCTGTTTCTTTCTCAGAAATGTGTGTGTAGCTTCTGGAAACTTCAAACAGTACCACGGCGATGACTTGTTTGACAGACTTTGAAGACAAAAACTGTATAGAGTGTTTATTGGCCCTGTGCTCTCCCACCTGTACAACTCTCTCTCTCACACACACAGGCAGAGTTCACCTGGCTCGTATTGGTTCCCATGAAAGCCCAGAGCGAGGGACATGATGGGAGAGCCCGATGCTCTCTCGTGCCTGGAGGAATGATTTTCTCTGTGATTAAAAGTGAGTGAGAGACAGAGATAGAGCAAGAGGGAGAGAGACAGAGAGAGAGATGCTGGCTGCCTTCCTGCTCCTTTCAGATGATAAACGATCAGAGATGCATCCTAGCTGAGAGGAGAGGGCCTTTTAGTGAGCATGTGTCCACTAATTTATGGCCCTCCTATCTGATTAGGTCAATATAGTGTGCTGTTTAATTACATTTGTGTTATAACCTAGAACTGGAGATGCTATACTTCTTTCGTGGCACCTCTTTCTTCTCTAAGGCAGAGGGGATGAGATGAGTTTTATCGAGGTTCTCAGGATTTTGCTCAGCTCAGTCTTGCCTGGGACCTGCCTGTACATCAGCAGTGTTATGTGACAGACAGAAGGTCTGCTTGTGTCATGGTTCATGGGTTTCTGGGGTTGATGCGCCATTACTCAACGCATAAGAATGATGCAGTGGAAAATTGCAGATCGTTGGAGGGGTGTGGAAATTGTGCGGGATGCTTTACTCTCGCATGTTGTGTGTGTTTTCACTTCTAGCACCTCGGGGGGATTCAGTAGCACCGATTCACTTCCTGTGTTGAAGGAGGACAGAAGGCACAGGAAACAACATTTCGGCGCGTCTGCCTCAATTCTCAGCACTCTTATGAGATTCACTGTTTCTTTAACTGTCCTTTGTCTCCTCTCCCTCATTGGCACAGATAGAAAAAGAACTGTTGCATATGTAGTATACAGATGCCACACTATTCATCTTATCAGTATCAACGGTAATTCTATTCTCCAGCACAGTATATTGACTTCTGCACTGTAATCATTTGCAGTCCGTGCGATGATTAGGTTATTAAAGATAATGTAGTTGTCTGCTGTCACAATATTGGACTCCCTCTTTCGGGTCAAGTATGGGAAATCACTCTGAAATTTATCAGTATTGACATTTAAATCATCATCATGTACTTCACTTTAATGCCTCAGAATTAATAAGACAAAGGATGCATAATGTTTAGTGTCTATTTGTGCGAGTTCACAATAAGTAGCCAGCATCATCTTTTATTTGACATTAGAATGGAAGGGTGTATATGCTTGAGTATGGGAATGAGTCATTTTATCAGGTCATAGTGATGCTTGTAGCGTCTTATGTCAGTCCAAAGGCAAAATTAAATAAATGTTAGTAAAATATTAATATAACCTCTCTTAAGAGAAACTTAAAATGTACACAACCACCCCACCTGCCCAATAAATAGAATAAAATCAAAAATAAATAAAATCAGGCAGCATTTGTTTTTGCTTCACTATTTTAGAGCAGCTGAATCAAAGTTCAGGTCACTCCAGTAGTTCCTCTGTTTGGATGGGTAACTGTTGAACTTGAAAATATCGGATTTAATCACAATTACCCGAAGGTCCTCATTAAATAAATGAGAATAAGTTTGAGAGAACTAATGACTAGGTTGTAACAAGAGTCACATAGCTAATTTTGTAGCACAACCCTCTTCTACTTCTTCTTTTTTGCATGTACATTTTGTTTCCTCCATGTGCGCTCCCCTGCCCATGACAACCCCCCACTCCCAAAGGATTAAAAACATATTCGTATTCAAAAGGGGAAACAATTTCAATCTCTTCCACTCAGTCCACATCTGCATCACTCCACGCGATAAACATTTACATTTAAAGTGATTTAAATCAGCTGCATTTATGTTCCTCTGTGGTCCGTCTATCATCTAGACCTGCAGTGCCAGAGCTTTTCTCCCTCTCCCTCCCTCCCTTCCGCTCTCTCTGTCTCCCAGTGTCCTGAGTTATGTGTCATTTATTTGAAACCCTAATAATTTAACTTGTCCCCTCCTGTTGCCGCTGTGCATGTTGTAAGAATGCAGCAGCTGTAAAGAGGGTTTGTTCCGCCGCCTCTGTATCTTATTGGCTTTACATGATGATTTTTTCCCCCAGTAAATAGAAGCATGTGCAGAGTGGAGGTAATGTGATTGTCTGAATCCAATCCTATAGTCCTGTGTTGAACTGAGATCGCTGTAAATTCTCAGCAGTAAAAGAATGTGCATTTATATGCAATGTGTCTTATCTTTTGTGTGCGACAGAATTAAAATACTAGATTTGCATTTCTGCGTGTAAGAGGCTTGCCACTGAATGCATAACTAAAGGGCAACAGATGAAAGCTAATTATGATTTAATTATATGTGATCACAAAATTCTGACTCACAGATAAACATAGCTGAGGCTGTGTTGATGTTTCTCCAGTGAGTTGAGTTGTAGGGCAGTGGAGTCAGTGGAGTGTTGGGTTTTGGACCAGAGTGAAAGGTGGTGGTGGTGGTGGTGGGGAGGGGGGCGGGGAGGGTGAAAACAGAGTGTGTGTGCATTCACATGCGTGTGTTTAAGTCCGTGTGTGAACGAGTTTGTGTTATGCAGGGTGGAGCTGGAGCTGAGCCCGACCTCTGTGTTTTACCTGCATCTCAATGAAGCAAGAGGTGATTTACCCTTCTACTGCAGTCTCTCTCTCTCTCTCTCTTTCTCTCTCTGTCGGTGTCTCTCAGCCAGTCAAACAGACATTGATCTCTTTGCCAGGCAAGGTGACCTGCAGTGTTGTTTAGCTCTTCCAAAGTCTCCCCTCTCCCTTTCATTCGTACCTGGGAAAGGCCTTGACCCCACACACTGCTGCCATGTAGCAGCCCTGTACACGTGGACCTCACCTCCACTGTATCAAGCCCAGTGTGTGTGTTTGTGTGCATATATGTCAGTGTGTGTGCTTGTTTGACTTAGCAAGAGCGCACATAGAGTAGACACGTGTGGGCAAGTGTGGGAGCCCGTATACAGGCTTATGTGTGTGAGTGTGTGTGTGTGTGTGTGTGTGTGTGTGTGAGACTTTTCTTCTGTGACTTGTGGTGCATTTTTATCAAGCTATCTGTGTTCACATGAAGGTGTGCGTGATTCCGCAGAGATCCATTTCTTGAGGGTCGAAACCGAAAAAATTCTCAGCAGAGTGCAGGCACACCTGGGAGTCTGTCTGATAATGTATCAGCACATTTTTCAGGTGATGGCAGCCTTCTCTCTGCTGTGGGTCTGTCACTGGGAGCTCCTGTGCAGCTGAATGGGTCAGAGTCCATTTGGCCCCAGTGTGAATCGGATTACAGGGAAATGAATGGTTCTCATTGTTGCTTAAAGATGGATTTGGGGCATTAATATACTTTGTCGCTCCTTCACCTCCTTTCTCTTTACTGAGGCGCAGGGAAAAGTTTTTCAGGATGATTCGTCACTTGATTTTTAAGCCAGGTTTTTCTTTATCCACAGTCGTCCCTGACATGTGTCAATATACAATGCACACATGCTGTGTTCACATACATGTGTGGGAATGCGCGACTGTTAGACATGTAAACACTCAAATAATGGAAATTATAGATATCGTCCTCACACACTGACTGGCTCAATGTTGGATGTCATCATTTCAAAATAATACATTTAAAATCATTTCAATTAGATTATCTGAAATATGCACTTAAATCTTGATTGGTTTTTTAATGAAGAATGGGATAATTATAAAATGATGGGTTATTATCAACCTATAATGTACTAATGTAAATTTTATTTCAGATATCATTTCATGTATATATTGCTTTTGCTTTTGAAATCAGTTGTGGTGCGTGTGTGTTTGAGTGAATGCATGTGCATCTGTTTCCATGTCTTGGAAAGTGAGGTGCATTAAATAAAGTATATAAAAAAATTGAGCAAAATTAAAATTACAAAACAACCTAAAACTTTTGACCTAAACCTATAAACATGTGACATCTACTGGATTTGATTTTGTCTTTCCTTTATTCTTGATTTGTTTTGTTTGTTCCTATATTAATTTTCTGAATTGTTTCTGAATTCTGCTTGTTTAAATTGTTTATCTCAATTATGTACATCCTTCAGCTATAATTCCAAAATGCTTAATAGCCTATTATGAATGCAATTTCCCACTTGTGGGATGAATAAAGGATTATCTTATCTTGTCTTATGTGATGAATTCTTGGGTCATTTAAAAAAAAATATCCAAGTACATCATTCACTGACTCTAAGACAGTAATTTGATTAAAGTTTTAGTGATTTTCTCAGATTTACATTACTCTCTGCCCATCAGTAATTTTTAATTTGATCTTTGCTCCTTTTATCATTCTGTAACACCGTATGTCATTTACCTTAAATTCAATGCCTCTTTTCAAGTGTTTAATGTTCAAGCTGTGTTTTGTCTACAGCACAGTTTTACTGTTGTTGTATCACAGTGTGTTTTTAAAGCTCATTTTTGTCTTGTCTTTGTAGGACGTCAAGAAAATTCCTCCATCTGTGATAGAGACCTATGACCTCCCGCCACCCTGGAGTCTGAGGTAACTTGTGCTGTTCACTCTCTGACACTCCTTATCTTTACAGAGCAAGTTCATTTATTACACTTTAACTGCTAAAATATATAGAACTAATGTCAAATCAAAATAAAATATAAAAACTGCATCTAAAAGTGTTGTGATGGAGAAGTGTGTCTGCTGGAAGTTAATCAAAACACAGAGTATTTTGTTCATGCTGAGCTATTTTATATTAGCTATTTGATTCACATTTAAAACACTCTATTTGCACTCGAAAGGACTCAGAATCAGTCTCTCACAATTTGACTCAGGTTTTTGAAAAATTCACTTTATACTCAAATTATATATTTTTAATATATTCTTTAAAACCTTTCATTGTGTTTTATTTTATATTTGCCAGTGAAGTAGAAATAAAAAGAGTAACTATAAAATTCTTATTTCTTATTCATATCATTTGAGTACAGTCTCTGCTAATCAGTTCACACAACTCAAACAAGAGTCTTAACTTTGTAGTCCTCTTACATCTTGATATTTTCAGTATTAGTATATTAGCCATTAGCCATTTTTAAATACTGATTTAATTTAATAAAGAGACACTCATTTGGGACAGCAGCCATCTGGGATGGTTTTGTTATTAGAGTCTCTCCTCTCTTGCTCTCTCAACATTTACTGTGTGAGATGTTTTGTAGTTCTCTGTTTTGGGGCTCTGACAGCATTGCTTGATTGAAAGGAAGGTGACATGCACGGAGCTCATGGGATGAGGTCCAAAACCTTTGACCTCTGTTCTGAACCCCTGACTTGCTTCTCTGCTCTCTCTCTGTGGAGACAAACACTGTATGTTATTTTTCACTTCTGGCTGACATACAGATGGATGGATGTGGGGATGTCAGAGGATGGCAGAGGATGGCAGAGGATGACGGAATGAGCAAGGGAAAGCAAGAGCTACTTTTTAGAAGTGAAGGAGAGAATCACAGCAAATTTAGGGGAGGACTCAACGGGTCAGGGAAAAGGAAGACACCTGGATTTAAATGTAGAGATGAACACCAGGGTAAGAGGACATGGGGGAGGTGAGGAGACGAGGGAAGGGAGGAAGGGATAGTGGGAGGGTTCCTGGCCGTGGATGCAGACAGACAGGCAGGGTAACCAGAGGCAGGCGGTGACCTTCTCTGCTGCTGGAGGATCGAAGGCTTTATTTAAAGGCCTGGTCAATGCTGGGTGCTGCTGAGGTATCAGCCTCGCAGCCAGACGACTCATCACCACTGTAATACAACTCTCTAACCCTAACTCTCTTCTCACACACACACACACACAGACACACACGTATACACACAGGACAGGACACTCTCTGGACACCTCAGGTTTTACACTGTACAGTCGAGAGGCTGGACAAAGAAAACTACAGCATCAGCATCGGCTAATTTTACTGTGCAGCAGACAGTATACTCTACTTTCCTCATGTGCTCAGCATTGTGAGGCACATGGTTGTATTGCATCTGATATGCACTCCGTCACTGTCCATTCTTTTTACTGTTAACTAATTATTAGCGTGGTGCACATTTGTAGATGTGACGATGTCGACACAGTGTGGATGGAGGTAGTGAACGAGTTAAGAATGACAGAACACAGGCGGCTAAGGTAGGTAGGACACCTGCATCTGTGTGTGTGTGTGTGTGTGTGTGTGCACTCGTGTGTGTGTGTGGCTGCAGCGTTAGGACACCTGCATGCTTCAGCACTTTCTGGCTGTCAGGAGCTCTGAGGTCACAGGCAGGGGAGTGGAGAGGGCACATTAGCGGAAGCTTCAGAGCCCCCACCCACCTACCACGCCTCCACTATCTCTCCCCTTGTATCTCCCACCACCCCAACCCCCACCCCACCCCCTCCCGTTAGCCCCCTTCCTTTCTCCTCCTCCTCCTCCTCATCTTCCCCTCACGGTGACGGGGTGAGTTGGCCACTCGGGGGGATGGGGGCGCAGGGAGGCAAGGTGCCTCTGTGGCTGACAGCAGGCAGGTCAGGTTTTTGTAGATACGGCAAAGGAAGAAAGGCGCATGCACGCAGACACATCAAGGTGTGTACGAGTGTAAGAGAAAGAAATAGGGAGGCATGTATTTAAATGCATTAAAATACGGGCTGCGTACATAAATACCTCAAAAGCTTTCACTATCAGATGGCAATTAATATGAAATTTAAATATGGTTGGCTATTTGGAAAACATAAAACTGTAAGATAACTGGGAGACAGATATCGATGTTTATCATAACACGTATTTTGGCTGGTTAATCTTCATCCCACTGGCCTCGATAACAATGAAAATTAAACTACTTTAGCTTCTCAGGAAATATTGTGGTTGAAATCAGACTAGTATTACATTTTCAAATAGAATAAAACTAATTACTGATATTTAAATAAAATCAGCACGATTATTTCATATAATTTACCAATTAATTTCAATATAATGCACAGATTTAATTCAAGCATACAATGTAGCTGTGTTGTGGTCTTTTGTATTCTGCAGAGATGAGAATTTTGCTCCATCCCCAGTTTGACACACTTCACTATCCCTCACTGCCTGGGATAAATATAACTTCTAGCTGCCCAGTGTAAGACTCGTTACACGGTTACCGTCTTGATAGTGACACAGACGTCATCCCTCCATCCAGAAAATCCAAATGACAGGGAGGACGTGAACAGGATGTATGCTCATTATCAGGCTCGGTTTGAAAAAGAGAGGAAGCAATAGAGAAAATTGGCACTGTGTTAGGAATAACCAAAAGGGAAAAAAGATTTTCTTCCCTGCTGTTGTAAAGACACACAAAATGAACACAGAACAACTATGCTTTAGGTTTGGATTGTTTTTAAAAATGTGTTATGTGTTCTTGCTTTCTTCTCCAGAAGAAATAAGTAATTTATAAATTACTGAGAAGATTTGGGAGAAAGCTGCACCCTCGAGCCAAACCGCTAAACATCAACCTGCTCCTTCTTCCAGCTTGTGATAATATACAATTTTCTCTCCGTCTTTGCACTTGTTTAAACCTGGATTGTGTTCCTTTATTCAAACCTAATTAGTTGCAAAGCTGTTACCACTGCGTGTGTGTGAGCCTTAGAGGCACTGTTTTCCTCAGGTTGTGACTGTGTGTTCACAGCATGATTGAGAAAGGAACTTGTGATCAGCCGCAGGTTAGTGTGATATAATGTATTCCCCTGAATCGCTGCAGCCAGCGGCCCGGGGCCTTCCTCTTGCCCGCAGCCTCCTTCTCCTTACACACACAAACACCCCTTCCTCACGTCGTCATCCTCTCCCCTCTCTTCCCTGCGGTGACTGCCCACCACAAGCTGCTTAGTGTTGCACCCAGTGTCTAATTGAATTCCAACACTCTAGCGTTAGCTCCTGATGCTATAGAGATGTTAACACGGCACAATACTAACAGTCCTCGGGATGTGTTCCAGCACCCTGCTCCTAAAGAGAAAATTAGCGCTGAGCAAAACATGATTTATTCAAAGCTCCAAACTATGTCTCCGGTATCCCCTACAGGATCATCTTTTATAGCCATCAGCGAATCAGCACTTCATGTACACACATGCAGCACATGCAGAAAATGTATTGTGGCTACGCCATGGATAGACAGAATATGTGTGTTTCCTCTCTCTTCACTGTGCATCTGTTGTCCCTTCTATAAATGTGTCTGCTGGTCTCTCTGCATCCATATTGCTGGCGATGCCGTCCATCCCCTCTCTCTGACACCCTCACTTTTATTCCCTGGCTCTCAAACACTAGCTCTGGGCTTTAATGGCACATATTTCCTGGGCCCGGCTGAAACGGGATGCATCTTCTCCTTGTTAGCTTGATAAATAACCAGGCTGCCGGGAAAGTGCTGAATTTTAGCTTTCAGCCTCTATTTTCTGCTGGATGACATTAATTTTAAGTGCTGAGAAGGAGCTAACTAATACAGACAAATAAATAAGGAGGAGGAAGTTGCAGAGGTGCTGGAGTCACTTTGCCCCCCCCCACACACACACCTTACCTGTTTATACACAGGCATTAATATATGCAATATGAAAACCTCCAAAAATACACAATACACATGAGCGGAGCAAAACATACATACATACATATACACACACACACACAGTTTGTTTCTCAGTACACACTTCTGTTGTTTTTCAAAGTGTGAAATCATCTTGTGCCTTTATTAGAATGACTCCTGCAGAGGTCAACTGTTTAACATGTTACAGGTAGACAGTCTGTCAGGTAGAGCGTAAGATTGGCTCCATGCTTTTCTATCTGCTGTCTGCGTCTGTCCCTGCTCTCTGTCTGCCTCACAGTCTCCCTGACTTCTGTGGTTCATCAGAAAAAGAGATTAGCATGGCAGAAATGCAGTGGATCACAGTGCACAATTCCTTGGGTGAATTGCATTTATCTTAGCTTGTAGAGAAAACAAGACAGAGATCAGGTTGGAGTCTAAGTAGCTCACTATGCAATTTGAATATTTAGAGTAATCATAAAAGTGAAAAAAGGCTATTATTGTTGCAGAAAAGACTAAAAAGAGCAAAATAAAGCAGAAAGCAGGACAAGAATAAAACATTTGTGTTTAAGGATAAACTACACAAGCAAAAGTTTAGTTATATTATTTTGCATTTCTGTTTGTGTGTGCTAAATTTGGGGATAATTTGTGGATTTTATTGTTTACATCTGTATAGTCAGAGCCCAATAGCAGGTTGTTCTGTTTTCATATACTCTAACATTTATCATGTGGACTAGGACTTGATTTTTTAAATATAAAACAAGCTGCGGAGGAGCAAAACAGAATAGGATACAAGTTCAAAACGGAATCACGAAAAATGTAAAATCTTGTTTTGAATTCTACTTTTTATTTTTATTTTGATATTTTTTATATTTTTAGGGTAATTTTGTCTCATTTGATCTTAATCTTGTTTTTCCACTTCTACAATTTGAGCCCACAAAATCCTAAATGACTTTACATGTGTACACTTCAAATGACTTTATAAGCATTAGTCCCAAGACAGCAGCAAAGGCAGAGCCATAGATGTTTTTTAACGCTAAGTCTTTAAACAGTGAGCACAGGGATGCTGTTCAGTCTCTTAACTCCAAACATGTATTTGCTCCTGCACATTCGAATTCAGCATTTTTGCACATATCTGTACACCGCACACACACGCACACACACACACACACACACATACCTCTGTTGTGTATACCACAACACAATGAAGTGGCTTTTGCTGAGACACCTCATACATTATTTTAACAATGTATAGTACAGTGAATAAAAAGGTCAGTGGTTGAGAACTGGCTCCATGTAACAATAAGATGCATGAACTGAGCAGTGCAGGCCCTTCAGTCAGCATCCTGTCGCTGAACACTATGAGGAGGAAACACATGTGAGCGAGGGTGATAGATTCTACTGTAGGCTGTGTGTGTGTGTGTGTGTGTGTGTGTGTGTGTGTGTGTGTGTGTGTGTGTGTGTGTGTGTGTGTGCTCATTCAGTGTTTATGGGGTACTGCTGTGAAACACCTCATAACAATAGATTTTCTTGGTCTATCATTATTGATTGTACATTTTTCCCTTTTGCCCTTTGCCTCACTTTGATAAACGTCATTTATTATGACAACATTTTGCTTTTAAAGCACACCATGAGCTTAGCCTTTGTTTTTTAAAAGCATTGCTTTTATTAGACCAGTTCAATTTCTGTAAGTATCCGAACACGTTTCCCTCTGCAGATGCGATGCAAGCAGTGTGTGTTTCTCTTTGGAACACGGGGTTTAATTTTCAGGGCGTATTTATCACATGCTGTCATGTTGCGGTCACATGACCACATGAACCACTGCCAGCAATTAAGGCTGATAAATCACTCATTTACAGGAAGAGAAGGAGGGACAGAGCCAAGCAAAGGGGAAACGAGAGAGTGATAAGAGAGAGGGAGAGGAGTAATGAATAGCCTGCACTCCTTCACAGATATTTTATTCTTTCATCTTTTTAAAACATAATGTTGAATGTTATTGTGTTTGGGCAGTGTAGTATGAACTGTTGCCAGTGAGGCTCATTGACTCGTACAGGCAGAGACAAAGAGACAGATGGTAGTCGTTTGTGTGGTTTACTGTGATTCTGACCTGACTGCACTGCTTTATTTACTGTTGGAGCCTCTGTCTGTGTGTGTGTCTGTTCATGTGTGCAACTGTGTGCATGCCTGCACAAGCAAATGCATTTATGTCATGACAGAGAAAGAGATGCAGAGCCCATATATACACAACCATCAGTTCACTGTCTCTCTCTTGCTCTGGTTTCTGTTGATGGATTTCCTCTCAGACTAAACAGTAGAGCAAACATACTGATGGATCTGTTTGCAGCTCTTGCAGTTACCAAAGAATGCTGGAATTTAACTACATTATCCTTTATTTTTTATCAGACTGTAGATGGAACTATCGTTAAAAATCAGAATTTAAATTCAGCCTCTTCTCTTATCTTTTTGATCAGCTTACACAGAAATCAAAAAGTAGCCCATGAGTGTGAGATTTAGCGATTCATCAGACCAAATACTTAGAGAGGTCCTGGGAACAAGGTCTAACACATGCAGCATCCGTAGAAGTTATTTAGTATATTTGTTTCTGCAGCCCAGGTCAGTGGTCTGCAGAGACTCAGCCTGTCCACTCACTTGAAAAGGCTGATTAAAGATTCATGACAAAAAAAACCCCAGCCCACTTCTAATGGGCTGTAAGAAGATGACAAGAGAAGAAGAAGACAAGAAGAGGGGATGAGAAGACGAGCTGTGGTTTCTGAAGGCTTGCTCAATAAAGACAGGGTACACTAACTGACTGAAGGTGTCCTAACCACAAGACCATGCAGAGGAGTCGAGTTTGCTGCTGCAGTGAATATGATAACAAAATGTCAGGGATTAGCTGTCCTCTGTTCAAGGACTTTTCTGTTGTTTAAAGAGTTACGCTTTTCTTTATTTTAAACAAATTGCAGATTCTACTGTGCACAAGTATAACTTACAGTATTTGCATGTATAAATTCAACAGAGGCAGGATTCCGCTGTCGGTTGTTTCACCAGTGGAATTATGAAAGCCTGTGAGAAAAGCAGAAATTCTGGGGAGAGAAATAGTCTGTGCAGATATTAACTACACTACATAGTAAACATTGTGACTATGTATTTGTACTTGGGTGGTATGTGAAGTTCTGCCAAAGACAGTGTAGCATGTGAAAATGTTTCATTTTTCCAGAGGAAAGGACGGACAGACAGACAGCCTAAGGCTCGATGTGTCTCTCTGATCATTACTGCCTACTGGCTTACTAGTAAGAGCTACAATGTAAGCTTCGCAATATTTTTTGGATAGGAATATTCCTCACTTTTTTTTTTTTTTTGTTGGTGTTGAACATTTCAAATTATTCCTGTAAAAGTAAGAAGAACAAATTGGAATAAGACAAGTTTCTATTCATAATTGAAAATTTGTAATTGATTATTTTATTAATAAAATTTAACATATACAAATCATTGTGCGTCGGAGCTGACACAGTGAAATTCTTTTTATTTGCTCCCTGTAAAAATTAACACCAGCATCCTCTATATCTGTCCCATAGTTGTTTGGGTTTTTTTGCTCTACACTACAGAGGGTGCAGAACTCTTATCGCTCTTTCTCTCTCTTTTTCATCTGCTGTGGTTCAAGGTTGACACACACAGGGACAGAAAAGGGGGAGAGAGGGAGTAGACACAAGGGAAGAAGGGGGACAGGGGCTCTCTTCTGGCATGTGTGAACATCTTGCCTATACAAACTGAGAGGGAAGAGGACCCATATGGGCCTCACATACATTACACCCTCTTTCTCTCTTGTTCACTTTCAAAAGTGGCGATGAGCTTATTACATGCTCACCAGTAGCTGAGGCCCAAGACAACCAGACTGTAAACATGATCTTCAACTGTCACAAAATGCATTTTTTCCTGCTCAGAGCAATTAATCAAAAGAGTTCATCACACAGGAGGACGTATGTAGACATTGTTGATAATCTATGTTTAATGTCACACTGGGGTAATTGCGTGACTTTGGCCACGGTTTTCGTCAGGCCCCTCATCTTTTGCTCTTGTAACAGATGGATTAAATAGATGGGATCAAACACAGCATCACAAAAGCCTGATAAGGACAAGTACAAATGATAGCAAAATCACTTTTCTACCATCTAATAATAATAATAATAATAATCATCTGAAGAACAAAACTGAGTGTGCCTAAATTTCAATTAAGAAAAAACACATTTAAAAATCCAATTTCTAATGCTCACACACAATATTCTCTACTGTATATTTTATGTGGCCTTATCTCGAGTGAATTAAAGGGCCAGTAAAAAGTAGAACATTATTAGCATCAGACCACCTGGGGTGAACATCTGCAGCCTCAGACTGCAGACCCAACATACATCACTGTTTCTCACTATTTACTGTCTCTCACAGACACACACACACACAGAAAACACACACACACACACACACACACACACACATATGGCTCTGCTACATCCATCTTTTGCATGTCTCTTGTCTTATTGACATATGCGCAGTTAGTAAATTCCTGCAGGGGGGTAGAGTTGGTTATTAAAGATGCCACAAGGTCGTAGGTCAAGTACAGGTTCTGCTCCTCTGGTCATCCAGGGGTCAAAAGTTAGCAGGTTAGTGTCAGAGGATGGGACGATCAGAGCTAACTGTTTCATCACAGTGCAACCAACAGAGACACAAATGATTCAAAAATCACACTCTACGTTGATTTGTAGAGCTTTGAATGATTCTTGAGTGAGTTGAATGAGTTATTCTACTGAGTTTTTGCATGAAAGCTTTTTATTTGTTTATCTTATTTTTTATTCCTACAGTAACTACTCTCCTTTGAATAATTAGATGTTCTTTTCATGTTCTATTAGGAGTGTTTTTCCTCATGTCTCTGCTCGAACACTATTTTTTCATCTTCAAAGTGAAAGCTAAAATAGGGCGATCATTGCAATTTAATTACTACAAATCCCTTTGTGACTTTGCTCTTGTGTTTGTTTACATGCATAGATTTGCCAGCTTCTGCAGTATTTTTTGTGTGTGTGCTTCAGTTAATGTCTTTACTTTCTTGTGTCGTTCAGTATATGCCTTCTTGTTTTTAGTGTGTGCATATGTTTGAGTGTGTGTGTGTGTGTGTGTGTGTGTGTGTATGCAGTTGAAGTTGCAGTGGGGTTTATTTAAATAGATAAGATAGTGTTTTATTCCCAATCAGAGGAATCTCCTGTCGCATCTGAGTCTCTTCATAATAACCCCCAGCATTGCTCCACATCCCCCTGACACAACACACAGATGTACACACACACACTGAGTATTGCAGACACTGCAATTTCTCTGTCTCTCAGGGGTAAAAGGCTTTGATAAGTGAAAATAAATACTTTTCTTCATGCGAGGAACAGAAGGGGAGAGGAGAAAATGGTAGAAGTGACAGGAGGTCTCTGACAGTTTGATGCCTCAATACAAGCAAATATATGACAAAGAAACACTGTCTATAACTCTGTAACTCAGTGTGTTTGAGAGAGAGTGTGAGTGAGGTCCAATTTAGAGCAAAAACACAGGGGCATCCTCAGTCATTGTGAGGAATTAAGCGTGAGGAAGACAGTGATTCAGAAATGTGGGGTTGAGGAGAAAGGAGATATAGCAAGTAGCTTGTAGACTGACATGTTAACTGAGTTACGGTGAAAAAAAAAATCAGCGCAGCACATGATTTAGAGGAAACAGGCTCCCCTCCCTCGTCTGTCTGTTTCTCTGACTGCAAGGTCACGTAGACGCCTCCTTCTCTCTCCCTACTCCACCTTTGTTTGCCTCTGCTCCTCCGGACCTCATTTCATTCAGCACTACCAAACCTCCGACAGCTCCATAACTATAACTCTCTCCTCCCCGTCCTCTCCTGCTCTCTTCTCTTCATCCACAGCTAAATGACTCTGTCAGAAATAAAGAGCACTTATCTTATCTACTGCCTCCACTCTGCTGTCTCTATCCCTGCCAACGTCACACACACACACACACACACACACACACACACACACACACACACACAAATACTCAAGATAAAGAAAAAAAGAAACAACAACTTATGGAGAAATTTCGAAGAGCAACAGATACCATATCACATTTATAGATTTGGATTGTGTAACTATTATTGCATTCATAATTACTTTCCTTTTTAATTTAATTTTATTTCTAAACAAAAACATAATCCTTATTCTCAAATAGAGTCAGATTTGTTCAGCAACATTTGGGCTTGTTGTACTAACTCAAAGTCAGTGACTTGCCAGAAAGAAAGACAGCAGCCCACAGTGTAGCAGACAGACAGGTAGAAAGAGGTTTGACAGAGGACAGGTGTCCACTCATTCTGTTCTACCCTCCCTCTCCTCTTCCCCTCCTGTCATTCCCTTCTTTTCCCTTCCCTGTGGTGTGGAGGAGAGAGAGGGATCTACAGCTATCCACAGCTTGTGGAGAGCTTACTGTGTGTTTTGTCTTTGCGTGTGTGTTTATGTGTGTTTATATGTGTGTGTGTGTGTGTGTGTGTGTACAAGCCACCTACCAGGCACTCAGCAGGGGGTCACAGAGGGATGAGAGGAAAGAAAGAAGGATGAGGGGGTGGGAAGGAGTGTGATAGGGATAAAACTCTCGGCAAGAACAAACACACAATAACCCACTACACACACACACAGCTCAGCCCAACACATGCTCCAGCAATCTGTTGGGTCTCCCTGAACACTCCATCACTAATAGCCATGTTACAGAGTGCAACATAGACACAGATTCTGATCAGCACGTATTGTGATGACTTTGCCTTTCTCTTACCTACACACACAAAGCTTTTCTGCATGTACAGTTCAGAGGTTATGCGTAAACTCCATCGATTGGTTCATCTGTATGGTGAGGTTATGCATATGCTTATCGAACCTCATCCAATTTGGCCACCTCACCTGAGTAAATTACCTTGAAGTATTTGCATGCTGTAATGTCCTTTGTTCGCTGTCCTGAAGGCCTGCTTAACCAGAAAACGACAGAGGGAAGGAGAGAAAGAAAGGGGCACTTGCTTTAAGCAGATAGTGGATATGTGTATGCAAGGATGCATGAGAGACGGAAAGATGAAAAGAGTGATAATTCTCCTGCTACCCTGAGGCCTCTCGCAGCCTCCCGGGCTCCCTATAGGTCCCCAGACACATGCCTGAGCAGAAAGCTGGGGCCCACTAATTGGCTCCTGTGATAACACCAGAGAGAAAGGGAATGTGTGTGTTTGTGTTTCGGCATTACTGCACCACCAAAAGCTTATATTTTCTACAAGTAATAATTTATTGGTTTGTAATTCTGCTTTGAAGGGTGTTTGATTTCTAAGCTGTGAGGACATTTATTATGATCTGGTAGCTCATTGAAGTCAGAAGCCACTGAAAGACAATTAAAGCATATAGACTAGTTCAAAGCCCTGCTTCAGTCTTTAAACAGCTTGTTTCTCTCTAATTGTTTCATTATCTCAGTGTGCTTATTAAATGTACAATAATTGTTAATTACCACAAGAGGATTTGTAAAGGATTTGTCTTGAGTATCAAAAGTAATTAATTAAAATGAACACATTTAAAACAACAGCAATGATAACAGCAGGTGCAGTGTGTGTGTGTGCGCGCGCACATGAAACATCCACTTTTTGAATGCTGTGCTTGTTTGTTAGAATCTCTATCTTTAATTGAGATTCATAGGAGGAATTTAAATGAGATTCAAATGAGATTCATGGCTAATTGTAGCAGTACAGGTAATATGCAGATATATTTAATGATGATTCAGTGTATCTTGCGGTCTAACAAGAGTTTGATGAGACCACTTGATGACACTGGCTCAAATCATTACAGTGGTCAAAACAAAAAAACAGCGAGAGTAGTAACTTTCCAACATTATAAATTTTCAAATATGATGTTAAATTTAATTTGAGAATTCCATTTTTTTTCTTGAAAAAGTCTATATTTAAACAAAGTGAAACTGAAATATTAATAAGATAACTTATTTTAAGTTACTTTTGAACAAACGCATCTGCAAAATGAATGCAATGGGGGTTTTTTTGGCTCTTTTAGTTGTCTTTTTGTTGGCTGGGTCATGTGAAATGTCTTGATTGGGATACGTTCCTGCAGTGGTTTATCTGAAAGCAAGACACTGTACTGTACATCTGATTCCATACACTCACCAGTTTAATCTGTGTAAAATCCAGCTGTTCACACCAGCTGGGACATTATAAGTAAATAAAACGTAGCTCCTGAGCTTGCACACACACACACGTGCACACATGTCAGCGCTTATTCTTCTGTTACCTTCTACACATGAGCAACGAGTTGTATCCTTCTCTTTCTCAAGCTGTACATACGCCTGGACAGATGTGCACTGCTGGATACTGTATATTTATCTATAGTGTGTTTACCATAATTAAATTGATGGGAAGAGGTGATCAGTGTGAGTGTGTGTATTTATGCATGTAGGGCTGCTAAAGGGGGTGTGTGAGTAATATCACACAGTATTCACAGTTTAAAATTATCTGGATTCTTTTTCTTCTCTGATAATATGGACTGAAATACCCATAATCCATAATTCCTAATATGAATCAAATATACTGCATAATACTGGGTTTTTGATATTATTTAAGACCATGACCACAGAACAAGCAGACATCCACGCAGAGAGCACATACATTAAGTCATATATTGTGCCCTATTTTGCTAACTTATCTACTGTTATTAAAGAGAATGAAAAAATATTCTGTGGGACTGGTTAAGGCAAAGCTGAAGGCACGAAGCACTCGCTACTGTACAACTGCAGTATTGATAGATGCTGCAGAGCTTGAGTCTACCATCCCACTTTATTTCAATTAGCTCACAGGAAGCAGGAAATAACCTGCAAATCAATTGTCATTTCTACAGGGCTGAGGCTGGAGGCTGAGATTCACTTTGTCCGCCAATAAAAGATGATGTAGCTATGAAGAAGATTAAAGGGAAATTTCCTCCTCCCGTAGTCTGCTGTACAGTATATCATTAGTGTATGATGGTTATTGTCTGACAAAGCACAGAAATTTGTTTTAATTCTCTAAGGCTTGGTCCACATGAGAGGATTTTCAAATTGGAGCCGATTTTAAAACATGGGCAACCACAGACATAATGGGATTTAACAGTTTTTTTTATTATTTTAGTTGAAAGAACACAGACACTCACATGAGTGTCCAGGGTGAGCAAAATGAACATGAAGTTCATCAGATATTTGAACTTGTGTGTCCTATGTTTTGCACTGAAAGGCAAAATATCACAAAAAACAACAACTGTGGATGAAATTATGGCTGAGAGGGCAGAATCAGCATGGCTTACACATTTTGCAGTGCCAGCTGGAGGTGAATTGAAAATAAAGTGTTATGTTGGACTCAAACGGGGTATGGGGCAAACTACTAAATAAGCTAACATTCTTATTTGAAATGCTTTTCTACGTTAATATCACTGTGCTCTGTCCTTGGGTTTGTGATGCTTTCCGGTCAGCTGACCCTCATTGGCTTCTGTTGCAAGTGTCAAGTATTCTGCTGTTTCTTGCGTTTTACAGGATTTCAAAGTGGGGAGGCTCTTGTCCTTTCGGTGATATTAAGATTATGTCTGTAAACCTCTCACACTAGGAGGATCAGATAATACAATCTGACCAGCCTCAAATCAGGAACACCCCTGTGATTGTCAGGATCTGACCAAAAATCTGCCAAACTAAAGCCCTGACAGATAATAAAGATTTTGCGTAGGATACCATAACTAAAGTCATGTCCATGTTTTTCAAGGACTTTGCCAGGTAAAGATAAATACACAGCCAACAACAAAATAGTACCAGAAATATTCACATTTTTTTTGCTGTGTTTAAAAGAGGATTTCCCATTTAAACAAACCCTGCCTTTATGATTAAGAAGTGTTTATATGGAATCAGCCTAGGAATCACACCACAAAAATAAATGTGATAGATACTCATGTACTCTGTCAGTGACCAAGCACAAAACTGTGCAGTGACAGAAAACAGAAGAGTGGTAAACTGTATATGTGCCATGAAACATACTGGAGAGCTTTTAAGCGAGGAAAGCTGAGAACGGGAGGTCAATATGGATTGCAACCGAGCACGATATAGAAGGTTATATGGTGTATGATCATATCAGAAAACACAGTCATGTGTGCACCCCACTTTACAGTATATCACACACACACAAATGCACACTCACCTGAAAACACAGGGACACAGCACAGTGTGATTTGTTTGTGTTGTTGGTGCAGTGGACTGAAGCTGTGGAGGTAGTAACTGTTTGATGGTAGGCTTTATGGGGACACTATATAACGCCTGTGACAGTTTATTCAGTGCATGTCAGGAAGGGGGGATTTGTGACACTACAATGGCCCGGACACTCCTGCAGCTCCGTGCACTTATGCACCCACCATTCACAGCTCCGCGGGGAAAAATGAGCGAGGGAGATGTGAATCTGTTTGCATGTTAAATGTCATAGAGCTGCGTGCAGTATAACGTTGAAACAAGGCTGTAATTCTATAATAAAACAAGCACTAAACTTAGATGCTGGGGGAATTGATGAAAATTTCTCTCTTTTTTAATTTTAGCTGCTGATTTTAATGCAACATCACACTTATTCATTTGACATGCTCCAGACACGGAGCATGTCAAATGGATAACATCTACAGTTGCAGGCAATAGGACAACAAACTGAAATCGTTAGGCAGTATATTTTCTTTAAAAAGAAAGAAATTCTGCCTTCTTTTTGCTCTAACTTTTTGTCCAGCTAGTTATTCCCCAAGGTTCATCAGGCGAGTTTTCATTGGTTCTCCTCTCAACTGAATGCTATTAGCTCCACGATTGGGTATTGAATTAGCCTGCTGATTGGGTATTGAAGGAGTGAAGACTGATGAGAGGATTTGGCTAAGCTTTCTTCTCCAAACCTCATTACTCACGCTCACACTCAAAGAGAGCAGAGCTGGAAAACACACAGAATGACATGTGTGCACACAGGCGTTCCTGTCCTGCTTAAACACACACCTTTCCATGGGAGATTTAACAACTTAAACATCATCCCACTCCACTGGAAGGCAATTCATTTACTCACCAAACAGACACCTGCACCGCTCTCTCAGCTCACCTTTCGTGCCTGCTGCAAATAGAGCGCATTCAAAACCACCAAACAAATATCTGATATGATGCATGAGCAGCTGCTGCAGAGGCTGAGACACTGAGACAACCCCTCTGTACTGAAAAAGAAAGTGTTGCTGGCCCAGGAGAGTGCTGCATGCAATTGGAGACTGCTAAAGAGAGGGATGTGTGAAAGGCTTTCCGCTGATTTATGCTGTGTTTCATCCCACAATAAAGATTATGGATGATGATATTGATTTAGCCGAGGCTGTGGCCATGACTGGACTCAGGCTCTCAGGTTTGGAGAAAAGAGAATTTAGCTCATTATCATTCCCAGGCACAGTGAGGAAGCCTTTCTCTCACCGTGTGTGTGTGTGTGTGTGTGTGTGTGTGTGTTTTCACTTGTATGGTTATACACTATGTGTGTGCCAGAGTCTTAGATCATCCTCTGTATTAGCAGCACGACTCTTCCCTCCTTTAGTGTTTGTGAAAGTGTTGAGCCCCATCGTGTCCTCTGCTTTCACGAGCTGGAGAGTGAGCAGCAGGCGTTCCCAGCAGCACAGCAGAGCAGACCAGGAGGGAGGGATGAAGTTATTGACTCTGCTTTGATTTAACCTCTCCTGCCTGATCCTCAGAAGTGCACAGACACATGCAGATTGGGGAATTCTCAAAATAACTGCTGAACCTTTCAGAGCTGTGCATGTTAAAGATGCAATTAAGGATTTATTTCAGCCTTGTAATTTTGGATATATTCATATTTATCAGCAGTGGAAGAGGATCCTTAACTCAAGTGAAAACACCTATATCATTGCGTAGAAATAATGAATTACAAATAAAGGTCTTGCATTCAAATTCATCAGGATACGGATTGAGGACGTTTTTGAAGGATTCCTCAACTTCGCATGATAGGAACAGATATTTCACATTTTAAGACATCTCTCCATAAATGCATAGAGATTTGAAATATGTAGGGCGACCCAAAGCTGTATGGTTAGGGCGCATACCTATATTGTCACTACACGCTACTCATAAAGGGTCATCCATAGAGCCACAGAGTTCACGCAGCCTCAAACTCATCTCATGTTGTAAAGCGAGCTAATCAGTTGCTAACATTAGCAAGCAAGCAAATGAGTTGAAAGTAGCACTTCCCGGACCACAAACAAAATTATTAACCCCCCTTTAAAATGAACTGCAAAACATAAAATAAGCTTGTGGAAATAACAGTGCAGTGTTTTAAAACATAATTCCTCTGAAATGAGCTATAGTAGAAGTAGTAGTCAAAGTAGTAGTATTTTCAAATACCTTAGAACTGTGCCTGCAGAATGGTTTGAGCATTTGCTTGTGTAAATGGATTTCACCATTGATATTCATGTGCTTTACTGTATATAATTATTTGACTTGTAAATAGACAGTAAACCTTTCTCCATTATGTTGGTTTAGCCAATTGCATCAACACAGTGTTTAGCTCATACACCCCCAATTTCAGACCATTTAAGATTGAAACAACAGCTATTATTACAACTAATATCACTGAATACTGTTTTGCTGAGCACTGTTAGAGTTGTTGAACAGGACAATGGTGCTGAAGTGCACTTCTCTTTAATTAATTACCCCCTTTTGTTTCTGGAGGCAATACACAAACACAAACACACACACAAATAATCACACTCATGTACACACTCTCAAATGCGCAAGAGTTTGGTTTTTAGAGGAAAAAAGGAGGAAGCGAGGGAGTGAGGAACAGGGTAATATCAGCAGGCTATCTATCCTCTCTTCCACTGGTGCATCCCAATCCTCTTTGGAAATAACAAATGCATAAAGGAGCCACAACACAAATATATCTGCCTGGCTCAGATAGATAGGGCTATGCTAGAGTTTAATACCCTTATGTAAACCAGTAACAATCAAGCCCTAACACACACCCCCACATCACCACTAAGGGGACAATAAGGAACATGCTCTATTCTCTCTCCCTCTCTCTCTCTCTCTCTCTCTCTCTCTCTCTCTCTCTCTCTCCAGATATGAAGAGTAAAAAGTGATGTGTGTGTGTGTGTGTGTGTGTGTGTGTGAGAGAGAGAGAGAGAGAGAGAGAGAGAGACAGGGAGAGAGGAAGACAGAGGCTGAGCTGTTTTCTTCAGCAGATAGTGAACAATGCAGTAGCCCAGATTGGTTGGCTCCCTGGTGCTTGTTGTGGTCGTTGTTGTTTCAGAAGCTGAGAGTGATATAGACACTGACCTCAGAGACCGCAGCGTGTCTGATACTCTATTTCATTCGTCCCTCACCATCCAGTCTTTTGATATCTCACTCTCATCCCTCTGCGCCAATTTGTTTTTATACTTTGCCTCTTCTCTCATCTTCTCTCTGCTCTTTCTTTTTTTCCTCCTCGCTAAATCTGACGATTCAGTAGACAAAGAGAGGAGCGACACTAAAAACCGAGGAGCCCATTTGTCTCAAAAACGCTGCCACTGACAAGCAATCCAAACCGGGGAAAATACTTGAAGACTGACACATTTATCAAATTAATTTGTATAAAAATGTACTCCACATATGGCAGGTTGACTTACTTTGGGACACTCGGGAAAAATGATTACACACTTGTCATATATCTGGACTGTCTAAATATAATATGCAACAATTTTGCATCATTTCCTAACAACTCACACACAGATTTTGACCAAGAAAGAGAAAAATGACAGGTCTGCCTTTCTAAAGATAGATCAATATGTTTAGTATGCTGTGTGAGTGTGAGTGTGTGTGTGTGTGTGTGTGTATGGGGGGGTATGGACAGGAGTTAGAATAGCAAAGGTTAATATCATACATCAGCTGCCATCTGCATACGACTCTAAAGGAGAAAAATGCTTTCTGTCTCTCGGCTCTTGGTTGGGTTGATCGCTGTAAGATTATATACCGGCTGACATTTCACACTTGCTGGATGGAGAAAAATTTGGACCCTTTCTTTTAGGGGCGCAGAGGGGGCAGCCATAACAGCACAGTAATTTAACACAGTCTCTTGGGTAGCAGAGATCTCCCTACATTCTAGAGGAAGTACATTGTGGTATTTCAGACATTTGTTAACAGTGTTTCCAAAATCAAAAAGTAAAACACAAATGCTTTTATGTGTCTTGTAGTACATTAACAAAACTTTACAGAGGCCCTCTGATCTTTGCAGCCTCTGCACGCCGTCAAAGCTTTTCTAAAGTTTCCATCAAAAGCCTAACAAGCTGCTGTGTGAGAGTGGCAGCGGTCTCTGACGTAAAGAATCTGTCTTCTGAATGCAACCTCAGCGAGACATGATCAACATCTGTAAACCAAGCACACACAGACAGTGAAACCCAACGCAGTGCAAAGAGAGACACACAGACAGACAGAGCGATCTGTGGTACAGTATGTGTGTATTTGTCCTTGCGCTTTCATTAAAGTGTATGCTGGCCATACCTGATTGCATGCGTGCATTGCTGTGTTTCTCTGCGTTTGCGTGTTTGAAAGCATGCCTTGAAGTCCTCCTTGATCATCAAGCTTAATGCTGCACTCTCTCAGCCATATACAGTAAGACCCTGCTAGGAAACCATCAAATATTTATACAACATTATCCCTGATCCTATAGCCTGTAAGAAAAGAAAACACTCTGCTGACTTTCATTGCATTACAGAGGTTCAGGATTCAAGCTCCAGTCTTGGTTCAGAGCCGTTACAGATTCATTGCCTTTCATCCACCACCGGGATTTCGTGGGGAACACTCAGCTGGTTGTGTCGACAACAAATTATCCACTGAAGAAGCGGCTCCATCACAAATACTGTTAACAGCGCTCACCGCAGGATTTGTGACAGCATTTTGATTTAGTGATTGAGAGGGAGGATAGTGAAAAAGCACAGAGAATGCGAGAGTATTAATTCTACATCCCAGACATTGAATGGCTGCTGCTGTTCTGAAGGCTGTTTTATGGAGCAGAAACAGCCTGATCTCTGTGTTGTTTTCTCCCTGATTGATTGCCCTGGCCTGAGGCTCCTCGGGGCGCGTTGCGTTTTGTCTGAGTATTTACTGGAATGTTGGGAGGATAAAAATCGCAGCCTCAGCCATCACACCACAGAGGCAGAGTGGCGAACACAAACAACTAGAGAGCCAAAGGAAGCCCACACAGACAGACACATGGGGGACACTGAAGGAGGGCATCACAGACTGACAGTATGCAATGCATAGAGCAATGCAATTGTTAAAACACATTGGCTGTACGTGTGCCATTGCAACGACCCAGCCCTTCTATGTATCAATAAAGATTAAGTGCATCATTATTGTGGCTCTCAAAATTTTTCTGTCACGATTCCCTTTTAAAGCTGAACAATAAATAAATAAAAATTAAATATGCTTGTAATAAATTATGTCAACTTGAATCTATCCTACCTTGCATCTGAGATATCTTGATTGTATGAATGCAAGGATGGTTATATACTGCAATAAATAACAATAAAATGTGTTACCACGGTACCAATATCAGCCACACAAAAGAAACCTAATATTTGTGATCAAACTTTATCTGTGTCGTCCCCTCTGTTGTCTCAACTGTTGGAAAAAATGATCATCTTTAATGAAAACCAGGTCAGCAGTGCTGTAGGTCCACACCTACACTCTTGTGCCTACACAAAACTTGATGAAACTGAAAAAAGGTATTTAAAACATCTGCCCCAGCCAAAGGGAACAGAAAAGCAATATAGCCACTTTATTAGGTATGCAATAAAATCTAATGCAATCCTAATTTTGTGATGCTTGAAGAGCTCAGTTTTTTGAGGCCATAGTTAGTGACAGTGTTGCACTGGAACACTACAATTGGAAACACTCATGGACCTGAATGATTGTGGAGCTGAATCAGTAGCACTCTGACACAGTGCCAACAAAAATAAACATTGTAGACTTAACAAAGGTCCTACTGCAGATCTGTTACACTGGGCTGTATTACCTAAGACATACAGTGCGTGCCTTGAAAATGGTAGAGCCACAAGATTATTTTTAGGCAGGCTTCGAAGACAAATAAAAGTTAAATTCGTAACAAATTTCCAGAGGGAAAGCTGGACTAAAGGTGTATGAGCCCTGCCTCTCATTGTGACATTGGACAACAAAATGTAACACGACAATTTGTCATGCTTCCTTGAATTGATTTTGCTGTGCAACTCTGGCGCATTCAGGTTTCAAAAATGAGGAATCAGTCAGCAACAGACATACAGAATTCTCTGGTGTCCCGCTCAGCAGTCAGGGAAAAAAAATCAAATTTAAACAGCTCAGATTCTGATTTCTCAAAACAAGAACAAGCATCTCAGCTTTCATTTTCAGATTGTTTAGAGTTGGTGTAGGCCGTCTTATCAATACTCATTCTGCAAACGAAATGTTTTCTGTGGACGCGTAGGTGAAGGAAACGGGAGGAGGGGCTGTTTGAGTTCGATAGACGGTCAGGCTGTGATATGCTGAGGACAGGACAGCCCTTGGCTCTGTCTGTCTGTCAGTGAGTGTGAATCCTCTGTGTGCAGCAGTGTGAGGACCGAGTTGTTCAGGGTTCCCCACTGTTGCCGTCCTGTCATGGTGACAGAGACAGACTGACACACTGTAGCACTGAGCGGTCACAGCCCTTGGTCTTTCTCTTTTTTTTTTTCCACTTGTCCATTCATGTTTCTCAGTTTCTCTCACCTTCCTTCCTCTTTCTCGCTAATTGTCCTTCAGGGTGTCATGACTGTGGGTGTTTTGAAATGAATATTTTTGTTGATTTAATTTCTCTACCCTCCTCTACTTCCAATCCCTGTTTTAAATTAACTTGTTAAAAAGTATCACAACACAGGTCTTGGTCTGAATTTTGTGATTTTGTGAAAGTGCCAAGTATGTCAGAAATGCCAAGTGTTTTAGTAGCATCAGCATTAAGTGCAAATATATATGAATATATGTGTGAGAGTGTGAGAGAAAGAGTGAGAGTGTGTGTTTCCATTGTGTCTTCAACCCTGTGTTGTACTGTAGGAGGGGAGTTGATTGCGTAATCCTACATACCTCAAAATGGTGTTGTCAGATGATAATCTGTCGACTCTGCAGATAACTGCTCAGATTAAAGCACAGTGCACGGTGGGAAAGTGTGGGAGATAACACCCGCAATTTGTGAGCCAGTGTGTGTTTTTCTCTGCTTTTAATGTGTGCACGTGTGAACCTGTGCTGAAGTCTATTCACATAAATACACGTGGTATTGCAAATGTGTGCAAAAAATTGTTAGAAATTGTCTTGCGTGCGTGCTGTGGTTGTGTGTATTTGTATTCATACGCTCTTATTTGTCTTGCACTTGTCTGTCTGTAGTGTGAGGAACACACACACTCACACACATACACCTCCTCCTATAGCCTGAGGGGTCTAGCAGCTTATTATGAGTCCTTAGTGGGAGACGGAGGAGAGAACAAGAGGCCGACTACACTTAAGTGGCAGCAGACAGCAGAGACAGAGAGATTTACTTCTCTTATTCCAGCACACAGAGATTTAAAGGAGCGCAGCATGTGATTAAGAGAAACTACTTCTATAATACTACTATGAGCTTGAATGCCTGTGGGCAAATGTAACGATTAAGACGTGTGTGTGTGTGTGTGTGTGTGTGTGTGTGGTAACACTTAACACTAAGGGTCCAAAAAAGCGAGGATATGCACACAGTTGTATGTGGACGTGTAGCTGTGGTTGTTTCTATTTGAGGAATGCCAAATTTCTCTGCACTCATTTTTCCAGTCTGGCCCGTCTGCTCCTTTGTCTCCCCATCCTTATTCTGTCGGCACCCACCCTGAGTGTGTGTGTGTGTGTGTGTGTGTGTGTGTGTGTGTGCGCATGTCCATTCCCGTACTGTCAGGTTTATTTCTGTTATGTTTCTTAATTAGCTAATAAAGGTCATGCCATCTCTCAGTCGGGGAGGGGGGGCAGTGCATGCAAATGAGCCAGAAGGTCAGATGGATTAGTGACCGTCTCACACTGCCCAAATATGGACACTACCGTGCTGCCATACAAATACCTGCAGCTATTAAAGTGCTGTCTCCTCACCAACACATGCATATGGCGACTTCACTCAGTTGTTGTGTTTATAGACAGACACAATGCATGCCACTGAGGTTGCTGAGCTCGAGCAAATTCTCAAGCTCAAGTTCACACTGCACTTCCTAGTCACCTTTCTAACCATAACCTTTTTCCCCAACCTTAAAGGGGCATTCCACTTACTTCACACATGTATCAGTTTAGTTGAGTTGCACAGCACTCAACCTGTAGAAACAGCTCTATAGTGTCTTTTATGGCTCAGGAGGAGCTTTCTACACTAAAAAAAACAATCCCTATGATTTAACCAGAGTTATGAATTGGGGAGTGTGGAGTTTACCAGACATGGTCTAATACTAGACATTATTGAACGGTGTTGAATGGTTGAATCCAGGGTTTCCGAAGTGCAATACAAAATCCCTGAGTACCCCTTTAACCAAGCAGTTCCTTATAAGTTCCTTATAATTATGACCTTGATCACTCCCTTAGCTCAGTAGTTTTGTTTTTTTAGTTTTTTTAAAAAATATTAATCATGAGGATATTTGCTATAAGCATGTGTGTGTTATTGAAGGCACTAACAGACAGTTAAGCTGACAGATCAGAGAAACTTCATATGGTTCATTTTGGAAGGGCTCGTTGGTGTTTTTATTTTAAAATAAACGTGTGCTTACTGCTCTCATTGTGTGTCTGTTTCGAATAGTGAAGTGCTCTCCTGATGCTCTTGTCTACATAAGTCGTGGTGCATGAATGCTTGCGCAGATAAGATAAGAGAGGAGGCACAGATGCTCCGGTGCTCACACAGTCAACGCTGTAGTGTTGCACTGGGTCTATACTCTTTAGGTCTATCGCCTTTCGCAGCAGAGCTTGTCTCAGTGTCCTTTAGCCCTAAATCACCAGGCTGTCTCCATGTGTGAAAGCTCTCTCTCCCTCTCTGGGTCTATAACTCATCCCGTCTGTCTCACTGCTCTCTCTCTCTCTCTCTCTCTTTCTCGCTCTCTTTCTCCCCCCACCATCTCACTCACTCTACCTCTCGCATAACTCACTGGGTCTCTCTCCGTCTCTAACCTGCTCGCTCACTCCTCTCTCATGTCCATTCATGATTATATCTTTGTTGCACTTCTCTTTCTCTCTTTTTCTTTCTCCAAACAAATTTCAAATCCACTTTTGACACAGCAGCAGTGCTTTGAGTCACGCCGGTGCCTCCCCACTTCTTGTCGTGCATCTCTTCTGAATCCCACCATTCATCTATTTTTCTCTGGTGGGAGGTTGTCTGGCTGGCTGCCTGACTTACAGCAGGCAGAGTGATGGACACGGGGTGAGACCCGGAACATTATACTCCTCTGCAACAAAGCTCAACAGAGACCAGACACTACAGCATTACACTGTACTGAATACAAAATGATGCACCGAGGAAGATGATAGACAAAATAGAATGGGAGAGGAGGAGGAATGACAAACAAGGCATCACTCTCGGGGAGCATCTTCAGTCTTTGAGCTCATTACGTTCATCAGCAATGATAAACAAGCCACATATCAGCACAAGTGGAAACTCTAATAACGGAGATGTGAATTAATGCCAATCTTTCTCACATGCGATGAAAACAGACGTGAGTAAGAACATCTACTATCTGGAGTCACAGGCTGTTTGGCCTGCAGCATTAAAAGTGCAGCTAATAGCAAGTTGAGCTGTCAGCACCATATCTTCAGCCGAGCAGACCGTAAGGGGAGATGATAGAGAGAATGGGGGCTTTCTTTGTTTAGAGCCTTTCCTCCTCCTGCTCTCTTGCACTGAGTAAAGTATTTTTCCCAGAATACAGCTGTTGTTTCCAACACATGCTCCAAGCTCTAGTTGCCCTAAACTAGAAAAAAAACATTAATTCAGGAGCAGGTACAATTACAAACACTGCTCAACGAGAGTGTTTTACGGATATCGAACAGTTCACTGAACCTTTCTCTCTTCAAAAGTCCAATATTTTTACCTCTCACCTTGACATTAGATGTCTGATTACCTCAAAGATCCATCTCTTCCCCCATGTAATTTTTTTCTTCTATCCTTGACTATGCCAGTTATTTCACACCCGTGACCCCCCCCCCACACACACACACACACACACACACACCACCACCACCACTGTCTTAAACCAAGAGTCAACCCTCCCCTAAAGCCCTTTCTGACTTTGTCTCCCCTCTCCTCTCACGATTTTCCAAATGCAAACATGTCTGCTGCCTTCTAAGCATCTCTGCGTGCCCCTGGGGGCTGTAAGATTTAGAGCCGTTCTGAGAGGAGTTTCAAAAGGTCCGATCCATAATCACCAAAAGTGCCTCCGCCATCTGCGGAATAACAATAACACACATTTAAATGACTGAGCGCAATATCAGTATCTGCTGTACATCACTGCTAGTCGTGACTCATACTGCAGGCCCTGTCGAGCCGCACACTCGGTTTCAGTTTCATGTTAACATAGTGCACATTAAGTGGCGGGGTGACCATTGTACCACTGCAGAGCATGTTTGCGTCTTGTTTTCCGTGCGGACGGATTACAGCATAATTAGTCGATTGCTGTTTCACGCTCAGGCTTCTGCTCGCTGCTAATAAATGCTAACTACAAAGAGTCAGGCCGTATGTCATTCGCTGCATTAGCTACTGTACGGTTTTGTCAGGCAGACTGCTTGAGTACATTACATACATTAGCAGTGTTTCCATTCTGTATCAGTTCTCTGATTACAATAAACGCTCCCTCACATTGTAACAATGGGCTTTACAATAATGGGCCATAAATTAATACAGTGCTCAGCAGTAAATACTATTATGCTGTTAGTGTTTACAGTATACCCATGTATATATGGCTGAATTGGTGGATAATTACAATTCACAAAGGCAGTCACTCCAAGACAACAACTTACTATCAGCAGGGGAAGGCCTGCGTTCTGATCAAGGATATCAATGTGCCCAAACCTCATTGATTAGCTAACAACTACAAGAAGTCGTTAGCTAGTTGCTAACTACCAGCAACAGTGGGCTGGATCTCTCTTCTTTAATCTCAGAGAAAAGGAGGTGTGAAAATCTTATTAGGGTATAATTCACTGCTCTGTCTGTGTCATTTGTGCTCTGTGTTATCACTCAGATTATTCCTACACTCGTGTGAGTGTGAGTTGCAAGGTAGCATGTGCATCTATCTGCGTGAAAGGAGAGTGTGTGTGTGTGTGTGTGTTGGGGGGCTTCCATATGAAATGTACACGAGGGTGAATCTCAGTAGTGTTAATGGCTTTTTAAATGTCAGGGAAAGTCAGGGAATGATAAAAGAGAGATCTGTTATCCACTGTCCTCATGATCACCATGGAGCACGCTGCTGCTCAGTGCGTGCGTGTGCATGTGTGTGTGTGTGTGTGTGTAGGAGTAGGCCAACTTCCACCCATGCTGATGTCAGCATGATTTATGCACCAATCAGATTAGCTCTGAGAGAGAGAGAATGAGAGAAAGGGAGTAGGGAGGGGGTGTTAGACTGCCGGTTTATCATCAGCAGGTCTGGTGACAAGAAACCAGCGGACTTGCTGCTTTATCGTCATGTTTTTTCACCTATGAATCAGAATGAGCATCTAACAATAACTAAGAATCACTGTCACTGATGTATTTTTGTACTTGACCGAACACGTGCACTATTGCACAATGTGTACAGGTGCTAACAGTGAACACAGCTCCTTGAAGGGAATATATCATATTTTTTATGGCAATTGTTTCAAAATATTCTTATATAAGTAGTATTTAATTTTTTAACATGATGTAGACATATCAGTCTCTTTCACATGTAAGTAGTGCCCTTCCAGCTGGGGAGGAGGATGCAACGTGACCCCCCCCCTTGCACTGGGGTATCCATTGTTTCCTCCTTAAGCTCTTCACTTCTGCTTTCGAAGAGACAAACTCTACTCTCTCCTGTTTTCTCTCAGCATCCCCAAAATCCACACAATCCACACTCTATACAACAAACTTGATGTGTGGATGTGTGTGTGTGTGTGTGTGTGTGTGTGTGTGTGTGTGTGGTTTGCTCGCTGCCCCGGCCTGCTCTAACAGAGGGCTGAGTGATGTCACAGCAGACTGCATTTTAATAGAGAGGGAAGCAATTAGAGAGGGGACAGGGCGAGAGGTGGAGAGATGGAAGGGCTGCCTGTGTGACACACAGTGCACACAGTTCACACATACGCACTCTCTCTCTCTCTCTCTCTCTCTCTCACACACACACACACACACACACACACACACACTCATTACTAAGGATGAGTTAATTAATTGCACAGTGATTCACAGTACTTGTAATTAATCTCATAGGTATGTGAGTGTGTTTTTGAGAGGTGACTCTTCTGCCTTCCATTTATAATACACAGAGAGAGACACACACATTTCCATTCTTTCCGCATTACAAACCACACTTTCTAAGTGATGCTTCACAAAAACTATAGTATCTTCTTTTTAATCAAGTTGTTGTCATTGTTACTGGTAGTATTGGCAGTTTCAGCCCGAGGTTAATTAGGCTTTTACCCTGTATACTTGTGCTTAAATTTAATTATTGCTAATTAAATTTAATGCCGTTTAACATCATTTATTGCTTTTTATCTTTTACTTCGGGTGCAAATTATACATTTTATTCTGTCTAATGTAAAACTATTTGCAGAACCTCTGTAACATTCTGTGAAAGACAGTAAGTACCTCTCATTGTGCAAAGTTTGAATCAAAGTAAAAAATACTATTTTTCCAGGACTTTAAACAACACAATGTGTGTGTAACCTTCAGTACCCATGGGGGAGTTGCATCTCCCAGAATAGACAGTAAACAGTGGGAATTCACATTATGCAGGTAAATAAATGACAGAGATGAAGCTATGAGGTCATGGAGCTTTCTCAGTGCTGTGTATTTTGGCTTTGTGTTTTATTTGGTTAAAAGGCTTTTCACCTAAACAGGCCCAATTAGGGAGAGAGACAGAAGGAAAATTTAGCGGTGTAATGTTCGGTTACATCATATCCCGACAGGCATGGCTTTTATTCCCCCTCAGAGCTCTTAGCACGTTCTTTTCTTTTCTCCTTTGGATTGGTTCGGTTGAAAAATTATGTGTATTAATCTTGGCCCCCTTTACCCATGATCCTTTGCATTTATCAGCATGAGCAGGAGCGGTGGAGCAATCACATTTGGAAATTAAACAAATAAAAAAAAGTTGAAGATAGCTGAGTGAGTGATGAGGCCGGGCAGTTGGTAGCGGCATAAATCTCCGCATGTCACCACCCCAACTCTGCCGACACATTTGGATATTGTTATGATTTTACCGTGTTTGCATATATGAGTCTAATTTATTAGAATCAAACACCATCAGGCTTATTTACAAGCAAGTTCTGGTCCACTGCCAATAAGCCCATTAAGTGCATTGTTGGAGAGTGGTTATATGATCAAATACACAATAGTAATTGTGAATGGAGAGATGCTGGAGCGTTTCTCAATGAGGTGATTATCTGCGTGCAGGTTATTGTGCTATTTCAGCATGACATGTAAATCTGCATCACGCAGTCAATCACAGCTTGAGTCTGCTGTCAGCAACGTGATGTGTGAAAATGCCAATGACGACATTAAAAGAAGACGCTGAGGGAGAAGAACAGAACAAGAAAGGGGGGCATGAAAAAGTGACAAATACTCCCTGTTTGTGTTTGAGAGAAAGAAATAAAAAGAAAATGTTTCTTTATACACCCGGCACAAATGTCCACTTGGACTCAAGGATGACTCAATTAGAATTTGGTGGTCAGAGGTTAAAGGTCAAAGTCAAAGTGACCACGCAAAACATGCTTTTGGCCATACGTCAAGAATTCATAAGATGATGAACTACATTTAATACCTAGCAGAGACATACAACCACGAGGTGGTTGTTCTAGTTTTTAAGAACATACAATCCTATTAGCGCCAAATGGTCCAAGTCAGAGACAGAAGAGGGCATGAGACACTTCCTCTAGCTCCTTCCCTCCTCTTTCCTTACCCTGTCAATCTTTTCTCCCGGCATCCTGCCTTGCTTTCTTTGCTTTCCCTCTTCGTATAGATGCCTATAGTTTTCAAAATAACCAGTAAAATTGCTTGACTTTAAAAACCACATGTACTTGAGCTGCACAGAACTGTGAGTGTAGGGTTGGTTATCTAACCGTACTACTTTTTTGGTACTAAGCATAAATGTGTTCAAAGCACCAGACATCCAAAAGCATGGCATACTGAAAGCAGAGAAATAGAATATCTGATCAGAATCATAATCTTACTTATTCTTTGATCATATAGTTAATTTAAATTAAACTTTGCCCATTGTTTCAAAAAGAAATCTAAAAGACATATTGTTGTACAATATAAGTATCAAATCAGAATGAGTATTAAACATATTTAACCATATACACATGGTGCTTCATGTAGTCAGACTCCTAAGTTGTGTCTTCAAAGTAATGTTTTATTCCTCATTGTTCCCTCAGTTCAAACTGGCACTCGACAAGAAATCATACAAACATACACATGACCAAACACACACAGAGGGTGACTGACAAAAAAAGAGACAGAGAGCAGAGGTCTGGGTCTAAGTAAGCGGTGCACCAGGTTATGCGTCATTTACCATGGCTCAATAACAACCTTTCACTCCGCCCGACACACCTGGTCACACAGAATGACACTCGCTGTCCTCAAAGAACACACACACAAAGACATATCTCCTTTCACCCTACGATGGCCTTAACCAGACACATTACATCCCCACTCTACTATCTGCTTGTGACAGATGTATTTATGTAATGGTTTTGATAGGTATTGATTCACACGGCGGAGCCAGTTAAGAAACAGAGAAAAATGAGATTTCAAAATCAACATGGCTTAGGGGGGGTGTTTGGTGGAGTTGATGCTTAACAAGACAGCGAGAGACGCAGGGAGAAAAGGTGAGGGAGTAAAAGTCGTGTGTGTGGGGAGAGCGATGAGGTCAGCATTGACGCCAAAACCCTCGGAGGGAGGACACTCAGGCAGAGAGAACACACAAAACGCACACTTGATTCTTCAAAAAAGAGATGGGGTAGGCTACAAAGATGCATGAACTCTTTGCTGTTTGTGTCTGTGTGTTGTGTGCGCTTGGGCTGGCATGATCATGTATGTGTGTGTCTGTGTGTGTGACCTTGACTTGGCCTGGTGGTAAAGTGGGGCGTCAAGAGAGTCGGTGTGTGAGCAGCCAAGCGTTCTCCCTCAGATTAGGAGTCTTTATTACTGCCACCAACCACTGGCCTGACAAATCCTCTTATTTCATTTTACCTTCCTTTACCTCTGCCTCGCTCTTTCTCTTTTCCCAACTCTTTTATTTCCCTGAAACCTTCCTCCCCTTCTCTCCCAACTCTGCGGTAGCTTTCCTTGCTCCACCTTGCACCCCGCCTGGTTCGCCCGCAGGTTTTCTCTCACAGTGTAACAGCCCTGTTTTCTCCTCATTGTCTTTCCATCTTCTATATGGCTCTGATCACACCTATACTGCTCTTTTTCTACCTTCCTCCACTCCACCCCTTGCTCTGCTCCTCCCTCTATCTCTTCCCTCTCTCTCTCCCTCCCTCTCTATAGTGTGATGAATCTGTGGACAGGGGCTAATAATTGTACTTCAGCCCAAGTGCTCATTTTTCTTTGTGTTTGAAAGCTGTGACAGGCAGGAGCTCTTTTTTTCCCCTCTACACCCCCCTTCCTCCCATCCCTCCTCTCCTCCTCTCTCCCCCTCTCTCTTTTCTTCCTATCTTCACACAATGGGTGAGTAAAATAACTCAGGGTTTACAAGGTCATGCTGTCTAGTGGTGAGGACACGCTGGGGATTTGGGACTGGAAGGATTTCCTCAAAGGTGCCGTGTTGAGACTTCAATAAAAACAGAGAAAGTTATAGATTGCACAAGCAGATCTACAGGGGGAAATAAGTGTATTTGATAGCGAACAGGCTCACTGAATAACAGCTATCTGGACCCAAATGCTATCAATGCGTCTTCTAAGATTTTCATATATATATAAGAGCATGCAAAAGACTGGAGTGGAGAGAAACATCTACTTTGTTGCATGTGCCAACAGCTCCAGTACCCTTGTGTTACACAACTTTAATCATTCACAGTGAGAAAACTAGGATATACTTCCTACCATACAGAACTTCCACAGCTTAGTTGCAGTATGGCTCTGAGCAGTGTATTATAGTGTGCCAAACAGTAAAGGATGTCTATTTTAGTGCCACTGGTTTGTTACATCTCACAGAGATGTGCATCCAGCACCGTGAGATGGGGCAGCCTTTCTGCACGGTTTACCTGTAAACATATACACACACATAAACAACAAAGCTATAGTGGAGGTTTTGTCATCCTGCCCATGATTTAAAATTAGATCTTTATAATCTGCAAAATAAAACTTATAAAGGGATTTTATTTTGACAAGCAGATTTTATATGAAAATGTACTAATTAAATACAAAAGACTCTGGGGGAACAGTTTTTTTTGCTTACAATTATTAAAAACACATCATCTCAGGCCGTGTCCAGGAGTCTGCAAGCAAAGCACATGTGCAGATATTGAAAGGAAATAATATTTTCATCGACTCTACAGTAGTACTTAATGAAAATTGATCAGCAGTTTTAATCACAATGTCATCTTCAAAGAGGGAGATGGAAAGAGAGCACGGAGGAGGGAGCAGGACAGGAAGCAAGACTTTATTGCCTGCTGTAGTTAGATGGTAAATTTCCTCCTGGCAGATATTTATTGAGTTAGTTGAGTCTAGAGAGAGCTTTAACATTGATTGTGATCATTAAATATATCCGCTTGAAATGGCAACATGGCATTCCCTCAGTCAATGGAGCCAACAGGAGCAGAACAAAGGCATAATCAAATCAATCCTCTCATAATTATTCTTTGAGAGGTGGAATTAATCACAGGAAGAAATAAAAACAATAATGGAAAATGAAATGGTCAGTCGTAAACAATTACTGCCCAAATTGAAATAAACTCAGTGAAGGGAGAAAATCAACTATAAATCCAACTAATTAAAATAACACTCTAATGTATCTTGGTTATTTGGTTTACACCAGCTTTCAGTTATTATGTTGTCTTGTTCTGCTATTATAAGAGAGAGATAAAGGGACAGAGACATGATGAGAGACAGAAAGAGAAAGTGTGTATGTGTGTGTGAGTGTGTGAGTGTACGAGGCCTGGACTGTGGGGGTCAAAGGATCAAGGACCTCCTCGTGTGAGAGCCGTGCTTCGCTCTTCTCCCTGCTCACTGAGAGGAAGTGTAGCATATTGATTAGCTATCAGATGATTCCGATACGGTCTGATCAATAGGACTTTGCATGAAAGCCAGGCAGGACCCTCCCTCTTCACACAGACACACACCCATGGATTGGCCACTGCCGTGTCCAGCCACACAGACATCTGGTTGTTTGTTGTTCTCCTGAAGGTTCTCCTTTGTGTCTTGCGTCCACCCCACCAATCGAAGGCTTCCTCAAATGCTCTGTCGGTGTTCTACAGCTCCACTTGTATAGAGTTGTCACTGACTTGACCCACAGGGCTTAGCTCTGTTGCTCAGAATTTACAGCTTCGTGAATTTTGGTGAATGTTGTCTGTGGAAAAATGTATTGGTTGAAATGTTACTCCGACTTTAGCTGTGAACAACATGTGGAGTGGACAGGTTTACTGAGAAAAAAGATTAAAATCAAACTACAGTACAGTCACAAACAGTTAACATTAGTTTTTATGACTTTATTTATTCATTTTCTCCATACAACAGCTGAGATTATTTGTGTACTCAACAGTTTAAGGATGTCCTCCTTTCACAGGCTGGTGAAGGTAAGGGGTCACATATAACACGTTGTGGTTCACTTGGTTGTGGGATTTGTCTATAAATTGTAAATTAACAGGTTATCCATTCCCATATAGCTTCGAATAAAATTTTATTTTGATAGGAGTATGACACAATACAGGAGCCAACATTTTGAGACCAGATGAGGCAGAAACTTCTCTCCTAGTAACTCCAGGAGTGGCACAGCCAAATATGAAATCTACAGAGTGACTGTCTCTGAGGAGGTAGAGCAGGTCGTCCATTAATTGTGGGGTTGGCAGTTCAATCCTTGGCTCCTCCTGTCCAAATGTTGAAATGTCCTTGGGCAAGACACTGAACCCCAAGTTGCTCCCAAACCAGCGCCTTACATTGCAGCTCCACCATCATCATGTGTGTGTGTGTGTGTGTGTGTGTGTGTGTGTGTGTGGGAATGGGTGAATGAGAAGCAAATTGTCTGTCAAGGGAAAAAGCATTATATACAGTAGGTGCAGTCAGTTTAACAAAGGGGGAAAACAGCAAGACTTACAGACAGAGGGAAACTAAATAGCTTCACACTCACTAAATAAGAAATACGTCTGTTCAAAGCTGAATCAGGCATACAGTAGAGGAAGACTGGTCACTAAAAAAGACTAAAAACACACATGGTGAAAATATGCTGTGTAATTAATTAGCAAGCTGACAAAGGCTCATTGGTGTCAAATTTCCCTGTGGCTCATTTCGCCAGGGACAGCATGCTCATGGTGGTGAATGCAGAATGAGTGAGCCAGGACCTGAGCAGCACAACGAACAGCAAGCAGGGGGCAACCCTTTGTTACTATCAATATTTTAATAGTGGTATAGCTGCAATTAAACTCCTCTGCGTGTATTAGATGCATGTAGTTTTTTCAGGGGTCACTTCAATAATCTGTACCTATATCAAATGCAATTTGGACTATTTTTAGTACTGATGTGTTGAGCCAGATGAAAGAGTCGTTCTGGGCAGTTTTATAAAATGCCTTTCTCTTTCCTCTCTCAGTTCCTCACTATGGACATGTGAGTGTGTACAGTTTGTATCTCTGTTCTATGTATGTCCTGCACTGTGAAAGGACAGTGATAAGACACCTGTACTCTGGGTACAGTGCAGATTATGACAGGGAACATGTATGTTACGGCTGTGTAAAGGCACATCATGTTTATGACTGAATGTGTGTGTGTCTGCACAGGAGGGACAGAGAAAAAAAAATGCTAAAAAAAGAGAAAGCATATAATACAAAAGAGGAGTCATTTTGGTGTGACTCGGAGGCTGTGTTTTTGTGTGTGGGTCAAAGAGAACAGTCATTCTGCTGATTTTGGAGGAGTGATACCATGTAGCAGCTGGCCGCATGCGAGACTGAAGGTCATCTGTATCATCAAACGCACTGTCAGTGGTGATGCTTTGTTAAAATGTGCAGAAAACAGTTTTCCTCTCGGAAACAGTCCTGCTTCGTTGGACCGAAAGTGTTGCTTAACTGTCAGCTCCCTACGCAAATATCTCCCCCTAATGGCCTGCAAATGAATGAGTGTTTCACTTTCTGTGGTTGAAAAGATTTTACATACATTATACTGTAAAACAGATTTGAATTGAATGTTCTCTTCTGTTTTTTTTGTTTTCTTTTACAGATATCATGACACTGGAATGCTGATGTTTCAAGAGCAACCTACGGCACCCAGACTGCCATAAAGCACAATGTCTCAAAAGCGTCCCAACAGTGGCTTCAGGGCAACCAGTCCAGAGCAAACCCAAAGCCAGAGTTCAATGTTAAAACATCAATGATATATATAAAAAAAAACAAGAGACTGAAATTACAAATTTCTCTGGTCAAACAACATGGGAAGAAACACAGACATTAGAGATCATGGACTCTAGAAATAAGATTCTCCACCATCTGTATTTGGTATTCAAATGGACACGGATCATCTTATAAATACCTCCAAATTACAACTAAGACTTACCAGAGTATAGATTATTAATACTAAGGCTGAGTCAAATTGCAAGCAGAAAAAATATGATGTCCACACCCCTTTAGCACATGCTCAGAAACCAGGATGTTGTAAATCTTGTAAGTAAACAGATAGGGACATTGATAAGAAACAAAATTATTGCAGAATAATGTATATAGCCATAAGAATCATACCTCTAGTGTGTTTATACTGTATATCCATCAGTGTCACATGCCCATTACTCCTTTTTTCTTCTGTGCCCAAAAAGATTTAGCACAATGATTAACCAATGCTCTCTGTATCTCAATAGGAAACACCAACATCTATGTAGAGCTAGAAAACATGAATATACAGACATCAATTGGGAAGACACAATATTTGCCATATAGTGCACTATTGCTGGAATCAGATGCATATGCCAGAGTGTAACCCTGTATTGTTAGTAAGACATTTGCTTTTTTTTTTAACTTTGCTCTTTTAAATAGACAGATGTGAAATAGCGAAGACATCACAGAGTCATAATAAAAAGCTACCGACACAAAAACAGAGAAAGAACAAACTTTAAGAGAGCCCTGAATTTGTCCCAAATCTTCTCCTGTCCCCCTGCCCCCACCCCTGTTGCAAACTACCACAGCAGAGCTGAACACAACTAAGAGTTTGATTTATTCAGTAGTGTATATGAAACCCCTTCCTGTACAGTATATTTAGTGTGTTTTAGCCCCTGTAGTGATGTGACACATCTGGATGGACATCTGCAGTTATGGCAGCTCTCTTGTATAGTGCAGTCAGAGTACAGTAGTTACCTTTTATTCAGTTCATACCTATCTGGACAACTATCTCACTCCTCCTCTGCCAATCAGAGGGCCTGTATGCCTGCTGACGTCTCTGCAACCAGGCGTTCGCTCAGCTCCCACAGACTTGCAGCGCTGCTCTGGTCCTGGGCCTGGATGGACGGAAGGCAGCGGAAACAGTTGTTGAAGTACATGCCTCCTAAGCCCTCCAGCTCCGGAGCTACGGCACAGTACACCGTGGTGGCCGCCCCTTGTTGCTGCGTGACAGAGAAACAGATAGAAGGAGATACAAGTTCAAGTGGGTGAATCGAGGCGGCGTCAGCCTGCAGGAGTAGACAAATTACGGAGGACTCATCTACTGACACACAGACATAAGGACGTGTCCTGTCCACAGGAAAAGAGAGAGGACAAACAGGGAACACTGCATCATGACCACATCGCTATGTCCTCTGTGGGACACGGACACACAAACACAAACACAGACACACACAGCCAAAAAGAGACAGCAAGACAGAATATCCACAGGAAAAAATAAGAACTTCACACGCTGTCTCTCCCCTCCCACCTGCAGCCCATGATGACTGGGTCATATTACCATGGGAAGAGCATAAGCCCTTATTGTACATACATTTATATATATATATTTATTTATTTATTTATTTATTTATTTATTTCTCTATCCAGCGTGTACAGGATGTCTGGCTCTATGGGACCATGTGAATGCTACAGATGTATAGACTCACAGTGGAAAGATGAGAACATGGACAAGAAGATTTACACTAATTCCTGTCTGGGTGGGAATCACCAGGGAAAACACAACTACTGTATGTACATCATAAAAGAGCAGGTTTTAATGCCATGGTTATGAATATGTATATTTTCACATGAAATGCATATTGGTTCAGCCAGGCTTGAGTTGAGCTGCCAGTCAGTACTGGAAATGACACCAGTACAAATTCTGTATCTACATGTTTAAATCAGAAGTCTGTTAGTTGGCTATAGATATTTTCCACATACAATGCACGAACACACATAACACAAGTTTTCCCTCCAGCTCTTTCTCAGCAAGGCGTCTCTCGTTTCATTCTGGGTTGCGACTCGAGTCTCGACCCAGAATCTGACTCTGTTTCCTGACAGAAACAACTCTGTTTCATGTTGTCTAAAGCTTGCGACACACTGTAAAAGTGAAACAGTATTTGGACGTGAACCTGCTAAGTTCGCGGATACACCCTGCCCTATCAGTCAGTAATTAGTAGGGATATTCTTGGAGGAGAGTAGATTTCTGTGACATTTGAAAATGAAAGCTGAAACTGCAGCAGAATAAACACGTCAGAGAGAATTACACACATAACCCAACTGCTCAAAGAGGGATCTTTCATGTTGCAGCTCCGGCTAAAAGCTGCTGTGACAGCTTCCCTGCAAACTCCGAGGCTGGAGATGACTTCTATACGTCCACATGAAATGGCTCGCTCTTTATCTCCCAATGAGAGGGAGCGAGAGTCAGATGGGGGGGGGTGCAGAGAGAGCGAGAAGGAACACTGATGTGATGACTGAGGACTAGTGTTTAGCACAGAGCACTGGCTCACACTGAGACAACCCCATATATGCAGTAGTCAAACATAGGCAAGACACACAAACATACACACATGCATAATGAAGCCACATTACATGCCAACTGTTTGAACAGCTTCCTAAAGCAGCTGTGAGACCAATACACATGAAGTGGATCCAACGAGGTCTAAAGCATTTATACTTTCACATGCAAGTACAAAAATATTCACAAAAATGCAAATGCAACGAACAAAAACAGACACACAAATCAGATTCCAAGAAATGTTTTTCTCATCACACACACACACACACACACATATGCACACAACCCCCTCTAAGCTCTAAGTAAACTTCCGCCAGGAGGAGCCCTGGTGTGTAACGTCGCAGCAGCAGATTGAGTGTGTTTGAAGTGCAGTGTGATGAGAGAGCTGGTAAACGGCAGATGAAAAGGCAGCATCTCTCTGTGTGCTGCTGTCTGTCTCACCTGCCAGTGGGGCGATAACTTCATCCAACATCACATGTTGCCATATCAAAGACAGACAAATGCCAAGCAGTGTCTCCGAGTTGCAGGTTCACACGCGCTCAGTTTAAGTCATCTCGCTCGCTTAGGGCATCAGATTCAGCTCGTCTGAAAGCTAAATGCCGTTTAAACTCCACTGAAGATTTCAGTGCTGCAGGCTCTGATTCGCTGACGCCCCCTTGAACTTGGCTGACTTTCAGAGCAGTTTGTTTGTATCCAGTTACCAAACAGTGGTCCTGCTGTAGGTTGAAATGTTGATAGAAAAAACTTTCATGTTCATAATCCAGATTTATGCGGCAGAATTTATAATGAAGGCTCCAGCAGTTTTCTGTTCAAAACTACTTCCATTTCTTTCTTATTTTGCTCTGAGAAAAGCAAGAGTTTGTATTTCTCTGCAGGCTGCGGTCCAGTTAGCGGTGTGTGGACACACAGCACAAACATGGACTGTCTGTGTTGTGTTTCCAGCAATGTGCTATCTTATTGGTGTTTAGCTCATCCCCCTCACCACTTGACCTCGCGACCTCTGGAGAAGATAAGGCTGATGAGATTAGGCATTAACATGCTCAACCACCCACCACCGCCATCTATCATTGTGTGTATGCGTATGTGTGTTTGCCGAGAGCAGGCAAGGCGTGCATGAGAGGGACGGGGTACAGGGGGGCGAGGGTGGCTGCGAAAACCTTGATGCACTTAAATTACACAGCTGCACACAAACACATACCCACACGTGCGTACGCCTGCACATGAACACGAACAGATTCTCACATGAACACTTGTGACAATTTACATGAAGGGTAATGTCACCAAACAAGTGTGCATCACACACATCTCTGGTGCAATAGCCATTTCTAACCCACGTGGAACTGTAGATTATGCCTGTAAATTTAGCTGTCTACAAACCAATGGATTTCGCTATATGTCTTTCTATCTTCTGCAACTAAATGTGACTCATTACCTTGTGTACAGTAGTTTTCAGAAAAAAAAAAAAAAAAAAACCCATCTGTGGCGTTCAAGAGTTGTTCTCTACTACCCAGAGCTGTAGACTTTGACTTGACTGGGACTTAAGCTGCAAAAATGAAGACTTCTATGAGACTAAGATAATGACAATATGCATCAATTTGCCATGTTCTCTAGTTGTAGCAATTAAAAATGCATTTACTTAATCATTGCAATTACATTCATGGGTGTGCGAGGCCTATTGCTGCGCAAATGGCCTGTTCAGAAAGCCACTCACATGGACCCACATCAGATATTTTACTATGAGCCATCCATGTCATCTCTGAATGGGAAAGGGGCACAGCCTTTAGCAGTTTAGTTATACATATGTAGCTTTTTTTTTTTTTTTTTTTTTTTTAAAAAAAAGATATTCAGAGAACTGAAAGACTCAGATGAAGACGTGAGACTTGACCAGGACTTGAGACCTCACTTGGACATTCCCCAAAAGAAAAAGCTCTGCTACTACCACGCTGACGTAGGGAGGGGAGAAGATGGGACAGATGAGGTGCACCAGATCAACCCTAAATCTAAAATTGTCTTCTCTGCTAAAAAATGAATCATACAGATCACAGCAATATGAAAAACCAAAGGTGTAAGATGGTATCAAATGAGGGCAGATTGTACTTACTTCTGTGTACTCATACATCTGCTTGGGTAGTACAAACTCACCCAAATTACTAAGGTAAATACATACGAAACACCCTGCAATAAGATGACTGTAGATAAGCAGAAAAGAGCCTGCACTTAACGTGGGCTCCACTACTATGGCTCTGGAACTGCTCTGGGATCAGATCCAAGTCTTCCAATCTCAGTATTGACTCTTTACCCAAGGACCTCATGGACTTACAATAGAAATGTCCTTGTATAGTGTTACGCAATAATCAGTTGTTGGAAACTCCTTATTGAGCGTATTCAAAAGCAAAAAGGGGATGTGGGGGAGAATGTGATGTTATTGAATTGAACAGTAATGTTACTTTGCCGTGTTCTGTACCGTGTCTTCGTCATCCAAGTTGTACTCAGCCTTATAAGCTTCCTCTGACCCTATGCATGTGACCCTTCACCCATCCACATCTGTAGTTATGGCATTGACCTCTCCCTCTGACCTGGATGTAAATAAACCCAGTACTGTAGAGCAGTCTGTTTTTGGCCCATCCCTGTATATACAAATCTGTAAATACAAACAGCTATGCATGCTGAAGACCTAGCAATTCTTTCAGGTACTTTTATAATCCCAAAAAGTCTCATATGGCATGTGCTGGGAAAAAAATGATAATTAAAAAAAAAGTAAAAAAAAAAGAAAAGATTCAAATAAAAAAAAAGTTTAAAATAAATGAGTTGATAATATTGTCAGGCAATATCCTCTCTTGGACAGTGTGTGTCGAGTCTTCCTTTTTTCTTACTCCTGTGGGTGGTTCTCTTCCTTTGCCTGTCCTTCTGTGTTTCTGCTCACCATCTGTGTCAGTTGTTGTCGGTTGGCATTTGTATAAAGCAGCGAGGGTTGAGGCCGAGCAGAGAGGAGAGAGGGAGCAATCACCAGCCGACCTCTGTGATGGCACTCCAATTCAGCAGCAGTGCTAAATGTTGGCAAAAATGGACAAAGCCAGTCATGCCTGGGACACAGTGTGAGAAGTTCAATTTCTGGCAAGAACCACAGATCATTACAGCATATGTCCATGCTTGTTATGTGAAGGCCCACTGAATATGCAGTAGGCCTGGGGAACATTTCAAGTCAGAACCAAAACCAGAACCTTGGTAATCTGTAGTAAAGTACACACTGTGTTGTTCCATAAGCAAGTGCTAATCATTTCTTGCAAATACTATTTACCCTGTTTTAGACACCGTTGGGTTTTAGAAAAGCAGACATGTAAACCGCAGATTTTTTTTTTTAAGAATCTGATCCATAGCTGCTAAAATACTTGAATTGTAAAGGTACTTGGTAAATATAATATTTTCTACAACCCAAAAGCTACAGCACTCATTTGGAAATATTTCCTGGCTTGTCGCCCCAACAAAGGGATCAGGAGGAGTGCGGTTTTTGCTTCAGCCCTCTGCCCAGCCTCGTGGACTAGCTATCCTGAAAGTGGGACTCCAAAAGGGATTGCGATTCAGTTTCAGGAATGTTTTTTTTTTTCTTCAAAACCTGTGATGTTTAAAATAGATGGAGGTGTCTGATTTTTAATCCGTGCTAAAGATATTTTACATTTAATAAATAACCATTGAACTCATAAGCTTCTCCTGTGTTTTCCTGTAGTTTATGTGCGAACCTGTGTGTGTTTGTGTGCGTGTGTGTGCACAGAGCAAATCTTTGCCCTCAGCCGTGGTAACCTCTGCAAGCTGACAGCTCAGCTGAGCGTGCCTGGCCCAGCTGTAAAGGGAATCCTGGGTAACGCGGTCCTCTCAGATAAACAAGCTGTCCCTCCATTCAGCTTGACCACTCAACCACGAGGAGAGGAGATTAGCACCTCAAACACCTCAGCGCACACTTCAGAACACACCATGACACTCACCCCACTGACTCTGTGGTGACCTCTGTCACCCTGCCTGAGGTAGGCCAAGGGTCACATTAGACAAAAGCATTTTGGTATAATAAAGATAATTTCTTTAAAATGATATTATTAAGGGAACAAATTATTCATCTGCACACATCCAACAGCCTAGAATAAAAGATAAAGCCTTCATAGGGGCCATGTCCATAATCTGACTAAGAGCTTGTTGAGATCCCCAGAGAAAGACCAGCTCTCCTCATCATAGGCCTCCCCAGTGATTAGTCTACTCCTGGTCATCTGTATGTACTAAACTCTATTTCATACCCTCCATTAGCCAACTGGCTGATGGCTAATACTCACCTACAGGCAGTGTGCTCCCCTGAGGGGCATTAAGGACAGGATGGAAGGACCAGCCTCCTCCCTCCCTCCTTCTCTATCCGTTCCTTCATCATGTCTGCTCCATCTCTCTCTGTCTCTCTGCCTTGCCCCCTGCTCCTTTCCCAGCCCCTTCTTTTTTCCATCAGCTCTCTGAAGACCCCTGTTCCCCCTGCTGTCCCATCCCCCTCCAGTCCCATAACTTACAGGTCTGGGCAACCAGTGCTGCTGTAGCTGAGGTCTCATGGGTAAATGGTCATAGTAGGTGAGTAAATGGATCTCTTTCCCTGGAGTCCCAGATCACAGATGAGCCATGTTGACATTCTTTCTTTCTATAAAAGTGAGTGGAGTGATGTAGTGGGAGATGAGAAGGCAGAGAGAGAAAGGAGCGGAGGGGTAAACTATGTAGGAGTGACAGGAACACAACACAAAGCACTGCAGAAATCCCCATCACCAACCCCCCTGCACTATTTCTCTCTCTTTTTCTCTGGCCCTCCTTTTAGCCCTTCTGTGCCAGATAAGATCAACCAAGTGTCAGTCATCAACAGCCTCCTGTCACACTGTGATTGTTCATCTGTTGTGTGTGTGTGTGTGTGTGTGTGTGTGTGTGTGTGTGTGTGCGCGCGTGTGCGTGTGTGTAAATGTGCAGTCCAATGCGACATCCCTGCATACATTTAATGCCCACATGTTTGAGGGAACAATAGAAGAGGAAGTGAGAAATGAGCTGGAGGGAATGCAAAGGACAGGAGGGAGAGGAGGAGGGGGAGGCATCAGCGATGAGAAAAGGGACAAGGGGAAGGTGCAGGAGAGGAAGGAGAGGAGGAGACGAGGGAGCTAGGACACAAGGCATCCAAGAGGAAAACGACAAGGAGTCAGAAGGACTTGCGCAGCAACTGTGAAACTATCTCATTTTTATCTTGCGAGAGGACTTTCGAAGTGATCCGCACAACCTAATTATTTTCCCCTAATAAAAGCAACATATGCTAAGACAATAAAAGGCCTTATTGGACACCTATTCATTAAAGAGGAGCAGTAAAAGGAGCAGGACTCTGGCACAGGGATTAGCTTTTAAAAGGGCTTTTCTCTGGCTGGAAATGGCCTTAGTACGCCCATATGGGTACATAGCCCACCATAAAAGATCTGAATTATACATGAAGAGGCCTGGCTGCTTTATTGGCTGTGATCTGCTTTTTCACTCTCACCTGATTGCGTCAGCGCACGACACCTCAAAGTTTGGACTGGATCACTCTTAGACCCCATCTACTGTGTGCCAATGCTACGCTACAAGTCTTTCAGTTTTGAGCAAAGAAACCCTCAAATGCAAAGTACATATCTCTAATGACAACCATTCAGCAGCAGCAAGATGACCCATTATTCACAAAAGTTGGTTAAGTTAGTAACACCTGGTTAAAATGATGCATGCTGGTGACTCACGTCTGACAGTTTGGCACAGTGGAGTCATTATTCTATATGGTCAATGTACTGTAAGTGTCAGTATGTTTCTATTATGAGCGGAGCAATGCTGTCTGTGTGTTGGTATGTGAGTGCGTGATGAGCTGGTGTAATAGGGCCACACACAGGTGTGTGTACGCTCACCTCCTCACTGATGCACCAGTTAATTGGTCTCCTGCGGCTATGTGACATATTCACATAGTCAGAATCTCTGACACATACACACCCAGGTGCACGCACATGCCAAAAAATCATACACACACACACAAAATAGAGTGCAATAGTTATATTCACATGTATACAGACCGTGCAAATATGCACACAAGTACAAACACAAGCATGCATGCACTCACATGCGCAGATAGCCTGCAGAGCGTATTTCCAAATGAACTCATTATCACAGTGCTGACTCCAAGTGAAGAATGACACCCTAACAGACTGCTCATACTCCACACACACCTACTGTAAAGTACCGTAAAGGAATAATAAAAAACAGTGACCACACAGGCATACTGTAAAACACTACCTATGAAACAAAATGTACCCAAGAGCAAACCTCTTAGTAACCTCCAAAATTCTCCAGCACAGAAAAGGCGGGAGCCTCAGTACACACCAAACACAGCATATCACATTATCTGGCTTTTTGTTATGTTAAGTGCCACTGATGATAGCAGCCGTCACTCCCAACAGCAGACATGCACGCAGCTGTAACAATTACTGAGAATACAATCCACAATTTATCCTTACAACTGGGAAGGGAGCCCCATTGTTCAACAGAGCAGAGATACATTCTACAGCTATCACAGAAAGCGGCAAAGGGAAATGTATTTTTAGGCAAATTACAGACATGGTTTGGAGGGGGCTGTGAACGATGATGTCTCGTCCAACTGAAGAAACAAGAAGTGGGTTTCAGCTGCATGTTAAAATGTTCAGAAATCTTCGAAACTGTGCACAAAGTTCACAGATTCACAGATCCTCAATATTTTGTTTGTTTTCAACCCCATCTTAACCCTGGCTTAAGTTCATCTTCCTCTTTGTGGCTGTGGTAGAGCAAAAAAAAATCTGCTCATTTAACCATTCCTTCTAACCCCCCCCCCACCCCCATGGTGGAGGTCGAGAGAGGGATGCTCTGTTTTAAATAAGAAGGCAGCACTGGCCCATTAAACTCTGATAGTAATGATATTAATTTGGCAGGAACGTGTCATTTTCACAGGAGAGCAACTAGCTGAACTGTCATTACGCACACACTTACACACACTCGCGCACCAACACACACGCAGGCAATAGCGTTCTGTAACATTCACACTATCTCTAACACACACTCTCACACAAGCTCATCCTCCCTCTCTCTCTCTCTCTCTCTCTCTCTCTCTCACACACACACACACACCAGGAACACGTCACAGGAGAGCAGCTAGCAGTAACATTATGAGAGAGTTGGAGAGATCTGCTAATGGGATAGATTAGTGTGCCCTTGGTCACAACGGCTACAATGGAGTGACTGGAGCTGTGACTTATATCCGTGTCCAACCCCTCCAACCCCACCCCCCCAACCCCCTTCTTCTCCCCCCTTCTACTCTCCTCTGATGCACTCTCTCTTGCTTCTCTTCCTCTGACCCCTTCGCCGACTCCACTCACTCCAGCTTCACAGTTTAGTACATCTCTTGCTTTATCCTCTACAGGGGATATGATGAGGTTCAGGACTGGGTCTAGGGGTTGAACTGTTTGCGTTCCAGCCGGGGTGCAAACCAGTAGCACATTATCAGAATTGTTCAATTTTTTCCTTGTCATTATGGATTGTTGTTAATGGAGCCTAATGAACACAGAGGACCAATCCATATGAGTATTACGTCTAAGATGAATGAAAAGCTGTCACAGACAACAAGGCTATAAATACTTTGAGTCACTCTTTTCATTTTTTTTGGTCAAGTCCAGAAGTTTCTGTCTAGGTCATCTACCTGCCATCAATATTGAAATTTGAATTTCATCAAGATCTGTGTGGGGCCTTTCTCTGTATAATACTGCTAAATATTATTCACACACACACACAGTTTCTCTGGGGTATGGACACACACAGCCAGGTCATATATGCATGTCTACTCACATTCAAACACACATTGACCCTCAAAGCAGTAAAAACACTATGGAGGGATGGGTCAATTTGTTGTGCAGTGTAAGAAGAAACTATGTACCTGTTTTATTGGTATGCTGATCCAGTTGTTTGTGTGTGCCTGTGTGTGTGTTTGTGAATCACACAGTGTGTGTCCCAGCATGCTCCTGTGAATATGTGTGTGCGTGTGATTCTCCGTGTGTCTACGCTGACCCCATCTCGGCACTCCTGACCGGTTGAATGCAGGCTGAATAAATTAGTGCTGATGCTCTGCGATGTAATTATGCTGCTGTCAGGACGGCCCCTCTACTCAAATTCATTTTAATAAAGTTGGTCTCCAAGGTTACCGTCCGGGGGTCACCTTCGGTGTCAGACCCTATGGATCGCGCCAACGGAATGTTCTGAAAGTCTGTGGTCAGAGTCCGGTAACACCTGAACACGACAGCCTGAACCCCCCGCACAACATCACAGCGCAAACACACTTCCCACTGATTTACTAAGGATGGAAAGAGGCAGGTGGCAGAAAAGGGGACAGACGAAGCAAGAGTGGCAGAAATGTAGAGGTGGTGTCGGAGAGAGAGGAAGATCAAACTGTGGGAAGATGGGACAGAAAATATCGAGAGAGGAGGGGGGAGAGGGGTGTGGGAGGGTGAAAAGAGAGCATGAAGGAAGGAATAGAAATGAGAAGAAAAGAGTAAAAGCAGAGGGGAGGACAAGGATAGAGGGACAAGGAGAGGGCAAGGGAGTGTCTCTCTTGGGCAGATGGTGGGGTGTATTCTCATTTGTCCTGCTACAGTGTGTGTGTGCTAACACTAACCTCCGGGGCAGAGCTGCAGCACAGAACACGCTCTCAATTAGCCAATAACACAGACCTGCACATACAGCTGGCCGAGGGAGAGGAACTGCTCTGTCTTTACACAACAAATACTAGTAACACCAGCTGAAGGAAGACTCGTTCAAATTAACAGTGTATACGCTTCTAATTACTTTCCAAAACCATTTGATTATTAATGCAGACGGCTGTGTATTTTCTGCTTTTGTGCTAATGACGGAGAAGCCTGTGCACTTTCAGGAAGTGTGCAGTATTTCAGCAATGCACTGAGTGATTGAGGCACTGACTGTGTGGCGTTATAACTGCCGTGTTTGAAGTTGCTTCTGGTGAATAGTAAAACTTCATTTATTTTTTGCAGCTGACCAGATCCACACAAACACTACACTGTCGTTGGCCTGCAAACATTCAATGTGTGAGAGAATGTAGCCCAGCTGTGTGGGCCGGGGTGACTTTGACTGCCTGTGTAACAGTTACAGCAGCACGCTTTGTTAGCTGCAGGTAATTTATGGTTGAACTGGCCTGATAGTCTGATACGATCAACTGCGTCGACTGTCTTTACCAGTCGGCCCCAAAGACACAGAGGAAGACTCTATCTGAGGAGGGAAGGAAAGAAAGAAACACAGCGGGAGAAACAAAGCCAGAAGGCTGCAGGGCGACTTAAACTGGAGAGAAGACTCTGGATTTGGACTGCAAGATGCAGAGAAATAATACAAACAAAAAATAAATGTGACAAAAGCGTGCTGGGGACAGAGTAATGCAGGTGAAAGTCAGTGAGACGGCGAGAGAAAATAAAGAGTTGCAGAGCAGTTAAGTTCTCTGCATCTCTCTGGAGGTGTGCTGAGAATTAGATTGCATTAAAGACTGACAGTCCATTCATCTGAACCATACCAAGAAGGAACATTTAGTTAATTGAATGATTAATAAATTCAGCTCACTCTCACTATTTCACTCTGGCGTTGGCTTTGGATAAAAATGTCTGCCAAATGGCAGACGTCATATATCACTTGTTTGAAATCTTTAGCCTAAGACTGGTGCTGAGAAACAACATAACTTGAACTAGTCCAGCTGTGTATACAAAGTAGGGGAGATACAGCAGCAGCAGCATGCAGTGAGATGTTTAACCTTGTGCTCTGGCCGCATGTCTGTCTTCCTCTCCATTTCATCAGGAGAAGACAGTGTTTTAGCATGTGAAGGTTTGTGCTGCTGGCTCATCACTAACTGTGTGTGAGAGACACGGGTCCTTCAGCTGGACTGGAGACCCAACCAGAGCCCGTCCTTCTAATGCGGACAGACACACAAGTCTCCACGCCCACTTTGCTACACCTTTGTTCCCCTAATAAAGACTAGAACAGACCCTTGCTCTACATATACCTTTCCTTCACCTTCTCCTCTAATCCAGTTAGGCAGGAACATCCTCGTCCTTCTCTCTCTACCCTCATTCCTCTCTCTCCAGGATCGGCTACTCTAATCCGGTCTGTCAGGCCAACCAGGTTCCCAACTGTGGTTCTTCTTTCATCTCCCACCTTCAAACGGAATGGGGATGCTTTCATAACATCAGGTGAGTGACAGGCAGGGGAGTCAGGTGTAGACAGGTCCGTGATATGGACAGGCACTTTGTCCTGTTTAAATACACTAATGGAGGATAAGAGGCCTGTCACAGGGACAGGTGGAGATACGACGGGACAGAAGACACAGACACTCATCTTTGCCAATGGACGAATTATTAATGCAGAGACAGGGATGTGCAATGTATTACATCAGATAGCAAAGGTGGTGGTAGAGGGCAGGCTGCTCCAGTCTCGCCTTAACTCTTTGGGTTTGTTTCATCTTTAAGAAAAAAACTGATTTGACACTTACTGCTTGATGATGTGAGGTAAAAGCAAATTTCAAACTTGTTTGCCTTGTGAGAACAAAGGAAAGCTTCTTAGTTAGCCACAGAACAACTGACTGATGCTTGCAAACACAAGAGTGTAAGAACAGTGTTTCTCTTATTCCTGGGTGGAACACTCCAATTTCAGTGCAACATTAACACACAAATCACTGGTTGACACACAAACACACACACACACACACACACATACACCCAGTAGGCAGCCTTTTGGATAGATGGCACCTGCATACGGGAGGAGAGGGCACACAAATAGGATTCGAGAGTGGGGGTGGGGGGTGGCAGGGTGGGGGTGAGTCCATAAATAGGATTGTGTAGGAAGCAGGGTGAGCTAAATAGGATTGTAATGTACAGGAAAGGATGTATAAATAGGATATGAGAGTCAGAGCTGTGTTCTCACTAGTTCCGCATCCCTGTGGTATAGGAGTTCTCCAGCTCTGGCTTGCGCCGTGTGCATGTGTGTGTGTGTGTGAGAGAGAGAGAGAGTAAGTACAGGCCATTAATGCGGAGGCTAATCTTGAGGCACCTGTCTCCTCAGGCAAAGCGTGACCTCCACTAACCAGGTTCACCCATGTTTGTCCTCCCATCCCATTTCTCACCTCCTACCCCCCTCCTTCCTCTCCTCAATCCTCACATCCCTATCATTTTTCATTTCCTCCCACTTTGCGTTTTATACTTCATAAATGAGATCTTTTTGTTTCTCTCTCTCTCTCTCTCTCTCTCTCTCTCTCTCTCTCTTCTTGACCTCTCTCTGAACAGGTAAACTGTCATGCTAGCTGGGTGTACACTGCTCCCCCTCCATGAGAGGTCAACAGTCACAACTCTGTCTCCCTCTCTCTGTGTCTTTCCCCCAGTCTGCTTTTGGGGTCAGTGGGCTTTGGGAGCTGTCAGCTCAGTGCTGGTGTCTGCTGGCTGACGGACTAAGGTCAAAGTTCAGGGGTCAGGAGTTAGAGGGCAGGACGTGACCCCAAAGACAAACAGCATGGGAATAAGGTCGTACCCCCGAAAGAGCCTGTCATTCTCCACACAGGGGGTAACGTAGTGTGAGCGTACAGTGTGTGTATGAGAGTGTTTGCATCTCTAACATTTACATGTTGATAACCTCTCTCTTCTGTATACAATGATCTTAGAAAGTACTCTGATGCCTTCACGTTTTGAGCACTTTATTGTGTTGTACATTTAATTTTAACTAGATAAAACATCATCAGTCTATACACACACGTCATTTCTAAAGCTTTTAGTGTTCCGAGGAGCACAGAGGCTTCAATGATTGTTAAATGAAAGAAGTTCGCAACCACCCAGACTCTTCCAAGATTTGGCTTTCAGGGGAAACAGACTAACCTGGCGTGAAAGGCCTTGGTCATGGAGGTGACCAAAACCCAACAGTCATTCTAACAGAGCTTCAGAAGTCTTCTGAGATGAGAGAAACTGCTGTAAGAACAAACATTTCTTCATCTCTACAGAGAAGCACAGTGGTAAGAATTTAGGGAAGGATCAATGCAACCAGATTCAGAGAGGTAAGTGGAAAAGAAAAGCTGCTCCAGAGCACACACAACCTGAGACCAAGGTGGTGGTTGACCTTTTAGCACAATAATGACCCAAAGCATTCAGCCAAGACAACATTGGAGTGGCTTTGGGACAAGTCTCTGACTGTCCAAATCCCAGACATAAACTCCATAGAACATCTGTGGAGAAACCCGAAGATGGCAGCTCACAGACACTTCCCATCCAATCTGATTGAGTTTAGAGGCTCTGACATGAAGCAAGAGAGCAAGCACGAGCAAACCTTGCAGACATCCAAGAAGACTGGAAGCTGCATTTGCTGGGATTTTTAATACATTTGCCAAAATTTGACATATGCACTTTGTCATTATTGGTTATTGAGGGCAGACTGACGTGTAGAAACTGGTAAAATTTCAACACACCTGACCTCTATGTACCATGTACTGTATGTGTATGTGCCATGGCATATGCTGTGCTGTGATGTGTGAGATGTGTCATGTTAGCATGGGATGCATCTATTAGCCTGTTTATGGTTTCTTGTCAGAGCAGCTCCTCTCCTCTGCCCATGATTACATTACAAACCCGTTTACACTGCCAAGGTCACAGTGGACCGCTATGAAAACATTATCTTCTCCATGAGCCAAGGCAACAATGCATACGAAACTGACAAAGATATAAGCAGTTAGTCACACACTGTGAGCAATACATACATACCCTCATATCACCATATTTTAAGCACCAAGGTAACTGTATGTTTGTGCGTGTGTGTGTGTGTGTGTGTGGGGGGGGGGGCAGAAGAGCATGCAGCCTCCTCAGACAGGTAATGGATGGCAGGACTGAAGGAGACTAGGGGGAATTAAGATAAACACACTCTGATAAAACTAACCTTCCTGGCTGCAGCGCTGTCTGTTTACAATGAATTAAAACATATCACATATACTTCATGTACATACAAGCACGCATGCGTGTGAACTTAAACATGGATACCGGCATACGTGCATGCAAACAGATAGTTTACACTTAGGATTTTATGATGGATTTATATACAAAGCCACGCTTAAACAGTGGAATAAATGTTTGGACAGTGGTGGCTCTTTGAGTAATTGATCTATGAATCACACACAAGAGATTTTGTAAATTATGAAGACAAATAAACTCTCCATATATCAGACCCCTATTATAAAATGTTAAGCAGATTTAAACAGATAGAAATGTATCTGCTTAGACAAGGACATTTATTTTTTGCTCTCAGGTGTCCTGCATACAGATTATGTGGACTACCCCAACCCCAATCACATTCTGGGTCCAGAGCCAAGTTTACGACAAAGATTAAAACCAGTCCCAAAATTATTTGCAGGTGAAAGAGCTCCGCTGAAAAAATTAATGTTATGTAAAGTCGCTGTCTGCTGTAGGTTATAGGAGCATAAGTTCCTCTGGCTTCTTTATGTAAAGAAGACATAAAATATATTAAAAAGAATAATATTTCAGACCAAAGTAGGTCCCAAATGAAAAGAGTTATTCTCGCTGGTCTACTATACAAGAGGAGTTATATGGCCAAAAGTTGGTATAGCCACACACTCCCCAGTGCAAACATGCTTCATACATGCGTATGCTTTCCAAGTTCATGCACCACTGATCTAAGTACATAATGAAGTGTGACATATCAAGCAAAGGCGCTAATGGGGTGTGAAGTCATTAGTGAACTCTCTCTGTATCTCACACACACACACACACACCCCTGTGAGTGCATAACAACACACCTATTCTTTCAGTCATTCCTTGTGAAGTGTGATTGTGATAAGCCCTTTAGGCAATCCTGACTCCAGGGTAATATTAGTGAAGGATGCCACCTCTAAGGAAAAAAAAAAAGAAGATTTCCTACCACATGAATGTACCGTACATGGGTTGCGATAATGCAAGCTTTTTGACGAACATGTGGGCGAGAGACATGAGAGTCGACACGGTTGCAGGGTTTCCCCCTTCGCTGGCGCTCACCCACCTGACAGACTTCTAAAAAATGCATATGTGTGTGTGTGTGTGTGTGTGTTAACCTGACATAACTGACATTATGTTGTCTGACACGCTCCACATTTACAGCTGGCACAGGAATGAGAGAGAAAAAGGGGGAGAGCGGGAGAGAGAAGTGGGAAGAGTAAGAGAGGGGAAGGGAGAGAGACTCTAAAAGCTTGTCAGTCCCTCTTAATTATTCTAATTGCTGAGCTCAAGCTTCATGCCAAGGCTTAGGCATTCCCCTGGCACAACAACACAAGCCCCCCATCACACACACACACACACACACACACACACACACACACACACACACACACATTCACATGATTCAGCCACTGCATTGCCTTGAAACCTCTCCTCAATCCTCGTTTCCTCCTCTCCCCTCATCTCCATACAGAGCCCCCCATCTCTCTCTCTTTTCCTCAGCTCCCTCTATCAGCATCCCTCCACCCTCCGAGCGCCCTCTTATTCCTCCACTCCTCCTCCTCTCCTCCCATCACAACAGACCCTTCTGCTTCCTCTCGCCAGCCACTCCTCTCCTCCACCCCTCCGTTCCTCACAACTGGATTAAAAGTACTTTTCATTACCCATGCGGGAGATATGGCACTTAAAAATCACCCCATTATCATTTTTCACCCAGCAAACAGCACACACTCTCACAGAGACATAATTACCACACCCTGTCATACCAGGGAGATGGAGGCTGCTGATTTCCAGCCAGGCCGTGTGTGTCACTCTGTGTGTGTGAGTGTGTGTGTCTGTGTATAAGAAACTGCTGCCTGTCCGCCTGCCTGCCTGCTTCTCTTATTGATATTAAAAGCGCTGCATAAACGAGTGTTTAAAATGGCTGTCAGAGGGGGAGAGGGAGAGGATCCACTCCAATCACAAACTGCAGCACACATCACTGGATCTCTTTCCCAGCCTGGCACATGGTAATGGTCTGGAATAACAGAATACTGCCAGATGAGCCCCATTCCTACAGTCCAAGTTGTGCAAGGCTACAGAGGAGGCAGCTGAAAAGGGAGGGGATGAGTGATAGAGCTCACTTTAACCAGTCAACACTTAACACATAATGAATTGGGAGTCGTATGATGAATTGGATTTATGGCAACGCCTGCTCTTAATGGCTGAAGTGCTTCAAACGGTAAGGCTGGGGAGGGAAGGGGGACCCAACTCATTCACACTAATATTCATTTAGGAAGCTGGTCCTTATCTAACAGTTAGACCAGTTCTGCAGGGGCCAGCCTTCACTCACAGCATTCACAAGGGGGTGTTAAGTATATACGTGTTTAAAACACTCCCCGCACCCCTAAGACATTTATCACCGTGACAACACTGCGTGGCGGCCCCCCAATATCACTCCGCAGGGGCCTGCCGTTGGCCTGTCACAGGAATGGGTGTCTATAATTATGCCTGTAGATAAAGCAGGGACAAACGTGGGTCCTGCATGATTAACTGGGTTGCTGTTTGATCACATTTGACTAATTTGTGGCATAAATCTTCAGGCTGGCGCCCCTGCTAGAGACCATTAGCCCTGACACTGACACCCCTGACACACACGCACGCAGGCACGCAGGCACGCAGGCACGCATGCGCACACACACACACACACACACACACACTCAACACTCGCACCTTTTAGAGGAACTGCAAAAAAGAGTGCCTTTGGCCTTTCACTGCTGCTGTGTTGGTGGGGAGGAAATGTGAAAAACACTTGTCAACAGTTTCTGGAAACATCATTTCTAAAACTCTATCTTCATGAGGTCAGGGGTGGGGGAGTGGGGTGTAGGTGGGGTGCGTGGCACACCTAAGCACTATAGAGAGAGAAATGCAGGTGCACTGGATTATGATATTAAGTAAACATGAGCTCTGAGGTCTAATTATGACACAGGGGAGGTTAGAGAGCGAGAGAGGGAGAGAGAGATTCAGTACCGTGTGGTGGAGTGGATGCTGAAGCCAGCAGAACCAGCCTGGTCATTTGTAAACAGGTAATGATGCAGGCCAGGTGTATGAGCATATGTACCAATGAGCAGGGGAGGAGACGGGGGAGAGGGAGGGAGTCAGAGGAGAGAGGGAAAAACGGGGGAAGAGAGTGGGAGGAGTAGAGGGAGGATCTAATTAGGGTGAATTTACAGTGCCCTGTGCCAAACAGCTAAAATGGCCAACTGGGCACAGAGATTTATTACCGGGTTAAATTAGGTTGTCTGGTGAGGGTTGGTGAGACCACCTGCTGCTGTCAATTGTCACAGTGATTATTATAACTGTGGAGAAAGACAACAGTGACATAACAGCCACACACACAAACAAACTATGGGTACAACAGTGCATTGTTACAGATGCAGGTTTGTGAAGAGAAACCAATATTCTTTTGTATTTCGGACAATATCAATTGAGTCCAGTGAGTGATTAAGAATGATGCTTGAAACCATTTAGCATGAATCAATGAGCCACTGGACAGAAGGTTTCCAGAGCGAGGAGCCTTTGCCTCCATTTGCATCAGTATCCTTGATCAAATCTGCAAGGTAAACAGGTTTAAAACCTGATGGGGGATATTAAACTTGCAGATTGAGCCTGACCCCCCTCCCCAGGCTTGTCTGGAGCTCGGGGCTGGGGTTTGGGTCTCTGCATTTGACTCTGCTGCTAAGAGCAAGGACGTGGCACCGCGAGCCAGCCCTGAGCAGCCATACTTTCATGGTCGGTTTCCATTTAAATATCTGACTGACAGGGAACATGGCGCCATTAAGGCGTCCTGGGGGCCCGGCACGAGAGGAGGAAATGGGCAGATAAAACCCCCCAGGGGAGAGGCGGGGGGGTGAGAGAAGGGCCACACTGCCTACAAAGCCTTTAACAGTGGGTCCTGCTCTTAAAACTGTATAGGCACCACTCCATCCATGCAGTCCTCCATCCCTCCACACCCAAAACAACCTTGTCTCTCTGGAACAAAAGCAGGATTTATCTAGCATGACTTACAGCCCCTACCTGACTTTCTTCCTCCGTTGGCAGTATGAGGTCATATAGCATGTGTGAGTGCGCATGAGTGTGTCCACATAAAATAGTAAAAGATTCCTCCAAGCCCCAACTGTACAGTAACTCTCAAACAGTTAATACACACAGCACCATACTTAAGGGATGCTGAAGCAGAGCTGATAGGTTGCACAAATGAGTAGTAGTTTCCAGTTCTGTTATTAGACCCGAGGCCCTGACATTGTCTTTCTTTTGGCCTTGAACCCATTTTGTCTTCGTTGTGTCTCAGCCTTCAACTCGAACAGTGGAATACTTTTTTTTATTGACTGTAAGAAAGGGTTGTCCATCATTTGCCAAGTAAAACTACAAAACAATCACTGGATCCAGCCCCCAAAATGTGAATTTAATCCATGATTATGACATACCAATAATACTATGATACTACATAAAGTTATCATAGTGGTATATAGTATATACAGTTATGCACACATACACACTTGTGCATATTTGACTGGCCAAAGGAGCACCTTGCCAGATGTCACTGCATTGCTTAGCAGAAAAGTAACTAATGTTGCGAGCAGTGCAGTCTTTTTTTTTTTTAACCACAGTTCTATTATCTGAATGAACCCAGCCTCAGTCGTATAAGCATTAAAAATCACAGTCTTGTCTTGGCTGTTTTGGATCTCAGTCTTTTCTCATCAAGTCTTGGCTACAACACTGTTGTTAACTATGCTGAGCTCCAGTTTGTTGGGTCACAGAATCTTAACAGTGGATGCTGCCAGGCCTAGAGGTTAAGTGGCTGTCAGAGATGGTATAACACAGCGGCGAATGGCTCTGACACACAGACACAAATGAGCAAAGCCAGCAAGCCAAAAGGTCAACCAGCCGGGGAGGACGGTGGCACCATGAAGACACTTATCCAGACTGAGAGAGAAAGAAAGTGGGAGAGAGAAGGAGGATTGTCTGCCAGTACTTTTACCTCTTAACTTCCCACAACTGAGCTTTCAGAAGCTACACTCTACCCCTCCTTCCTCCTTCCGTGCCACCATCCATACTGCCAGGCCCAATAAGGGTCAAGGCTCTGCCTTCCTCTTAAGGAGCTCATTTGCATCCCGCCGGCAAACAGCCAGTCAGAGCGTATTCAAAGGACCTGCTAATCCAATCAGATTGTTCATCTGCGAGGCCTTATCGCCGCGGACACCGGCATCTGCAGGAACCACATCACAGGGCATCACGAGGGTGCTGCTTGTGATTGGTGGAGACAGAGAGTCAGAGGGAAGTAGGCATTACAAGGCTTCAACACGGCTTGGAGTTAGCCAGGAGTGACAGTCAGAGAGCAGGGAAGGCTTAACAAACACTTCCCATGTTATGACTGCTGCCCCAGGAACGGCACAGATACATATTGGGTGTGAAATACGAATTAGACCGGTAGGATTTCATCTTTATCTACTGTTGAGCACAGAGCGAGGGAAATGTGTGGTGTATGAACAGAACGTGAATACAAAGATTAGCCCCGAAAAATTGAATGCTCCCAGAAATGTTTCATATCATATATTTTTAATGCTAAGGATATTTCAGGTCAAGTAGTAGAAAAACAATTAAAAAAAATAAATGGTAAGCTAGATAATTAGGGAAAAGTTCAGATAACTTTTAGGAAAAGCCCCAACGAAAACATCAACAAAAGGCACAGTAGAAAACAAATGAATGGGTATAAGAACTGATGTTTATGCCCTTGAGCCCCAATGGGACGCTGACAAACCTTGTTTGTGTAGGTTAATGTCTCTCACCATGCACACAGACACACACACGCACACACACACACACACACACACACACACACACACACACACACAGTTATATCACCAGTACAACAGCAGCCACAGGAGTAAAAACACAGTTTGCTCATTCAGGTATATATGCTACAGAGGTGATCTGGCTGTGCGAGTGACTCTCTGTCCAGGGACATGGCTGGACATAAAGGGACATGGAGGGACATAAAGGTACAAGGGGACAGAGAAACCAACTTGGCCGTCCTTGCACACAATCCCAGAGAGACCAGAGTCCCGTTCACCTCTCCTTCTACATCTCTGCTCTGCTCCTGCAATTTTTCTGTTCTTCCAGCTCTCCCTGCTCCTCTTTCTCTTCCTCCTCCTCGTACTTTCTTGTTCTTTCTTCCTATCCTCCCTCTCGCCACCTACCCTGTGCCATTCCCACATGACCCCCCCCCAAGCCGATCGTCTCGCCCTCGCACTTGCTCTCAACCCTGCTAGTGTCACTATTAGCAGCATCACACCGGGATCACATGGCTGCTGAGGTATGGAGGCCAAGTCAATGGAGCGTGACACAGAACGACGTCCATATACCCCATCGCCACTGCTTCCTCCTACTCCCTCCCCTCAATAATACTCTCTCCTGCCTCTTCCCATCCCTTCCTGATCATTAGCTTGGAATGCAGCCAGATTGGATTTAACTAACCAGACTAACTGTATTTTCTTCCAATATGTCTTGTGCTATCCTCTGTAGCATAAGAAAGGTTACATACGCCAAAACAAAAAAAACCCCAACAAACTCTTGAAAATCAAACGTTAATATTTATTGACTATCATGTGAGCAATCACTGTCAGTGGACATGTCATTGTGTAACAGAACATATATTGTCGGTTATGTGACCTGCTCTTTGTCCCAGCCTTGGCAGACCATTAGACCTGGAGCAAGGAGTCAGAGAGGTGAGACAGGCGTGTGGAGGAGGCAGAGGTGGATCTATAACCGCCCTCCAAGCAGAGAGCTGCTCCAGGAGAGGCAGCTATGGATTCAACCCATCCCTCTCTTTTCTCTTACCCTCTCCTTTTGTGTTCAAGTGTGTAAGGCAGCATGTGTGCAGGGTGTTTGCGAGTGGCAAGTCTATAAGAGCGTGTGTGTGTGTGTCTGCAGCCCGTGCATGTGATAAGCCTGTGGTAGTAGTGGTCCTGTGAGGGACCTAAGGCCCTGTTCTCCTGATTAGTCATTTATCAGGCCTGGCAGCCCAGACCCACCATAATCACTCTTCTCTTACCCCTCCTCCTTTTCTACTGCTGATCCCCCTCTATCCCTCTAGATCACCCCTGTATCCACCCCTACAACAAAGCTCCATCCCCCAACACCAAAGTCTTATATGGCCGCGTATGTACATGTCTATCCAACATCTACCTGCCTGTATCCAAGCTGCACCCACTCTATCCACCTTGTCCTCGATACCCACTCCTCTTTGTCTGAGTGTGTCTAGCCCGGGAGCCCCCTTCTCCCCTCCTCTCTTCATAAACTCCAATCCAATTTCTCTCCGTGTCTGACTGTGTTGTGCTTGAGCTAAACAGCCAAAGCTGAGGCTAAAGACAAATTTCCAATTTGTCTGTTTGAATTTTGTGAGTCGGAACTGCTTAATGCCGAAATAAGAGAAGAGAGGGTGCATGATGAGAGGAAGATGGGAGGGCAAGTGTCTTCCTGAGCGGCAAGAGGACCTCCCTATCAACCAGCACCACACTCCCTCGTCCTGCCATGTCAACAGGGAGGGATTAGGGTACCAGACACATTCAGGAGGCCAAAATGAGTTAATGCAGTTAACCAGCTGCTGCTTCTCAACCTGTCTTCCCATGGTTGGGAGAAATTGGAAAAGCTGTCTAGCCAAGGAGAGGGAATGTAATCTGGACTATGCAGACCGGAGGATATGGACACATGAAAGGCCTGTCCTCCTGCTTCCCATGCCTCTTTTCTCTTTCCTTCACCCTTCCTCACCATCATTCCTGTGCTCTCTCTTCCATATCTCTGTATGAAAGGGAGGGGTGAAGAAGAAGGAAAGAGAGAAATATGGACAGAAAAAAAACACACATTCGGAGGAGACTGAACCCAAGATGGAGTTTAAAGAAAAATCAGCAAATAAAAAAAGAAGGGAAACCAATGGTAAAAGGGGTTGTATAGATCGGTCAGGGATAGGTCAGGGATGGCATTCTCGCAACTGAACATTCCTTCATATTATATAATAATTTAAGCTTGTAGACTATATTTTTAACCATGGCCTTCAGTATCTGCATCAAGAAGCTCATAAAAAATATGACTTTAATACATCAATTACACAGGCTGTTTAATAAGCAAGTAAAAATTATGTCAAGGATCCAATTCAAATGCGGATCAGGGCCAAAAATACTTGATAGGGACACCACTACTAAAAAATAAGAAATATGTAATAAAAGTGTTTTTCTACATTCAAATACAGAAACTGTAATTATAGTGCGTGTCACTGTGAACTGTGTGTCATTGCTTAACATCGTGATGACTGTCAGCTTGGGTTGGACCAGACCCTCGTATAGATAAGGAGGAAGAGAACAAAGCCAGTGTGAATGTGTATGTGCGCGCGTTATTACACTGTGTGACAGCTGTTTCATCCCCCATGGAGATAACAGCTGGGACCCCACCACAAACACACACTCCTCTACATATCCCTCACTTCATTTCTCCTTAACCATCTTCGTATCCCTTCATCCCTGGCCTCAGTTTTTCCTCCAGCTTCTCTTTCCATTCATTTAACCGTTATTTCCCCACTCAAACTCCTCTGGTTTTCTGCCTGCCTATATTCATATGTTCTCCATTCATTCGCTGATTTTTTTTCCTCTTCTTATGTATTTGGTTTCTTTTTTTCAAACTGGCATGTTATACATGCCTCCTTCTTCTTTGTCTCAGACTGATAACAGAGTATGGAAAGCCAGTGAACAATGGATTTTTTTTTTCTTAGTGGCTTTACTTTATAATTTCATGTACAATTCTGTTACTGTTTTCACCAAATGACCCTGTTCTATTAGCTGAGATCTACTCCAGAAAAAAAAAAAAAACCTTAATCTCTTTAATAAATCTCCATGTAAACAAAGCCAGTGTTGGGCTGATGGAGTTTAAACGGAGGGTGTCACACTACAATTACAAACTGGGCCTTTAACCACACCTCTCCCCCGCTGACTTGTCTCTTTATAGAGCAGTCTGCGTAATAGGGGCTCTCTTATAAAACACAGCGCCGTGTCACACACACATTACTCAGCCCACCGCCCCTTTAAATGATCCAAAGATGTATGAGGCCATCTGTGGTTGCATGCTACATTACCACCCTCTGTCCAAAGCCCTGCAGACCAGTTCCAGGATTGGGCAAAGTCTCACAATAAAGAACATCAGCGTTAGTTACGCTGCAAGAAATGTCAGCGTTAACATGTCATTTTGAGTTTTTGAATTTCAAGTGGCTTAAAATGGACCAAGTTAATACTACTGTAGTTCAGATCAAACTTTTTTTTGGTGGTAGTAATTGTTTCTAGTGCATTTTGCTTAATTGTCTTTATTTGAGAGGGATCCAAGAGAGAAATGACAAGAGAGATGCAGCAAAGACCTGTTGTCTGATACCAACTGGGGACATTGCAGTTCTTGATCAACACCTTAATCCCTCGGCCACAAAGGCTCAACCCAATTAAAACCCCTTAAATTAAATGTTAACGTGATAGATTGATACTGCATGAGTGATCTAAAGTAGAAGAGTCCATGTTGCTGCAAACTGTATTAAAAATATCTTGTTCCAAATGGAGGACTGGTTCTGCTCATTAAGGGGAAAAGCCATATTTACAATTAAAAAGTAAAGATTAATGTGAGATAAAGTTTGTTCTGCAGGGCACAGGCCTGGCAGAGTTAAGTGACAAAATCGTTACTGATGTTTCCCCCCGACATCCACCGGCATCTTATACATGAATCACTTCTTCTTCCCTGGCTCCTTCAAATCACTTACTCTTCCTCTTCACCCCGCCTCACTAGCAATCAGTAAAAGAGGTTCGTGAAATTAGTCTGCTGCTGAACACATGCTGTAGCTTTCTCTTATTTCCTATCACTCCCATCTGATTGCCTTTCACTGTCAGACTCATAAAAGTCTCCCCCTCCTCCTCCTGTATCTCCTCTAGCTTCTTAGAGAATCTAAAAAGACCATTCTCCGACTATCTGTCTGTCTCTCCTTCATTTTTTTTCTTTCTTTCTTCTTCCGTCACAGTGTATTCCGATGCTAAATTGTCTCTCTGCACATTGCCATTCCTCGTCCATTGACTACACTGGCCTTGTCTCTGAGCGCTAATTGTCTCATTCTGAGGACTTAAGGATGCTAGATGGGCACTAGATGTGTTAAAGAGACAGACTGTGTGTGACTGGCAAATTACATCCTTGGCCTTTCTATGGTTGGCAAAGGCACTTAATAAGCTCTCAATGTGTTCAACAGCTAGGTGAATAGTTCACTGGCTCCACTGTTGAATCTGAATAGCTCTGAAAGATGCTGCACAGTGTGCGCTCACGAGTTCGGGCGTGTTCGTGTGTGCGCACTGGCTAAGGTGCTGTTTGTATTCTCAGTGCAGTCGACCCAGCGTTCCTCCCAGTGACAGGATCGGGGCAGATCAGCGCTCACTTACAGAACAACTCACCTGAGGAAAAACTCTCCTCTCAACACGTCACCCTTTTCTCTTTCTGTCTTTCTATTCCTTCACTGTCTCTCTCTCTCCGTCTTTGACCCAGACAGAGATCCCCCTGAGCTACTGTACCCCCCCATCCCCTTTTCTTTTTCAGTTTTCGTTCTCTAACCCTCTCTGTCTCTTCTTATTTCATGCTCCCTGCAAAGATACCCTGTGGGAGGGCAGTATCTAACAAACACAACCACACACACACTTGACTACACACACTGACATGAATGTGTGTGTGTGTGTGTGTGTTTGTGTGTGGACGGACATTTACAGTATATATATCACCTGCAAGACTACTAGTTTTCACTGAGAAAAGCGACAGGAATAAAGGATTCTTCTCTGTTCCCCTTTCCCCCCCACACACACCAACAAATGTACAAACATGCACACTCACAAACAAACACACACACACACGCACGTACAGACAAGAACCCTACCAAATGCTCTATTTTCTGCTGCTGTGTGGTGATTTATGAAAGGCGTTTCTCACAGCAGGCAGATAGTGCTGTTTGGAATGCTTCATTTCATAAATCTATTCTCCATTCTCCTGTTTTTTCTGCGTCGCCTCCTTCTCCTCCTCTCTCGTATTTCCTTTTTCCTCCCCTGTGCCGGACTCCCTCAGCCTCTGTTGACACGTACAGTACACTGTATGTGTGTGTGTGTGTGTGTGTGTGTGTGTGTTTTGTGTGTGTGAGTGTATGGATGGGGAGGGGACGAAGGGACATACGTAGGTAGGCTTTGTCTGCAGTCGGGGTAATGATGCAGGAACAACCAAAGCTCCGGCAAAAACCCCATTCTCCTGGGGTCTTTCCCTCTCTCTCTCTTACTGGCACCGACTTTCTCCCTGCTCTCCCCCCACACACACACACACACACACACACACACACACACACACACACACACACACACACGGGCATGCCTGACACAGAGTCAAGCAGCGTTAAGTTGTGTAAACAAAAGTGAGACATCAACTGAGATCCAACTCCCCAATGAAGCAGTACATCCAACTAATAAACACACACATTAATAACTCAGCTTGATATAGCACCTTAGCAACACACACAAATACAATGAGGGATGAAAAAGAGTATTAGGTTGGAAAACAGCACATATGTTTGTGAAAAATAAACATTCAAACATGGACAACACAGATAATGGGCATGGGCAAGACCCAATGAACATACTGGTGCATAATTTGTTTGAATTAAAACTATATTTTTCTGCATATAGTCACATGATCAGTAATTTTTCAGGGGCCCTCTGCAGTCCAGAGTGTTGGTGAATGAGCCCTGTGTGTAACCATGCAGTTAGATTGTGACTGCACTGTGCTATTGTTGAACACTGATGGACGCCTCGTTTGCAGCACTGATGTTAAGACAGACAGCCTACGCGATAGTGTGCGTTTGTGTACGTGTGAGTTTCTGGGTTGATCGTGACCGTGGGTCATCAGATAGTGGCAACGGCGAACACGGTGGGAAAACACTTCTTTAAAGCACGACTCTACATCTGCTGCGGCGCGAGGGCGAGAGGGAAAGGGAGAGAAAGAGATGGGGGCCACAGTGTAGATAAGGCAGTCTTGTTCCTTATTTATGTCTTATTATAGCTACAGCAGGGCCAGGCCACAGACACAGTCACCGGGGACACAATGATGAACTACTCGACAAGACAGCCAGCTCACTCCTGGGAAGACACACTCCCTCTATTCCCCGCTCCTCTGCTCCTTCGCCTTCTTCCCTACCGCCACCCTCTCCCTCCAGTCGCCTGCTTGTTTTTAACCCTTCTCTCTCTTGCCTTTCAATAACCTAATTCTGTCTCTGTCCCTCCTCCCACCTCCAGAACACTTCCTGCTGTATCCTGATTCACCTCAACCCCCCACCCACCCCCTTTTTTCCCAGTCTTTCCAGATCGCAGGGAGCAGAGGATGGTACAGTAGCGTAAACAGGAGAGAAACCCAAAGGTGCTGCAGTCGAGTGGAACGGCAGGCAGGTGACATGATTAAGACATCCCTTTCTCCCCCATGCATACACGGAGTACCTCCCCTCCCTGTTCCACCTCCTCTGTTGTTTCTAATCCTCTCTCCGTCTCTCTCTTTCTCTCTCTCTCTCGTGGGGTGACCTGCAGAGGTGGATGCGACTGAGCTCATTACCTGCCTTAATGAGAAGACAGCACCACCGAGACAGCAGCTGCAACTTACCTGAACACTACACACGGACACGCACACACTCGCGGGACAACGCATGTAAATACCAGCTACTAACTACTGAGACAAGCAAATGCACTTGATTGTACCACAGAGGGTGAAAGAATCCAAGTGAGAGAGACAGTGAACGGGAGAAGGAGGGAGGTGTGTAAAGTCTCGCAGGCTTGCTGTTGATACCGCCTACTCTCTGCTGTATCTTAGTTGTTGTTTTATGGAATTACCCTTGTACCAACATGCTCTTCCTGTGAGTAAAGCTTTTTTTTTTGCCTGGTTCAGGGAAAATTAATGTCTATGAGCGCAATACAATCCATCATAGGCTGAAAGCAGAGGTCATTCAGGAAATGATAGCAGGCAAGATAGGCTTCTCCATGTTCATGTACACACACACACACACACACACACACAGATACAGAGAGAGAGCGAGTGTATGTAAGGAGGATATAGAAACATGGGGGGCATAGGATCCTTGAATCTCAAAACCTTTCTCCAATTTTACTTTTTGACTTTGGTAAGTTAGAGAAGGTAAGAAGAAGAAAGTTGTGTAGTTGAGTATGTGGCTTTTATAGGCGAGACGAAGACTGGGCACTGTTGTAAATTTTGGCACGGCAGTGGTATACTACCCAAGTTTCGGTGCTGACACCAAAACGATAAAACAACAATAATCAATCAATATGAAGAACTTTTTCTCCAAACATTTTTGTTTTTAATTTAATAATACAAGCAAAAGTTCTCAAAAGTTGAATGTCTTCTGAACAGAAGAGGCTATGAAGTTGCCAAAAACATTTCTAAACCAGGAACTATCTGATCCAAGGATTTATCGCATCACACAGATGATCGCCATCCTGTCATTTGTACCAGTGTAGTCGCACATCAACTCATCACAAAAAAACATTGCATCTCTCTGAATCAAGTCATCTCAACTACTGTACCATCACAACTTCTGTCTGTATGACACCTCCACTGTGTGTTACAGGTGTCAACATTGAATTATGCAAGCCCTGTACGTGACGCATTCTTGCAGACAGTTTCACACGATCCCACTGATCATTGGCAGGTAGTGACAAAGGCGCTAAACAAATGCAGAGACAAAGAAGACATGGATGTGAACAATATAAGATTTTAAACATTTTAAAAAATTCAACTTTAACAGAGGAAGTGCATTCAACATAGTTGCCAGGCCTCAAAGATACACACTTGCCTGTGCCATCAACTTCATCTTTCAGATTATTGATGAATGATTTAAATTGTAAAACCTCAGCTCACATATATAATAATAATGTCATCGCCACATACAGGTGTGACTGTCCCAGAGCTGCATTCCCTTATGGGGAATCCAGGGGGTCAAGGCCACACACACACAGACACACACGCACAACAGACCAGCACTACGCCCTTCTCATCCTTCCCCAGATGTGAAGTTGCTGACAGATTAATCACATGCATTAATTATTGACAGTAACTTCGATGTGAAAAGCAAACATCCGTCACCCTCGCCCTGTTTTAAATCATTTATACCTTCCCTACATGGATAATCATATGGCTATTGATTAAGATACTTACAGCACAAGGGCATATTGATAACACATACATGGACACGGCCTTACATTCCAGATCAGTGTGGTAGAAAGGAGGGAAGGAATTCAAATCCAGCTAAAGTGGACACACCTCTGAGCCCCCGCGAACACGCACTAAATTCCCAGGTGTGAGCGGTGGACACACACTCGTGTACACACACAGAAACTGTGGGTGTCCTACATGAAGCCAAATGCAGGTGAACACTGTGTGAGAGCATGACGTGGAAAGAAGGACAGGTTGACATGGAGATAAAGACAAAGACAGCTAAGCCTTGTCCAAAAAAATGAACAAATGAGGGCGCTTCTCTCTCTCTTTCCCTCCCTCCCTCTCTCACTCAGAGATGGAGGGAGAGGGTTTTATCAGTCTGACAGAGTGAAGGATGTGTGGTCAGGTTCTACTCTGATGCTCCTGTCCTTTTAGTAAATCAGCCTTCACTGTTGTCACCTGGCCGACCCACGGTCACACATCACTGGTGTCACCCTTACATGATGTCAAAACCCCCACCCCCCACCCACACACACAAATCCAGGTTGTATAGTTTCCCTTACTTAAGCTGATGACATGACTGAAGAAATCACAGACCTAATAGGTGCTGTTAATATAACAATTTTCAATTTTTTGAGTCATATTTCACTCTCAATAAATATATTCCTGCGTTTCTGTATGCCTTCCACTTAACCTTAACATAAGGCCTATTCAGAATCATAATCAACCAGAATGAGAACAATCATCACAAAGCACCTTCAGGTCAGATTAAATCTGGAGAAAATCAAACAAATCAAAGGGCTATTTAAAGCTTTCAGATGTACTCACCAATGAGTTAAACATTTTTGCGCTCCCAACTCTTCCATAAAAACCCAATATGTTCTTCTAAAATGAAAAATAAATTCAATTACGACATTTTGAGGAAAACGACTGCCGTAGAACAATGAGCAATAGTGTTTTTTTTTTTACAAAGTTCTAATGAAATACCCAATGTTTTCTTTCACGAAGAAAATCACAAGCACTTTAAAGTTTTGAATATCTAACATACAGTTATTGCAGCGATACCAGTGGACCTCAGACATCAGTAATCTATTCATGCTGCAGACAATCACAATGATGGGGCGAAGGTAGAGGGATCAATACAAGCCTCCCGCAAGATCTATTGCTTTCTGATCGATTTCCTTCTCTGATCGGCCTTCTCTGAGATCAACCACACTTCCTGTGTGACGGCACTGCAGTCTAAAGCCAGAGGAGACGAAGATGTGAGACACCAGATTCAGGCTGGGCGCCCTCTCACTATGTCATCACCTGTTTCTCCATCACTGCAGGTGCAGCAGGTGGGTGTCTGTCCCTTTTCAGTTTGTTACGGCGAATGCGAAAACGTGGATAAACTTCAGACGCTGGTTATATCCACGTGTGCATAAAGATAAAGAGTGAACGAACGGGCACAGGCCTCAGGAAAATGCACCTGCATATAGACAGTTATTAATATGACCAGGCTTTCACTGTCAAATACCTTATTTGAATAATTTTCAGGAGACTTTCATGACCAGCAGATTTTTAAGATGTCCTACATTAAAAGTGTTTTACCTGATCTCTTTTAATTTGTTCTCTGCTCATTTGTGTTCCCTGGCTTCCTTGGCACTCGCTTCATTTCTATTTTCCCCATCATTCCCAGTTGCTGCTGCTTTCTTCAAATGTCTTTAAATTTTACGTTTCTAAAATAAACTGGGTGTATCTGTATTTTTCTCATGTGAGAAATGGACATGTGCAGCCTGTGGAAAGAAATGTCTCTCCTGAGACAATAAAAATCAACTAACTGTTATAATAATAACGATCATTATCAAAGTTTATAAGTCAGCAAGTATGTATGCATGCATTTAAGAGTATGTGGTGTGAATAATCCACAGATAAAAAGAGCTTGGCTGAGGTTATTTCACCCAATTTTTGGTGATGCAACAAGATTCAGAAGTAGTTAAATCCAGTTCAGGCTAAGCGACTCAGTTTTTATCGTATGACACTGGAGTTGTAATCAGCACAGCATACAAGCACATCATCCAACTGAATTAAAGCTACATGTTGTCTAAAGAGCTGCTAAAATGTTTTTTGTCCTGTAATATGCAGTAAACGCTAATTACGCTCTATCCAACCAATGAAAAATACTCAATAGACTCATTAATGTGCCCATAAAAAAATAATAAAACGAAATAAAAAACTGTCACAGTACACTGCCCCCTACAACATGGTAGTGCGAGTCACCTACATTCCTCCCCCACTCTTCTTATATGCATCATGCAGGACAAGTCCTATACACTTCACACCCCTCCTCCTCCTCCCCTGGGCTCTCCTCTGTGATTGGAATGAAAGGTAATGGTCCTGAAAGAGGAAGAAAGGAGACTTTCCTCCACTCTTATCTCCTAACACCGACAGCCAGCGGAGCAAACTTTCACACTCGCACACACCGTCGGGGCATCCTCCCATCTGCACACACGCACATACACAAACTGTATATCTCCTGCAGGATGGCAGCAGAAATAACATTGGTTTAATTGTGAAACACATCAAAGGAGAAACACATCTTGCATGAGGCATCTCTGAGGATGAAAGAGAGTAGTAATAGTAACAGTTTTGTCTCTTTGAGAGAATATGTACATAAAAAAAAAAAATCCGGAAAGATGTAATGCTAAACAGATACAAAGTAATTTAATAGGAAGTTTAAAATATTCATAAATATTGAATTAATCATTTATAATAGATCTTAAATTAACTGCCGTCCTTGAAGTATTAGATGTGAGGAGAGAAGCAAGAGAGAGAGAGAGTCTGCGATACAAAAAGAGAACGATAAAGAATGAGCCCTCTAGACATTTTTCCTTCCCTGTGCTAACATCTCCTCAGTCTGATGAATGAATATTCATGTTTGATCCAGACACTGCTCAACAAAGGCAAGGGAAGCCCTAAAACAGATATTGCTCTACTTCTGGTGGAGAAACACACTCAGAGAGCCTTTGCTGTTCAGCAGAGTTCAAATGAATATTTATCCTGCATCACTGTGCGCGTGCCGTGTCAGCGATGACGTCCCAGGTGGTGAACCAGGTGCGACATCAACGATATGTATGAGGATATATGAGCAACACATTTGGATGTGATGCACGTCCTTTTTTTTTTTTTTACATGTTCCTCTGCACATGTATTTGTAAATCTGTGTGGCAGGGACAGCAGAGTTAGGGACAGTGAAGGCTGCTCTGATCACATCCTCATTGCTGTTCCCGCTGACACAGCATCCTGCTACTGGAACCTAGCTGGTGACCTGAAACTATTCACTCACTTCCCCTGAAATCCCCCTGCGTTAGTGGAACATGTGTGTCTGTGTGTGTGTGTGAATAAGGGCTGACTTGGCGTTCTGTGAGCCTCTCAGAGATAGCAGTGTCTTACAGTAGATTACAGTGGATCCAATCCATACGCCCACCAGGCTCAACGAGACCGGCTCTCTATTCCTGTCTATCCCACAGCATAAGAAGGATAATAATGGGGGAAAACACACACACGCACAAACACACACGAATTCTATACTTTACACGCAACTTCAATCCAGCCTCGAAAACAGAGGTGGGAACTCAGCGATGGCCCTAGCTGGAGTAATGCTAAGGCAATTTGTAAGAGCATATACAGAGCTCAATATGAGATCAGTTATCAGTACAAGGGCTGATGGTCTTAATGTGTCATGCATTCATCATGGCTCACACACATAAGTATGAATATGAATAACATTGCAGAAAGAAGATCTCCTCATCCTGAACAAGAGGTGGAATTCACCAGTGATAACAATGCACAGAGCAATTTTCTCTGATGAGCAACTCTGTGCTGTGCGAGCAACTCATGCATAGTTCGTTAGAAAAAAATAAGGTTAAGTGATCAGTTCAAGAAGTCAAAAGATCATAATTATAATGATAAACTCCTCATTTTACTCATTAATCTTGAAGTAATAGAGTTCACATATTTTCTCATCTCTCATGGAATCATCACAGACATAGTGCACATAGAAGATACATCAGTGGTTGCTAATTCAAAAAGGAAAAGTTAGTTTTGATGGGTTTGTTTTTCGTTTTGAGTGAGTTGTCTACCTTTACCTGCCTTTTGCCTGTGGGTTTCACCACCCTAACACTCACATCTTGAAAAGTGAAGTGATCTTTGGTGCTATTTCCGTCACTTGTTACGCTGGGAAGGAGCAAGAGAGAGGGGGAAACTCTGACGTCCCACTTCTTGACAAATGTTAAGTATGTGTTGCCGGCTGTGACAGGAAAGCAAGAGGTGGGTGAAGAGGAGCTCGGGTTAGTTTACACACACATTCGGCTCATCCGAGAGAGCGGAGAGGAGGGCGAGGAGAGAGAGGTGAGGGCATGGGGGTTAATAAGGCAGTGGGAATAATACGAGGGTTGGCAGCTCGGTGTGTCACTGCCTTCTAGCCCCCTGAAAGAGCAGGACACACACACACACACACACACACACACACACACAGCAGGAGAGAAGGACACAGACTGCTCAGTATGCAGCCCTGACATTGTCCATATCTGATACGGGACATTAGCCCCTAACTCCCTCCATACACCGCTGCCCTTCACTTTATATTACTTTATGTTAATAGAAAAATATTACATACAACATCATTTGTCTTTGTTACCACAGCACCCCACAACTGATTTAAATGCATGTGTTTACCTCTACAGACAGGTGAAGACAGGGGGAAGGGTGGGTGACTGACTCAGTGTTTGTCTATTCATGTGAGTGTCAATGTGCGTGCGGTAAGGTGTGTGTGTGTGTGTGTGCGCATGTGTATTTTTTGTAATAGCGGGGGTTACAAATGCACCAATCTCATTCAGATCTATCGATCTTACCCACCTCTTACTGGGACACATATACATAGACACATATATGGGTATAGACAAGTGTGTGTGCGTGATTCAGTGCAGGTGGGTGCTGAGTGCAGGACCCTCACATCAACCTGCCATTACCCCCAACTAAAGCTGCAGACTGAGCACTGGCTCTATTCTGAGACAAAGAACAGTGTCAACACAATAACATGCACAAAAGACACACTGAGCATGCCTGTATTTTTAATTTTAAATATTTAACTCCCCTGATAATCGTCTGCATGTGGCTTTAATCTGTAGCTGTAGCACAGCAAGAACATTTTTCAACCCTAACAGGCGTGAACATGAATGAAACCGGACAAAGCATTGATTTTTGCACTACATTAAATTAACCGCACATTGTGGCATTCTAAGAATAAGGGAGCAGCGCACGAAAAGCAATAAAATTATACCCCAATGTGTCAGGAGAAAGTCGGGGTTTCTATTTTTCCTGTCAACTTCTGACATTAGCCACGCAACGCGATAGGCCGGGATGAGGAGACACCTGAAAGGTCGATGTCAGACTGCCTCACAGCAGAACGTCTCACCCTGACGTCCTCTCTGACTGAACCGACTCACCTCAGACGCTTAGAGGTCATCGAGACCTGCCTGTCTGGGAATGTGTGTGTGCGACTGTGTGCGAGCGCGCACGAGCGTGTGTGTGTATGTGTATGTGCTGTTTGTCATTACACCACATTCTCTATGGGCTATCATCAGTGTTCCCATTAATCCATAAGTCAATGGATCAATGTTGGGCTGTGACTGAGGCTGAAAGCTCTCAGCCGTATCGACCTGTCACTTGAAACCCTGATGATCACTGGACTTTAATGTAAATGCCACCTTAACATCAGTCAAACTAACAATTTATGTGCATGGTGTCTATCTGTGTACTTCAGAGGTTGAGGAACCTTCTGCTACAGATGGCGATGAAAATTATTACTTTGACCTGTGTTTTGGTGGTTGACGGGTTCAACAGTGCAGGGACTTGCACTTCATATCACAAGCATATACATGCCATGCTGTGAAGCTATTGATCTCGCAAGGGAGTAAATGTGGGTACAGTGCTGTGCATGTAAATGTTGTGGCATTAGTGCGAGGGGCCCGCTACTGAAAACGACGCTGCACTTTATCATCTCCTGGAAGTTAAAGCTCATACGCTTCCCTGCTAAAACACCCCCATAACTCTACCACCCAGCGCTAATGCTACAGCGTGCTAACATGTCCGAGAGGGCGCGCATAAGTGTGCTATGCATGTATACCGCATGTGTGCGTGTTCATTTAAGCTATTTATTGCTCAATCCCCTTAGTGCTGATTATGAATGTGGAGATTGATAGTTGGCCTTGACATGGTGTTTAATCATATTGGTATTTCAAAGCAAAGAGTTGCTATGAATTAGCACAGTGACATCATGTAGGGGTCATTCATTAGCAGCAACACCGAGGAATTGGACAGATGGTATTTGAATAATATGAAGCGTCTACAAGTTGAGTTGGAGTTATGGAGAAATTCGTTTGAGTGGGTTTGACCAATACCCGACCCAGTCAGGAGAGAGCTAGGAGACAACAAGTTGAGGGAAAGAGGTGAAGTGTGAGACCACAAAAGTAAAACTCAAGACCCAAAGGCTTATAGACGTATGTCACTATAAATTCCCTAAAGTAAATGTTGTCAGACAGGTGATCCTGACACACATGCAGTTAAAGCATCATCTTTGAGACAGGGTCTGACCTATGCGGCTCTGATTCACCCAAAGCTACTATTGTTCACCGCTTGGTGGATGACACATTTCCAGTGTGAAAATTTCCATAAATTTTGAGCGTAACCCCACCCTGATGCTACTGTTAGAAAAATAACCGGAGAAACAGACTCCACTTGCGGAGGAGAGTCAGACACCAGTCTTTGACTTGACAGATTTAAGAGGTTTCCCAAAAGAGGCACACTATTAATCATCACTCGAGCCTTTCCCAGGATGTCCTGACTAATACAGACTTCTACAGTTCCTCAATACTCGCATGGACACAGAAAGAATTCATGTTTCCCACACGGCTGCACACACATTCCACGAAACAGGAAGAAGACAGAGAGGATGGGATAGTGGGAGGAGGTTCCAAGAACTTGTGCTCATTACAATCAATTAGGGTCAAGTTGAGAGCAGAGCCGGGTGGTGAGGCAGGGCGAGTAAAATGGGAAGCAGCAGCGAGGAAGGACGAGGGCAGGGGGTGGCATCCTGGCAAATGTAGAAAGAGGGCCAATTAGAGTGAAAGAAAGGGGGAAATATGAATGATTTAGTGCTTAAATACACATGGGGACACACACACATATCTATGTACACATCTATTGAATGTTATGTCAAAAGCGGTGTAATCCTGCGGGAGCCATAGTGGCTTGTGTTTTCTGAGTGTAGACATGAAACCTAACAACTACAGGATGAGTTAGCCTGTGAGACGACCTCACAGCTTCCTGCCATAAACACTTTCAACTCTGCGGCCCTCATGCCACTCGCTTATCGCTGTTCCAGCGATTTCAGATTTGGGGTTTGACACGTTCCCGTAGTTTGATGAGAAAAAGGAGGAACTGCCATCATTTCCAACTCAAATGATAATCCCTGAAGTTACACCACCATCTTCGTGCTGCATTTCCAATTACCACGACTAAAGGGCGCGAACCTGGAGGCAGCCAACACAGGTGGGTGTTTGAGCCTTTCATCCATGTGCCTACATTTAAAGCAAAACCAAATCCAATCCAGACACGATCTGAACCTTCAGTAACAAATTCCCCTGAATAAACTACAGTCAAATCTATAGCTGGAAAAAGCCTTGTTAGTGGTCAATTAATGACAAGAAGATCCACATAACATCGAAATAAAAAAGTACCCCCCCATACATCTCTCTCCCTCTCTGACTCCCTTACACACACACACACACACACACACACACAAACACACAGAGTGCAGCCCTATGTGTGTTTGACTCATCTAAGTGAGATAATCCAGTTTTCTGGATGAATTCGCCTTTGTGTCCCGAGGGCAGAGATTAAGATAAAGATATTATACAAACAAGAAGCCCCGCTCTTACCCCCACCCCCATCCCCCCACCCCACTATCAGCCTCTGCCCTCCTCCATCACATCCTCTCCTTCCTGTGGCCGGATCCAGGCTTGTTGCTTCCCTTTCCACTCCAGATGAGGAAAAGACAGCAGGTCTGCTGGTCCTGAGATGTAAGTCATATAGTAAGTGCCCTATAGTAAGTAAATAAACCTCAGATACCAAGCATTCAACCCCCCCGATAGACTAACACAATTAGTTAGTATGATTTCATTGATTCGCAATAGGACTTTACTAAGAAAGTATAGTGTATGCTTGTCGTGCACGGCAGGTGAGAGAGCTCAACTCACTGCAACTTCAGTCTGTCTCGTGTAATGTGACAACCATTTGTCGCCGTTTACTTTCTTACGTTAAATTTCAGGGTCTTGTTAGTGAAACAGTTCAACCAAGAGAGTGAGCCACGCAGACCGCGACACACCTCATCTCTTGTCTGTGAAGCTTCATGTGTTGTTTCACTGCTGGAAACCCGAAGCTTGCACCACGGCATGTTCTGTCAATACTGTACTTAACGGTGATGCCCAGAGAGCAAATCTGAATTTGAACTTGAGAGGCGAGAGAGAGAGAGAGAGAGAGAGAGTTGGTGTTTGAGGGGAGAAAGTCTTTGCTGAAAATCTCTCTCCCACCCTCTCTCTCTCTCTCTTTGCAGGAAGACATCAAACAAACACACCTGCTCCCCGGGCCAATCCCCTCAGCACTGCCCCGACTCTCCCTGCCTCCGCCATAGACTCACACACTCCCATTCCTCATTACACACAAACACATAAAGGCACACAATCTTGCACACACACTCACTCACACACACACACACACACACACACACACAGAGTCCCATTCCTCATTACACACACCGAGAGCAGAGCCAGTGAGAGATCGCGGAGAGCGAGCGGGAGCGGTGCTTTGGTGTAATGGGAGGAAATGTTGGTGTTTCATCTGGAATTGATGAAGTCTTGTTTCAGCGGCTCTCCCTGGAGCAGGCCCGCTGTGCGCTGGGTGTGTAAATGAAAGGAGCAGCCGAGACTGGACCGGAGGAGCAGAGAGCCAGTCGATAGAGCTACTGGAGAGCCATACTGAGGTGCTTAGAGGCTCGCAGCTTTAGGGATACGAGAGGGCTGTTTCACAAAGCAAAATGTCTATATTGGTAACTAACTGGCGAGACGGATAGAGCGGTTCACACATTTTTTTAAAAGAAGAAGAAGAAGAAGAGGCTCAGAATTAAAAACCATGGCAAACAGCATCACTTTTTGTTTCCTAGAAATACAGCTTATGTTGGACATTCTCTGTTTCTGATTTTATCATCCCAGCAAATATTATCTCTATTAGGCTATAGTCAAGACATGGGTATGATCAAATGAACAACAAAGCACAGCCGGGCAGTGGTAACAACCTGCTAAAGCATTAAACTGACTCCTGCACTCTCAAGTACAGAGACAAGAGTGGAGAGATTGTCAGGTTCATATACTGTATATTTCCTCAATTTCATCAATTTAAGAATTTAGTTTACATAGTTACAAAGTGTATCACTTACAATAAAGGCATAATTTTATATATTTGAGATATATTTTATATATTTTAAATTTTACACCTTTTTCCTCTTCATCATTCCCCCAAATCTTCCCTCTGTTTATCAAACGTAGTGAAAAGCACTGATAAACCCTGAACGGGTGAGTCAAGACTTGTGCACGGACACGTACCTTGAATGATGCAAGAGGTCTTATATCTAATAAAGCCAGTGTAGAGGCTGATGTAAACGCTTGTTCTAATAAAACCCCAGCGTTAGCGGGTGCGCAGAAGCAGATTTAAGTGCTTGTTATAATCAGGCTCAACTCGGTGTGTCTGTACTCTCCAGTCAGAGAGTGTTGTCTCAGGTTAAGCAGACAGAGATGAAAGAAGCAGGAGGTCACCTCTACAGACTGCAGATCCGTAATCTAGAATATTAAGTACTGAAGAGATGGAGATTATGCAGACACAGATTTGACTTTTCAGGGGGGACTGAAACTTTTTGATTGCTGTAGCCAACGTAAAATTCATTCAGATCAATGTGTATTTGGGGTTACTGTACTGCACTGTGTTTATACATGTGTACTTCAGCAGATGTGTCAGGTTACACAGCATCATTCTAGATAAGACGTCACAATGTGTTTCACAGTAAAAGACAAAGTCATACTGTAATGTAGAGTCAAAACATATAACGAATAAATAAAATTGGGATCAACTAAATTAAATAGAAATGTAGCACGAATAAAATATAATGTACATTCAAAGAATAAAACTCATACGCTTTAATGTCTGCCCTCAAATTTCATCCTCACATTATTTTCACATGAAGATTGATGCCTTGATGCCGCGACACAAATATTCACAGAAGAAGACAGCCCACAAACTGTCGCTTTCATTTGCCGTGCCTGTTTGAAATACACAGAGTGAGAATTTGTGTCATCAAGCTCGTTTCCGTAAGATGAAGCTGTTCAGACAAGAGCGGGGGAGTCTGAACAAACACGGCAGACAGGGACAAGCAGGAAGAGGCCTATTAGTCAGGTAACTCATGTAGGCAGTGCCACAGTGTTCACACACACACACACACACACACTGCCATGTATGGGACAGCTGCTGTGAGATGTGACCAGGAGTTAACTGATGCAGACAAAGAGAAAAAGATAAAGAGGAGGGGAAGAAAGCCTTTGACTCCTCATTCATAACTGACCAAGAAAAAGCGCTCCAGTCGCCACACACACACAGATCACACAGACAGATACACAGCACACGAGGCCATCTCAGCCTGACTGGGCTAAGAGAGAGGAGATTAATTAACATTTTTATGTAAATGAGGCGTTTGTGTCTAATTATTTCTGTTATTCCAGCAGCAGCAGAGGCAGCAGCAGGCTTTGATGTGCCAGCGGTGGATTTAAATAGAGGGAGATTTCCATCACATCCTCCCTGTGCGTCACAGCCGGGCAGGAGACAGACACAGCAGAGATTACACACTCCGCTGGGACGCACACGTTCGTCTCGTCCTGCACGCGCACACACACACACACACGCGCTGAGTTGTTTTACCTTAGAGGAAAAAATCCTCGCGTGTTTGTGTGTATTTGTTGCCAGTGCTCACACTCAAATGTTCATCTTCGCACATACACGCACCCCCCCCATACTCCTTCCCAGTCGAGGCAGTCAAGTGTTGGAGATGTGGAGCTGTTAATTGGCTGAGCGTTCATCAGTGTGTTATCTATCTGAGGGAGAGAGGGCCTCAGTGGCCTGTTTGGTGCTAGTTTATGAGCTGATATTAAAGGCTGTTAAAGTACATAAAAGGGATAAACTTTTACAACCTGAACTTACAGCCAGAAACACAAGGCAGCATCATAAAGGGCCAACGTACACTCTGCTCACACTGCACCACCAGGTCAAAGAGTCTACAGTAACTATAGGATATCTGTGGAGACTTAACAGGAAACGAGACTGCTCCACCTGAACAAAAAAAAAGAAACGCTCAAACAAAACAAAAAATAAGAAAAAAGAATTGGATAACCGAGGAAACAGAAGATGCGTCAGGACCCAGGGCGGTTTCAACTGAGCTTATTTTCCTTCCACAATCTACCATACAAATGAAAAGTTAGATTTATAACTCTGCTGCACTAGACAACATTTCACTGAAAAAGCCTAATGACACAGAGATTACATGTCAACACTTCAACTATTCTGAGAGGTCATAACCTTTAAAGTCAGACTCATATTCTTCTATATTACGACTGCTCTAATACTGTACTCAAGTAGATTTCTCAGATACTTGAACTATACTTAACTGACTCCATTTTATGCAGCTTTGACACTCTGGAGCGGACACAATTGGTATGTAGATTCAGATTATTGATACAAAATACAATCAATAAATCAGTGATGATGTTTTATTACAGATGAAATGACCTGGCGGCATATAAAGAAGTTAAAGTTATGTCCACCATAACCACACTGGCTAACATGACACTGAAACATCAATTCATTATAATGCAACTCTAATCCAATTTTATATAATATTCTGAAATGGGCCATTCTGCATAATGAGTACTTTTACTTTTGGCACCCTTAAGTATATATGCTAAATACCGAATACACTGCTTGCAGCAAATTATTTCTACACTGAGGTATATTGTACTTATGTGAAAAGATACAGGACTGCTGACAAAGAGGCAGCCTGAGAGGAAAAGAAAGGCAGACATAAAGGGGGAGAAAAAGTGTCTGCGACTGTGGGTGAAAAACACATCTGAGAACTGTGTACAAACAGGGATCAGAGAGGCGCAGAAATGAGGGGTTATTCCTGAAGGGGCTTTTGTGTCTGATCCTACAAGTGTTCCCTCCACGCCTGCTACAATAATGTGAAGGCTTGAAACAAACATCGTGATAACACCAGGACACTGCATCCTGTCACTCCTGGGCCTGGGGGAGCCAAAAATACCAGGTATCCCGCTCTTTCATAACTCCTGACACCTGACACTACTTTGTCTCCTCATGAGTTCTCCCGGCTTGCACTCATCCTCGCATCACTGTCGGGCGATGCGCCGCGTCCCTGGGCACACTCAAACCCACACACACACGGACGCACACATATAAACTGTATCTGCCCAAGCCTGCAGTCTGCACACACATTCCTGCATGTACCTGCTTGTGCATTTTAACCACATTTTTAAGATATTCCTTCTATTCATAAACCCTGCAATATTGGGGAAGTTATATTCTCCATTGAATCCACAGATAAGCGCCACACTTCAATTACATGTAGTCAACCCGGCAGGCTCTAATCTGCATGTTCGCATAAGGATAACTAGCTGCTCTCTCTGTCCACCCCCCCACCCCCCCTTTTTCTTCTCTGTCTGACACTTCATGTACCACTGATAGGGATCACTGAGTGTATTATCACTGAGAGTATGGGCTGTGCTATCAAAGTGGGAAGTATTACTGGCCGTCTGTGCATGTGTGTGTGTGTGCTTGTGTGTGTTCATGCCATACAGGCAGGCGTTTGTGGGGTTAAAAAAAACAGACTACCGGGCTCCTTTTAACAGCCCAAACAGCCTTGATCTGGCGACCGTCAGTTGCCTGTGGTGTTGTCTCTGTAGACTCACAACAAGGTTTATGGTGAGATCATTTTTTTTTTCCAACCCCGTTCAATGCTTTATAGCTCTGTGTTGTCATATGTTATTTTAGGGGGAATCTGTCTTGTTAAAGGTCTTTGCAATGAAATATCTACAGAGATTATGTGGGATTTTTTTGGATATCGTGCAGAGAGAGTGCAAACAGGACAGTGGAACACAAATAATGTCTCACGAGAACACGTAATGCAAATAGAAATCCAGATGTGTCGAGTTTTCTTCACGGCACTCTCGCGCTGGAGTGACAGCCTAACTGCTCATTATGTTATATGCTCAGCTTTTCTGAATGGTCCATTTTCCATTTCCAGTGTTGAAGTCTGCTCATAGAGGCCATTGATCCAAAGACAAGCTGCCTTGACTGATTGCTGGGAGGAAACGCTGGCATGGGCATCTCTCTCTCTCTTTCTCTCTCTCTCTATCACTCTGTGTGTGTGTGTGTGTGTGTGTGTGTGTGTGTGTGTGTGTGTGTGTGTGTGTGTGTGTGTGTGTGTGTAAGAGAGTGCGCGCAAGTGTAGAAGGAGGCAAAGCGGGTATTAGTCTGATGAAGTCATACAGGAAATCAATGTGGTATTGAAAGGAGAAAAATGCCCTGCCCAGGGGTGGTTGCACACGGGCCCGCACACAAACACACGTACACACTTAACAATGAGACAAACTGTGATGTGCTATGAGCAAAAAAGGACAAAAAGCTTGATACTGAAAAATGAGTCAGTGATAGATGTCAAGTTCAAGTGCAATGCTAAGGTAAGAGAAAGGCCAACACAGGCAGTCGCAGCTTTAAGATACTCCCACAAGTGTCTAGTCATATTTCTTCACGTTTGTTGCTTGTAAGTCGCTTATCACTCGACTCTTAGCAAGCGTGCATGCACACTTTCTGATTGTAGGTTCCCGTACGAGTTTATGTGTGCATTCTATATTTCAAAAGGCACAGAGTGCACGGCACGCTCCAGGAGAGCAAATGTTTAATAATTTATGGGGCAAAGAGACAGAACCCTATAGATGGAGATGAACTGGGTGACTGAAAAAAAAGAAAAGAAAAACACACAAACTGCACTTCATGTTGTTTGCACTAACGTACACACATAAACATACACAGCAGTACATCTAAGCCACGCTTCTCTTGATCTCCACTCCGACCACATCAATTGTTAATAAAGCCGGAGCCCGGGCTGATTACTAAAGATTATTCCACTGTTTATTCTGATCAATAGAGCATTTCTATTCCTGCAGGCCCTCATGAAGATGTTTGAAGGAGTGAGAGAAGGAGGAAGCAAAGAAAAGAAGACGGTGGGAGAAAGAGGCAGGCCTATATCTTAATGACTTTAGTCACAGCAGTGTCTCTGGTGCCTGCTGGAGCTCAGAGGGGAATTTCGGTAGATCTTAGCCTTGGGCTACAGCTCCTGATTCCTACCAGTAACTTCAGGCTCAGAGCCCGGCTTAGACTGGAGTGGATATTAATTTCACTGACCAAGTGGCAGACAGAGGTGCTGCATAAGACCATCAGTCACCAGCCCTAAGCTACTCAGCGGCTATTACTATGGTAATCTATACCCCTGGTCTGTGTGTGTGTGTGTGTGTGTGTGTGTGTGTGTGTGTGTATGTTCTTGAGAATGCACACATTTTGCGTGTGCAAGAAGGAGGGAGAAAGACAACAGCGAGGGATTGAGCCACTTCTTTAAGCGTGTATCAACACTCATTAACAGAGACACACAATTACATAGTCCCACACTTATGTTTCTGTTCAACCGGCATATGATGTTCACAGAGTAATTAATCATAAAAGGCGGAGAGGGGGAGGAGATGAGGAAAGAAGGCCGGGGGGGTGGGGGTGGGGGGGTGGCTTGGAGGGTGGAACAACATTATGAGTCTGGATAATTGTCTAATTTTCCTTTGGAGAGCCCAACAAGGAATTGGAAAGCAGTTGCTCTGCTCCACAGCTAAGAGACGAGGATGGCTATCAAAGCATCCACTATTCATTAGAAGTAAAAAAAAAAAAAAAAAAAGAAAGTAAAAGTTATTGAGTTATTTTGACTCATGACTGGATGTTTAAAGTCAGCCGATAGGACACAGACTGTTTGTGATGACCCGAATGCAGTGAAATGACAAAATGTACTGCTGATGTGTAGACAGTGGTATCATTCATTGCTTCATTAGTGACGAAAGAAAAAAAACCCTCAGCTCTCACTCTTGACTTGATCGAGTGAAACACATGGAGATAGGAGCAAGCTTCCTGGAAGAGACCCAAGTAGGGCACACACACACACACACACCTAGACGTGTGCGTGTGCATTTTTGTACACTCTTGGACAACAACACAAATGCACTTTCACACATATGGCACAGTTGTGACCCTGCGCAGCTTTATGGGGCAAACAAAGGGAGAAAGAAATTACCATCACGGATCAGAGATTTTACCACCAAGTCCACCATCGCTGAAAGGATGGACAAGACCGAGCAGGATTGGTCTGAAAGTGACAAATCCGACAGACAGAGAGCGAGAGAGACAGACTGGCGCTAACTTGTTAGCCTTCCGGTCACCCACACCTCGTTCTGCGAACGGTAGCACTTTACTTTAAAGCTCACTCCTTTCAGCAGGATTAAATAACAAGGTAAAAGTGTGAAAACAACTTAAACTTACCTGCACTTCAGTAAAAGCTGTTTCTCCCTCCCCCACACACACCGAAAATTAATTGCTTCTTACTGGGGACATTGAGTGCACATGACAGTGAAAGTCAAAGAGGTAGGAAGGCATCGCCTCGGTCCTCCTTTGTTCGGCAAATGACTAAATATTTAATGTTCCGGGGCTCTTAAGATTAAAGGTAACATGTTGTCAGTAATAGTGGAGCTACTTCAAAGGATGTAAATTATGCATTTCTTCCTTTAGCAGAGAAATCAAAGCAGGTAATGAAGATTAAAGTTTGTGGACCTCCATTCTCTCCGTGGTTGAGGAGACAGGAGGAGAGGAGACGAAGAGAGAGGGAAGGGGACCTGGCGTTAGGAAGGTTAATCTATTCGGAGCGTGGGTTATCTGATTAAAGAATCATTGTGTTCATTTAATCTGTTCCAGTGAAGCCGGTGTATGGAGCTGGGAGATAGTGCCGGGGCAGGGGCCTAACCACCACTGTCAAGAGTCACTGAAGCCAACCGGCGCAGCAATCAAAGAGCTTTCATAAGATAGGAAGACACGCACAAACCAGCTACGTTACAGTTGTTCTCAGTTCGACTCGCATTTGAAGTAGACAGGGGGGAAATTGTGAGTGTAAAAATAAGAGACGAGAAAAAGAACGAAGGAGCTTCCATCAGACAGCAGAACAGCATCCAAACAGCAGGTCTAAGGCCTCTTCCACAACATGACATTTCACACAGTCTCACTCTTGCTCACTTTAACCTTTCCTCCCCCCTCTGATGTGTCTGTGTACAGGTGGAGACTGTTTCTATCAGTCCTGGACATTTTCTTTTCTTTTTTCTTTCTGCAAAGAGCTGTGCTTAAAAGTCCCCCTCTGGGCTATATTTTACTCATACCCACCTCTCTACCACACCAGTTAGAGCAGAGTCCCACTGGCCAGCAGACTGAGTTGACATTTAGAAACACGGGGTTTTTTTTTTTTGTTCTCTAACAGTCTGCGCTCTTCCGTGAGAAATGAGGAAAAAGAGACAGGAGGGGCGAAAAGGAGGAGCGAGGCGCTTAGCCCCGTCTTAACACCCATCCACTGTGCGTCAGCTATCATTTAGGCCATCCCACAATGCACCTACTACAGGCCGCGACAGAGGAGTCAGGCACATTAGCCTAGCGACGAGAGCGCTAATCGCCACATTCCATTACAGTCAATGGCAGCGTGGCGCGTCTAATGCCCATTTGGAAGAAGTCACACAAGGGCCGGCATTGCGTCACCAGAGCAAAAGGGAGACACAAACCAGAGAGTGACTTTGAGGTGACAGAGACTTGGCAAGAAGAAAATCAAAATTATTATTTCAGCGTTTGAGCCATTACCTGTATTTCCTTACGATTTGGGTTGAAGACGCTTTGGATTGAATATCAGCATCACCACGCGCACACACTCAGACATACAAACACACCTGCTCCAAGCACAATTACAACTCTGTACGATGCATTACAACAAACAGCGCTCTTATGAAGCTGAGACAGTGTCGAGAGAAAAGCGCAAATGCAAAGTGAACAAAGCCCAGCGTTATTCTATTGGAATCCGATTCCTCCTTAACTGAACATAGACTCATCGATCACCGCAAAACTACACAAGAGGAGCTCCCAAATGAAAGAGGTGCGAGAGAGAAGGAGAGAAAGAGAGGGAGAGACAAAGGGAAGGAGAGTGGGAGAGAGAGAGAAAGAGAAGGAGAGAAAGGGGTAAATAACATCATCTTCACTTGTGCACTTGTGTGTGCAGCAGCCAGTCAGTCAGGCATCATTAATCCAGTGAGGAGCCTCATCCGTTGTGTACTGGTTCATTTTACAACACTATAGCACTCTCTAAATATTGACAGAGCTTTGCTTTCTGGGCTTTTGACTGTCATCAGAATGCTCCCCTTCAGAGTCAAGTGTAAAAAGGAACTGCGAGGATGTGGTGTGTGTTCACGTGTGTGTGTGTGTGTGTGTGTGTGTGTGTGAGCGCAGTCCGAGCACTCGACTAAGCAGCGCCGCCTTCACATGGGGAGCCCACGTTACAGCACAGGTTAGAGCCCGTGCTGTACATCACACAGCGCGCAATCATGCAAAAAACAAACTTGGGACACATGCATGTAGTGTGGACGCACACACACAGACACACTCAACTGCGGACGCAGAAAGAAGGACGGCAGCTCCTCGCAACTTGGTTGTCCTCTAAAATTCACTCACCTCCAATGATTTCTATGCAAATAAAGCAGCGGAGAAAAATGCAGCGGCTGAATTAAATCCAAAACACATTTGGTCAAAAATCAATTCCCCTGGTCCTCCCCTCATCCACACAGACAGCCTACTCTACACTCTCCCTATCCCACGGCACACAACCCTGGTCCACTGATAAATATTAATTTTTTATATTTATGTTACAGAAAAAAAAAGCTGTGATGGGCAAAATAGGAAAGCCTTGCCAACAAAGCCTCATGCAACACACACACCCATGCACACAACAAACATGATAATACGCCAAAGGATAGACTCGCAGTTTATAAATAATCAGATAAGTGATGCAATTCCACACGTGGATTATTTAAAGGGGAAAAAATAACACAAGATTTGTATTATGCTTTAACTTTTCCCTACTTTGAACAGATATAGTGTGTAAATGTGGCTTTCTGACCTTCTGCAGCTCTCCACCCCTTGTGGCAGAACAACCACAGCTCTCCTAACAGCTCAAACATTCTCTCTATCCAAAAAGGGATGGTAATTACTTGACAAATCACTGCCTCTTTTAAGTGCCAGATGAAAGAGTGTAAATGGGGGGAAATACGCAGGAAATAAAGTAAAATCCTTTTTTTTCCTGTTCTCAGTTAAGTGGCCGAGGAGGGAGAGCGGGAGATATTTAATGTTGCTTAAATATGCAGTGTGATTTCGCCCGCTGATTAAATTATAGCAGATGAGCTCTTCTGTTGGCTGGAAACTTGAAAAAGTCCAGAGCTGTTTAAAAATGCATCAAACATGCTGTTGGATTAGCTCTCTGTCTCGGCCTTTCGATGTCTTGCTGATGGGAAATGAGGGGAGGACCAGGACATTTTTTGGGGGGGGGGGCAGGAGTGGAGACAGAAGACAGAATTAACTCTTTCACAAATGAGACTAATGGTGGTGTGTCTGACAGAAAACAAATATGAAAATGAAGAAATCAAAGCACACTTAATGGAAAAAATGAAAAAGAAATTATTTAAATTAAGTCAGCCCACTGAAAAGTGTGACAAAGCATCTGTGTGTGTGTGTGTGTGTGTGTGTGTGTGTGTATGAGGGTATTAATTAGTGTGTTTGCCAAATCCTCCAAGTGAGAGCCCACTGGGTCCTGTGCTCTGCACTTTTTGCCCTCTTCCTCCACTCTTCCTGCTCGCTCTCTCTCTCTCTCTCTTCCTCTCCAGAGCCACAGATGTGCATATGTTTTGGGCTGCTTTACTTTCTCCGCTCATAATTGGGCCGAACTGCAGGGAGCCCTCATCCACTGGGACAATACTGTAAACATGAGTTTACACTCTCCATCTCTTCCTCTCCAGAGCCCCCTTCACAGTGGATGAAAAAAAACCCTAAATCCCGCTAACATGCCCCCTAACATCTGGCTTTTGTCTTCAGTGGGAAAAGGTACAATCTGGATTCATTCCCAGGTCAAATGACTCTGCAGTGGCTGTGGGTATTTATCAGCTGCAGCTCTGATTGGCAGTTATGGAAACATCCGGTTGGACGTGCTTTTTTCCCCTCTTCCGGCACAATGCTGTGGAGGCCTGTTCGGCGCCTTTGGTAACTTGTGTGACTCTTTGCCCTCTCAGCCTCAAAGAGAAATATTTTTCCAACAAAACAATTTTTGATTATAACATGAGACCCTGTTTTCCAGCATGTTTGTGACAATGAAAGCGGCAAGCTAAAAAAAAGAAAGGCAATGTGAAAGGAGTCAATCACCTTTTTTCATGGGTTTACCCAAATTTTAAAAAAAACAACAAATTTTGGTGTAAAAAGGGTATAGGTGGGACAGCAGCTGTCGGCTCTCCCCTCTCGCTCTCTCCCACACACACACACACACACACACAGACACACACACATACAAAAACACACACCGGCTGCAAACACAATACAGTGCACTGATCAAAGAAATAAACTACCAGCCAAGACGACAAGAAAAGGGGCTTTACTCCGACCCTCTATTTCCAGCGATGAACAAAGGAACACAAACTGCTCAGAGCGCTGCTCCCGCTCAGTCAATGACAGAAGAAATAAATAAATAATTGAGCGCAAGAGAAACTGTTTGAAGAGTCAGAGGCTTCTAGCTCACCACATTGCATCAGAGGGCCAGTAGACATAGAGTACTTTCCTGCAGAGACGGGTAATGAAGGCGGGTGGGAAGTTATTCATAAGAAACTGACCATGTAAGCACTTGTGTAGAGACATGATGTTTAATTTGTAGTTTGAGCAAAAGAAGTTTTCAAGTCCAGCAGCAAATACGGCACAATAATGTCACACTTGAGTGGGCAAACAGGTCAAACCACCTCCATTGTGCTCCTTCGGGAACAGCCAAAATGCACCGTGGGACTCCGGCACGCCGGGGGTTAACAGATTGAATGAGCTTTGGAGCGGTAATAGGTTGTCCAAAAATGTACTGCTTATCTTATATAGCATACTTCCATAATTTAGATGCCGTTTGCACGTGTCTGTGTGTGCGTATGTTTCGGTTTGTTTGTGCATGTGCAGTGCATGTGTATTGGCGGGGTCTGCACATACTCCTGCCTGTGTACATGTATGTGTGTGTGTGTGTGTGTGCGTGCGCATGTGTGCAGATACTGTATGTGTGCAGACATGCTCCTGAGTTCAGAGGTAGTGACAGCTTTGACAGCTATACCTGCCAATGGCCAGATCCCGGCGATAACCCCTGCTGTCGCCACAAAGCAGACAGAAAGGCTCCAATTTCCCCCCTAGACACTGGGCCAGTCTGTGGAGGCAGCAGGGGGGGGTAGAGAGACAACCTCCAGCCATTCTCCACAATACACTCTCCTCATTCCACCCCACGAACACATGAATGGGGATCCAATTGATTCTTTTTCACCCTAGTCCATTTTCCCACCCAGCCTGACACAGAGAGAGGATTTTGTGCTCATCTGCCCTTCCTTGTGTACTTCATATCGGGGAGAAGACTTATAGAAAGGGAAGGTAAAAAGGGGGGATCTTTATCAGAAAGCGAATTAACGCTCAAAGTGCTCCATTTGGAAGGTATATCAGGCCAATCCATTAAAAGGGCCTTCAGAAAAGAGCCGGTGCGGAGGACACCTTGAGAATGAACAGAAGACCTTGCTGAAACAGCACTCTTCACACACAGGAGGGGAGAGAGAGAGAGAGAGAGAGAGAGAGAGAGAGAGAGAGAGAGAGAGAGAAAGGGTTTGTGCCACGTGGGGCTGCATAATCACCTGCTAAATAAGGGTTATACTTGTTACCTGAAGAAGAGAGAAATTACATAGATGAATGACTTATGGCTGATTTACTAAATCACTCTGCAGTGTAAAACCTGTTACAAAAGAAAACTCAAAAATGAAATTATGAAAAACTTTTATTCGGAATATGCTAAATGTCATTATTGTCTATGTATTTTAAACATAAAACAACCAAAAAAAATAAACTTTTGCTCTCATTTGTAGTATCTCTGTCACACACACTGCATTTTCACACTGTGTCTCTTGCACACACACATACACACACACACACACACACACACGCACACGCACACCTGCTCCGGCAGTGAGTTCCATTAATCTTCTCCCAGGCCCTGTCCTCTGCGGGCTGACCCAGGTGAGGGTGGGGGAGGCTTGGGTCAGAGGCTAGAGGAGTGCCCCTGTCTGGATGGGGGCCTTGTGAACATTAGCCCCTGGCCAGTAGGCTGGGGGCGGTGGAGGGACCACCCCATACTGACTGCAAGAGGTCAATGATTGGAAAAAGTAAAGTGATTTCTTAGAGTCTAAAGGTGGAAGTCACTATAGACAAAATCGACAAATGGAATCTGCAGCAGAGGATAATAAAAAAAAATGAGACCACATTCCCTTATATGGATATGTTTTTATATATGAAATCTGTGCATCTTTCAGTATTCCACCAATAGCACGCAGCCTCAATTAAATGCAATGTAGAAAAACAAGAAATAGCAAAACAGCTCATTTTTCATGCTATAAATCAAATTAACTTTTAGTGAAACAGCGGCAGATAATGTCAAATATGATGTGAGAGCCCAACTTATGGCTTCTGTGTCCGCAAGGCCATGAGGGTTCATAAGGGTCTGTGTGACATACAGTCATCAGCCCAGGTCTGCAAGGTTCGTCTGCGTGCAGTCGTAAATTTAAGGCTGCGGGGCCTGCCGTCTCAGACCACATGCACCGCCACACACGTGGGAACGTGTCCATCTATCCAGACATTAAATGAAGGTTAAACAGAACAGTTTACAGATCCAGTTTTGGACATTTTCCCTGCCTGAAGACAAAGTCCTCTCAGGAACGGTCTTCTGTTTGTTTGCTGCTTTAACCCAGATCAGTGTAGGTAAGATGTGTTTGGCAGGCAAATAGCTCTTCATTAAGACACATAATCTTATGTCTGTCCTTTGATTAACTCCTACAAATGTTTGTTCATCCCAAACATGAAAAGAAATTCAAAAGTGAAAAAGGAAGATTTTAGATTTCGATTCACATGAGAAATGCTGCTAAACAATTGAAACACTGCAGCAAAGCAATCCATGAAGCAAACGAGAAACTTGAGGCTATTTATTTTTCCTGCTCCGTGCTGGATTTGGTCACAACACTGTGCATTAGGAAAAGGTTTCAGCATTTTAGAGTTGCCCAGTGACATGTTTCTGACAGTTATTGTGCCTGGAGATAGATGGTTTACAATCCAGAAAGGACTAGAAGTGGATCTCGCTTTGTATTATTACTGATCATTTCTAAGATTTACTGGTTTGATTTAAGACACTCCTATTCATTTGGTTATTGTAATAAGGTATTAAGATTCAATAAAAAAAAAGGAAAAGTCTGGATGAACAGTCAGTCGTGATAAAAACCATCAATTTAATGGAACAAATGGCCACTTGTGATGACAGGGAGGAGACGTGGTTTTGGCTCTTACACATCCAGGTTGTGACACCGAGCAGTGCACCTCAGAGCTGACCTCATCCCGGCCCGCTGACGGGACAACAGAGACCCAGCCCCCAGGGGTGAGTCTGCCTTTTTGTGCCTTCTCTCCCCATCTGCTCTCCAAGGGGAAGAGGAGCATGAACAAGCAGCCCCTCTGTCTGGAGCACCTCCTAAGAACAGAGACTCAACTCTTTGCCTGGCCTTATCAAACTGCTCAATGAACAGAGAGCAAACACAAAAGTTACAGTGAGCGAGAGAGTAAAGAGAGGGAGCGGAAAAATAGCCAGAAGAAAGAAAGTAAGTCTGGTTTGTACTGGCATGCATACAGGAGCCCATGCATACATGGGACTTGGCAGCATAGTTTGCAGAGGATGACTTGTCATCGACAACTCTTCTCTCTACACAAACACTGTTCACCCCTTCCCTTTCATTCCTATTCAGGATTTTTGGATTGGCTGCGAGGTGTTGATGATCCTCATGACAGTGAGAGATGATGATGATGATGATGATGATGATGAGGATAATGATGATGATGATTGCTTATGTGTTGTTGTGTCATTCTTTAAGCCCACCGAACTAGCGCCGAGAGGAGGTTTGCCCTTCAAATCCACGGTTCAAATCCAGTAGTAAAAAGTAAGAAAATATTTAAGAGCACATGAAAACTTAAAAACACACACTCATCTATTTGTTAGTGCTACACCCCCTCCCACCTATACCCACTCACAAACACACACACACACACACACACACACACACACACTTGAAAGTGCCTGATATGCGAGGCGTGTTGATCCTGTTTATAATGGCAAGTTTCCTGGTGTAAGCCGTTGGTCTCCCCTGGCGTTGGTCTCCCTCTTCTCTCCAGCCCCTCATCTCTAATGCATGAGCCAGCCAGAGAGACCGCAGAGGCCAAAGAACGAGCGAAAGAGGGGAGCGAGGGAGCGAGGGAGCGGGAGCGGACGGAGGGAGAGGCTAACCCTGGCACTGCGGCGCAACACTTTCATATTCTAATAAACCCAACATGAATACACGCATACACTGAAAGGGAGGAAATTGCATTTCTAAAACTCTCTCTGTATCAAAGGGCATACCGCTGAACATCTCTCACACACACACACAGACACACATAAACATGCAGTCCGACATTTTCCAAACTGGGAAAAAAAATGGACTGACACAAACATGCGCACACACACGCGCACACAAGGGAGGCTCAGAGGGATTACAGTCTGCTGACGACAGCAGTTGAATACACACACAGGCATAAAAACACAGAAAACTTCTTAAGAGAAGTTCTGTTTGAGGAAGTTCTAACTAGATGCCAGATGTGCGGGAACAGTGCAAAGCAGTGTCTTTGATCGCACATGTGATGAGAGAAATCATCATAATACGTCACCGAGAGCACGTGGAAAACTAGTGGTAGGTAACAGAAGGGGAAAGAGAGCGTGATGAAGACCGGAGCGCAGGGCACGGCCCCGGAGCGAGGGAGGCAAATATTGTGCAAAACACGCACGCCCAACTCCAACTCAAACGGGTGCCTCATTTCTGGCCTCATCTCCTTTAGAGCAAGCCATTTAATTTCAGGCCGCTGATACCCATCCCTCCTTTCACAAGAGTTAATATCCCATTCTCCCTCCTCCTCTCTGCTGGTGTGTGATGGAGTCTCAGTGACAGCCTGTAATGCGGGCCTGTATGCATTGATTATATGACACCCTCTATTCAGGTGTGCTATTAAAGTTCCCCTCCTCTCTTCCTTTCTGCTCTGCCAGTGGAATAATGTCCAATAATAAGAGGAGCGGGTGACTGGAGCCGAGGCAAGAGCCAGACCGGCCCAGACAGGAACACTAGTTCCCTGGGCAGTGCTAGATGAAGATACGCCCATGTTATTCACCCCAGCACCGTGAGCCGCGGAGGAACAGGCTGGGGGAATGCATAATTGCATTTAAATTACATGAAGGATGCTTTAACTCCCCCCTTGTCTGGCTGCCACTTCCCCCCATGCATGTCTGCACCCATGTAAAAATCAACCCATCACACCTTCCGTAGCTCCCTTCCCCCTACACTCCGTAAGGACGCCCTCGTGTCCGTCCCACCCATGAGCGTAGAGCAATACAAGGCACGGAAAATATGCCGTTAATTAGCGCTCAGTAATGAGTGTGTCTCCATGTAGGTATGCACTATGACGTGGAACAAGAACGTGATAAGGAAATATATCATGTTTTAAACCACACGCTTCCAGGAAAAGTTGAGAACAAATGGAGGGGGAAAAGTATTTATTTATTTATTTTTGGCTGAATAAAGACAAACAAATCTAAAAAAGTATCACTTTTATTGCACTCCTCTTTACAACAAAACAGGTTTTTTTTAATCATGGAAACACTTACACTTACAAATATACTAGACAGAGATTAATCACTGTTTATGGAAAGCAGTGCATACGGCTGACAGAAGACAGCTAAACATACTCCAGCACCCAGTGCATCATAGCAAGGGCCTTAAACCCAGACACAATTACAACAAAAACAAGGGGCACTGCTAACACAAAAGCTGCTGCCTCTGGCAATACAAAGTAAACAGCCAACCAAGCTCCATGGGCCACACCTGCACAGAGAGGTTATTATGATACTTGTACCAAATATCACTGTTTTTATTCAACGTGACTTTGGACAATCCCTCATATGGCAAGACATAAAATGAGAGCAGTGGTGGAAGCTTTGTGGATTTAACATTTGAAGAATGTTGCTTACAGATTACTTGTATTAGTCATATAAATTATACCAATTCAGCAAGAACAGAGGGATCTAATCATTTTAGAATTATTATTTCTATAATTCAAAAACTGCTTGCAATGCCACAGGTTAACCTTTGCCTTCCATCACGAGTATGGAGAAGCAGATTTGTGTGTCTTTGCACAGTTGGTAGCACAGAAGTCTTGATGTTGAGTTCAACGCCTGGTTTCAAGGCATGTCACATTCAGGGTAGGTATTCAGTATATTCTGTAAGTTGTACGATTTTTGCCTTAAATTAAATACAATACTTCAAAAACTGACTGGAAATGTACACTGTATCCTGTAGGTGGGGTTTTAAGGTTGGTACACAAACCCATTATAGTAACTAAAATCAGGTCATATCATACCAGCTGTACCAAGTCTCAGACAGACAACATCTTTAAGCCTTGTGCTCTCACCCACACAGTATTCCTGCTGTATGGCACAGCGGTGTACCTTCGCCATCTCTGCCTTCTCTTTCTGTCTTTCTGAGAAGCTCCAGGCCCAGAATAGAGCTCAGAGCTCTATGGTTTATATAAACCACAATACCTTCTCAGCTTGGATGGAAGGGGTGGGGGTGGGGGGGCACAAGCATCTGTTTTTGTTTGCATTTTATTCCAAAACATAAAATTGAATCAATCTTTTAATACTCTGGATTGTATAAACATGGGAGAGAAGTGCTTGAATAAATATTAAGAATGAAAATGGATTTCTCGCCGACGTCTATTATCTATGTGGTTCATTTATGAAATACCACGGCGGGTGCCAAAATAGGCAAGACATAAAAATACAGAGATAATGTGTTTAGCCTTTTTCATTTCCTTCTTTTTAAGTGAAAGAATAAATATTAGGATTTACATCACATTTACATTTTTATCAAAATCAAGTTGGGCGCCACTAAACCTGCGCGCACCGTTTCTCATGGGTGGTTGCCAGGACAACAGTGAGGAAAATAACATGAGCAACATGACACTGACATCTTAAACAGGAAAATCATTAAAAGCAACATGAGGGGCCAGATGATGCTGTCTGTGCCACAGTCAGTCTGTGACTGATAAACACCACGCCGGATCCATAAATAGACTGATAGCTCTTTCACTGCTCCCACTACAATGCACTCAGTCAGGACGGTTAGTGGGTGTTTTTGTAAAAACGATAGATACAATCCTCTCAATCTCAGAGACTCATAATAGGGGTGTGCAATATCAGACGCAGGGTGAGAGGCAAACACACACACACAAAAACGGCATACACACACCTGAACATATCCCAGGACCATCTATCGCTGGCCGCACAAACACCCACAGACACTTAACTACTTCTCGTGCACACATATATTCATAAAGTATTATGCAGAATAACAGTTTTATGTATTTTAAATGGCATTCATTTACCAACACTGCGGCTAGCCATCAAACGGAAGGGCTATTTTATCCCCTCTGAATGTAGATCAGTCTTCTTGGGTGAGACGCAGGGGGGAGGTACCGGGCATTAGCGAAGTTGGATCTGTCTTCAGCCACTGATTAAACACTGGGCCGGGGGTTGAAGGGAGAGAAAAGGGATGGCATCGGTTGGGAGTGATGCACAAATGCATAATGGAACCATCGCATGAATGCTATGCCTCCATTAATATCCTTTGAGTGTGAGGTTTCCAGATAACAAGAAGCCTTTTCCGTCCATATGTCTTACCTCAGATTTTTTTTTTTTTTTTTTTTTTTTTTATGAGCAGCCCTCTGGTTATTACCGCACGCTGCACAGAGCGAAACAAACTTCACACAGCCGCCCTGAGAACCGCAGCAGATCCTCCACAGCCAGGGAGATGACTTTCTATAGTCTGTGCACGCTCCAGTATGTGTGTATGTATGTGTGTGACAGGTTTATAGGAGTCATTTATCCTGCTCAGCAGGCTAGTGTAGTGCGGAATGGTGGCCTGAGTGCCAGGCGTAGCTTATAGTTGTGTAGCCTTTATGGGCTACATTAAGTACAGCTGAGTGAGAGGGAAACATACAGTACAATACCCTGAGCTCACACGTCATACACACGGAGATTAACTACCTCCTTGGGCCCAGGGCAGGCCTACATCCACTCAGCACAAGACCCTGGCACACTCCCTCCGACACCCGGACATGAGTGAAGGTGCGGGAGTGTGTATGCGGGCCCTGAGATTGATCACGAAAGTTCAAGAAAAAGTTCTGTTAGCATCTGAAGACACTGAGACCCTAAGAATGTCACGAATCAGTCCTATTAATGCTCAGTATATTCAAGATTACAGAGGCCGATTTTGCTCTGAAGCACAACCAGGCAGTGTTTCAGTCCCAGGCGCCGCGATCGAGATGATGAGAGCGATCGGAGCGGGTCATTAAAAAAGCCTCGCTCTCTCTCTTCCACTCCTCTGATCAATCTGTGCAAATAAACACAGCATGGATTTACACGTCACCAGTGGACTGCTCGTTATTGGCTCCGATACCTAACCAAGTCTAGCAGACATACAAATATGCGCACTCGCCCGAACGAAATGCACACGCGTGCGCTTGTTCTCGGACGAACGGGTCCAACAGTCAGGCCATTTGAAAAGCAGTTTCATTCTCTCACTTACCCACTTACAACCCCCCCCCATCAACCACCGCCACCTGTGTCTGCTTTTGTGAAAGCTTCATAAGCGTCGCCTCTTCAACTGTGTTGCACAGTGTAAAAATAGAGGCCATTATATTGCCTAATGCCTACCTGCCAGCCCTCCATGCTCCCTCCTGTACATGAAGGCTTTTACATGATGAGGTGGCTGACATGTTCCACACACATCATCCATTACCATATGTACACGGGATGAGACTCAGCCTGCGCAACTTATACTAATGCATGTTTGGTATGCCCTGTGGGGGTGGGAGACGTGCACGCACACACACACACACACACACACACACACACACACACACATTCGACGCTTGAACAAAGAGACGCGCAAACTCTCTCCCATACAAATATAATGGCAGTGCTGTGATATGGCACTTGTATTAACAGCAGGATGCTTTTAAAGTAAATAAAAACATTATAGCTGGCTCTCTGGGTGACGCTGGGTCCCGCTTCTCAGAGGCTCACTTTGAGGTGTGTGTGTGTGTGTGTGTGTGTGTGTGTGTGTGTGAGACTAGAAGAGGAGGGCAATCCTCTGCGCTGGGGCGGCAGTTCTTCTCTAATTGCCCCTCTAGGTGCCTGTGTGCTGGAGAGCTGAACTGGGGGTAAACACAGATCTAGAGATGATTAATAGCCAGAGGTCAGGGCGGAGCACAAACAGGCAGAGAGGCTGAGACCTCACTCCAGCCCGCTGCGACCGTCCAAATCCACACACCAACGCGCACACACCCCGCACGCCTGGAAAGTCCATTTTTTTCTACAGTCGATCTCTAAACGTGTTCACGCCCACACATAAAAATCCAGCAAGATCTATCACCGGATTCCCCTCAGCAGAGCGGAGAGTGGAGAGGTAGGAGATAAACGAAGAGGTAGACAGTGCAGGTCAGTCAGGGGTGAGGGTGAAAGGTAAAGTTGAAGGGTGAAGGGGAAGGGTGAGGGTCACAGAGTCGGGCCACAGCAGAAGTCCTTAACGAGCCATGATCAATACATGAAGAGGAAACCCTGAGCTCCCGTTTCTTCTGCATCCCCACGCAGCTGTAGGTGGTCTCCCGAAGATCGTACGCCGTAGCAGAGACGGAGAGAGAGACGCACATCCTGCTTCTATTACATCCCCACTTTGTCTTCTCTGTCCCCTGACAAACGCGTACACGCACGCTCCTCTCTTCCCCGTGTTACGTCCCACACACACGATTTCTATCTCTCGCGCCAATCTGCACACAGCGACGCACGGCACATCCCCAGCTGAATGGAGTCAGGTTGGGCGGCCCTTCATTTTTCATGCAAACGGTAATTTAGTGAGACTGCCTATTGATTGAGCGCCGCTTGTCTCCCAAACAATGCCACTTCAATCAGCGGCCCGTGGGGGGAGGGGGGGGGGGTGGAAGGGTAGGAGGAGATGGAGGGGAGGAGGTGGGGAAGAGGAGGGAGGGCTGCCGATAGCTGCAGTGACTGATTTAAGAGATGGATAAAAAGCAGATACGTCCCCCGCCCCTGTACTGATTAATGACAGTGGCCAGTGCAGCCCTGGACTATGCATCATGATTTAACCACCAGCCCCTCATCTAAAGATTAGCGTGCACGCACGCACACACACACACGCACACACTGTAAGAGCACCCACACACATACACACTGTGTGCTGTACCACACAGAGAGACAAGACATGGAAGGTGTGAACAGAAGAAAGGGAAGCGAAGCAGTGAGATAGACAAGCGAAAGGATCCTGCACAAGGCCGTGGGACTGTGTTGAGATGGCTGTACTGAAAATGCCGCGGCAGAAATTTGCTTTTCAGAAACCAAACTCAGCAGCAGCCGTGGATATACAGGAGACAAACGAGGAGCCAGGTGTAACCAGCACGGTCAAATAACATGATGCACTCTGGGAACCTGTTTACCAACCAGTGTAATTTTCTTGCCAGTCATGTAGCTCGCTGTGTGCACAGTCAGCTGGACGAGGCAGAGAGTTCAGGGATAAGAGTGCAGGTTTATGTGTGCTGCTGTGGTAAGAGGTGTGGAGGACGGCAGGGGTGTCTGCTACACCGGCCTCCCACACTAGTTGAAATCTTGCTGTCAAAGCAGAGGAAAAAAGAATGTCCATCACAGTTTTTCCCTTTCTGAGATTACATCCAATGCCTTGTTATGTCCATCCAGTTTAAAATCCATAAATATACAGATTACTTTTATCTAAACCAGAAAGAAACCAAAATTTTCAGGATGCCTAAATAAGGAATAAGAATGAATGAGGTTGAAACAAAGGCAGAACACATTTCACCATGGCAATATATGCGAATGAACATCCCAAAAAAAAAAAAAAATGAAAAAGAAGTTGGAAAAGGAGGTAGAAACTTTGTATTTATTTTTGATAGATGTTAAACAGGTAAAGATTTGTGTATAAAACAGAAGAAATGTTTGATTTGTTAGGGGACAGAGAGAGCGCTGGAGAAAGAGCACTTTTCTCTCCGCTGCAGAATTTGGTCCTGTATCATCTCAAACAGAGAGCCACGAGCAAAGTCTGACATGTTTTCCTTCACATCACCACCAAAAATCTACAAGGGCGAAGAAGTATGGGGGATTCAAAGTGAAAAAAAAAATCTCTGATGACCTTTCACAACCCCAGTGTTCCTCATCCAGCCCATCACTGCCCCGAGTCCAATCCAACCGGGACAAACCAAACAAAGCAGTCAAGTGTCACAGTGTGCTCGAGTGCAGTGTAGAAACCTTGAGCGCAATGTAAAGTTGTGTGAGGGGGGGGAAACACCGACTGGAGGATTGGAGCCCCTCCCCGTGGCTGCTAAAATATTCATCAGACTCCCTGAAAGCGTGTCTGCTAATAGTTATACATGGAGCAGGAGAAAGAAGTGGGAAGGAGGAGGAGAGCAGAGGGGTGGGAGCAAGGCAAGAGGAGGAGAAATTGGGGAGATGAGCGATGCTCCCTGTGTGCATGTCAGCTAATAGTCAAACAAGAAGCGCTATGAGGGAGGGGGGAAAAAAACAGGAAAAGGAAGAGAGGGAAGTGAGGAGAGCGCTTGTTTAAATTGTCTGGGACTGGAATCACAGGGGATGGACCTCGTAAAAAAAAGGAAAAGAAAAAGTGAGGAAAAGAGCAGGACGGAGGGAGAAAGGGAGAAAAAGAAGGCGACAGAGAAAGAGAGATAAAGATTGAGAGAGAGTAATCACTCCTTTTCCTCCTCCCCTGCCATCACTCGTGCCTCCGAGCTGCATTTCAGATTGATTAAAAGCCCCTCTTGTAATTGTCAGATCTTGTAGGAACCATCCATGTGTTTGTCTGTGTTTGTATGTGTGTAAAAAAGGGGTAGGTGTGTATGTGTTGGTGGGGGGGGGGTTCATCTATGTGAGCAGGGTAGAGGAGAAACCCAATTTCAATCACATCAACCAGTGTAACAGTAGCCCCTTCAATAGCTACCAGTCAACCGCATCAATCAGAGCTCCCACTCAAGCCAAGAAATATTGTTGATGAGGTTTTGTCTTTACAAACAGCAGCCCAGGTAGCCAAAGCTCCATCTCAGTATCCTACTGACGAAAAAAAAATAATGAAAAAAAAAATACATGTGCATAAACACGCACACAGTCATTTGCCCAGTCATTAAAATGAGAAACGGCCAGCGGTGGAGGAGCTGTTGAAATACCATTAAGAAATGGAGACAAATGCAGTGGATCCCAGGCTGCTACGGCAACCTCACTACAGTAAATCAGACAGTGACGAATATTACCAAGACCGGGCGGCACGCATACGTACCCACAAGCGCACACACACACACACACACACAGGCGAAAAGCACACACACGCACTCGTCCTCACACAAACTGTACAAGCAATCTGTGAGGTACCTACCAAAAACGCTCCTTCGGTGGATTAATGAGTAATTATCCTAATTAAATGTTTCCTGATCATCCGTTATGATATATGGATGATTATTATGTTCAGAGATGATTAAATGATAGTATAACAGTGCGGTCTGGTATCATTTCAAAGAATTAATGAGCGTTTGTACAGAGGAACCATGTGGAAATAAGGCACAAATTAAAGATTGAATTAACTTTGATTTAATCAATTCAGGACTAATCGTGACCTGCAGTAACAGAAAACTTTCTCCCGTTTAATCACAGATGGAGACGTACATTTTGCTCGTTTTTTTTCTTCCATTTTTTGGGGTTTTTTTTTTGTTTGTTTGGCTGTTCGTCTACAAGCAGAACACTCACAAAAAAAGCCCAAAAAAGTGAAAAAGGAAACAAGTGCATCCTCTGCAAACACAACTGGTGCCAAGAAGACCTTCTGCAGGGCTTTTAACCAAATCAATATATCACACAGTGCAATTTAGCAGACAGTGACTATAATGCGGAAAAACAAATTATGCAAACCAGAAAATGACATTCCACTCAAAACACTGCAAAGCCGACTCTGTTGGCAGCGGCAGACACACGCGCCCAAATGCATCCTGTGCAGGCGTTTTCCTCAGTCAGAGTGTGAGGGCGCACTCCTCGATTTTGATTCTTTTGATCGTCTCAAGCCATATCTCCTCTTATGGCCACTTGATCGTGTTACTTAGCCTAATGTAAACCAATAAACAAGGCTAACCTTGTAAGCAGGGTCGATGCTTATTTAAAAGCTCATTGATTAACAGTTGCGATTATTGATCATGCCATGTGGCCCAGACGGGACTGACAGATCTGATAGGTCAGGGTCCAGATTCACGCAGACAGACAAGACAGACAGGTGGACGGCAGGAGAGAAGGGGGAGAGGCAGAGAATATGAAAGACACACACACATACCTATACACATACACACGCAGGCACACACAGACAGACACACTCAGATGCAGTCCCTCTTCTCAATCATGTACTAACTTGAAGAGATTATTTGGAGTATCAACTTATTATCTGTACAGTGCTTGAACCTCTTCAATATTTTTGCCCTAACCCCTATCTCCCGCTCCGCCGCCTGATTCGCTTCCCCACACAGTTCACTGCAGAGCAGAGGAGTTGCATGTGAAGGAGATAGTAAGCAGTAATATTCAATTATTGTATGCACAGCGTCCCCGTCCCGCCCTAAATTGATTTCTTTCAGAACGGGAGGCATCGCTCAGCACTGACACACAGCCATGTTTCCCCCATCTACCACATCCCACGCAAATTACTCCTCCATCTGCTCTCCCTCACCGCACCATGCATTTACCCCCATCTCCTCCCTGCTTCCCTCTCCTCTCTTCTCCTCTTCTCCTGTCTCATCAACTCCTCATCTTCTCCTCTCCTCTCCCCGTCAAAGTGCACAGCGATCAGCGGCTGGCGCGGGCCCCGGCTCCCATGCAGTACATTTAATCTGTCTTTAATCTCTTTGCATTGTAATGGGAAATGGTTTTGTGTTTTACTATTTGATTGAGGCTGCGAGCCCGCCCCTCACCACCGCGGGACTCTGTGTTTAGGAGTGGGAGGTGTTTTCAATTTTGCCCTTGCTCAAATAGTCTTTTATCAAAGAATTCATATCAGTAATTTGAGTCTACATATTAACCAGGCTGTTTGTAAGTGGCCTAATAGGAAAATAGATAAGAGCGGAGAGAGACAGATAGAGCCGGAGAGAAAAATGAAAACTAGCTTCCACTCCGGAATTTTAAGGGGAAAAAAATACACTGAATTAAATGGCTGCTGAAAATGTCAACATTTTTCATTGTAATATTCTGGATAAGTCTGAAGAAAAGGTTGATAAATACCTGGAATGTGGCTCATCTGTGAAAAAGAGAGCGCCGGTTTCTCCTGGAGGTGGTGCACAGCAGTTGTGAAACTTTTCTCCTGTCAGGTTATACCATCATCATAAAGACCTTTACAATTGTACCTTTAATAAAGCCACACAGAGAGGGAGCAGGTCTAATCAATACTTCATATAGCGGGGATTATTGTTTGTTCAGTCTCAACATAGATTCAAAACATCCAGGCTCGATAGTCATGTAAAGCTAGAATTGATTTGTTCATAAAAGCAGTGAAATTTTTGATGTTGGTGTCACGTTTACGATTTTTTTTTCTCCTGCGCTGCATTTTCTATTCATACGCACATCGTCATTTTTTCCCCCAAAGAACAGGCCTGAAGTTAACACTGAATGGCATTTACAGTCTCTGATGGTTAAAATCAACAAAGAAATCCAAACATGCATATAAACACATGCACAAACACACGCACACACACGTATGCACTGTCACACACACCCACACACACATTTACACACACAGCTTCCTCTCTCTCTCCTATTCTAATTAAAGGGACCTCTCTGCCCTGGGTGTGTGTGTGATATTGACACTTAGCTCCGTACAATAAACTTTATTGGCAAGCCCTGCTTGATTACGGCACTAAACTAGAATAACAAGGAATATGGGAGGAGGGGACGTGGATTATATACTAAACAGACATTAGTGGGCTCTATTCAAATATCTGGTGCATTTTAATAGGAAGCCCGAATGGCCTCTGTCTCTGAAGGACCTGTGTAGGAACCAGCAGCAAAGCGACACCGAAAACACACGGCACACAAATAAAAAATGACATGGGCGAAATACATACAATAAGAGGAGAAAAGAGATATATATCCAGGGATGGAGGAAGGGAAAGAGGGATAGATTTCCCGTCATTAATGATCTATGGAAAATCCTCTGTCTATTTTCAGATATACTGTTAATGGCTGCTCGCTGCCATTAAAATCGTTGCTGTCCTGAACTCAGCTATTCACATATTGGCTGCTGCTTCATCTAATATTCATCTACTGGGGGTCAATGGCAGTGGTGGCATGCTTAATTTGTATGAACATATTAAGGATGGAGAAGAAGAGTTGAGTGAGATTCAGCAAACACAGAGTTTAGACACGTATTGCACCTCAAAAAGCATCGAGGTCCCGGCCAGCTTTTGTTGCCCTCTAACAAAATTTTCAGCAAAATGAAAATAATAAGTATGTCTTTGTGTTCACTGAAAGAAAAGAAGTCTTCCTAAGTCTCCAAAAACAGAAATGTGTAAAGCAAAAAAAAAAAATGTATAGAGATGCAGTGAGAAATAGTTTGTCTCTTCTCAGCCCTAGTGACAGAGGAAACCTTTTAAAGAGAACTTTATTTCCTCAGCAATGCTGCCACAAACAATACCAGGAGGCAAAGACTTCTGCAAAGGCCTCTTCATCATGAACATTAAATCAACATCACAATTACTAAACCTATACCGACAGATGAAGCAGAGGTTGGTGTGTTGTGCATTCGCAAAATGCAAAACCTTAACTTTGTCTCCTAACTTTAGATACTTTAGATAAAAATGACAAGGAAAGGATTTAAATCAAAGATCCAGTCAGTCATTATGTATGACTGGTGCACTGCAAATCAAGTTTACATAAGTGACACAGAACCAGTGGCTAAGTGCATCCCACTATTATCAAAAAGTTTAACAGAACGGCAAAAACAGCCTGTGATAACAGCAAATGAACCGCAGCTGCCACGTTCACCCATCGACTGACTCTGCTCAGTCAGTTGAACTACAATGACCCCTACTGGCCTAAAATGGTACTGGGCTGGTATGATCATCAGACAAAGAGCTTGTGCTTCACTGCGAACTTGTGGCATTCACAAAAAACCAAAACAAAACACAAAGCCAGGGGTGAGCGAAATGATCGCTCTGTTTTCCTTCATGTGATGTAAACTCTTTATTCTCCCCCATATCAAAACTCTCAGTCCTGTTTTTAATTGATTTGGGTTGCTTTCATTTCTTTCTTTCACTTCCACTCTACTCCCTCCCTCTCCCTCTCTCTCTCCCTCTCTCTCTCTCTCTCTCTCTCTCTCCCTCTCTCTCTCTCTCTCTCTCTCTCTCTCTCTCTCCCTCTCTCTCTCTCTCTCTCTCTCTCTCTCTCTCTCTCTCTCTCTCCTCTCTCTCGAGGCCTTGGCACCCTCGGCAGGGCCTTTCCCGCTGGGTGCGTTGGCAGAGCTCCGTCTCTGATTCACCCACAGCGTGCCCTCTGGCTTCACAGGCTGGCACAAGGACACGGAGCGAGAGTTGAGAGAGGAGGGCAGGGCAGGAAGCACGGCGCTACAGACGGATAGGGCCAATATATATTACTGAAAGATAATCACAGAACAGGTGAGCGGTTTGAGTCTGGTTATTTGATGGCGCAGGCGACGGTTTTAGGCCTGTAGCTTTTGCGAGCAAGGCGGAAAGCGCGAGACTGGGGTGGCGGGAGCTACACTCTGTCGGTCTGCACGTGTGTCTGGAGGAGGACGTTAGCGAGCGAGACACACATGCGGCCTCACCTTGAGGAACCACTGACCCCACACACCTTTATTGCATCTCCAATTAGAGGCGCAGGGAGGAGGACGGGAGAGATACAGAGAGGGAGAGACGGAAAGAGAGAAAGGAAGAGGGGGGAGAGATGTATTTCATAAATGTAGTTCCATAAAGAGCACTGACCCAAATGGCATTCAGTAATTCTTCCCTGTGCCAGAGGAGGTGGGATAATCAGAAACTTCATCAAGTTCACTCCTTCCTTCTCTCCTTCCATGCGTCTACAACACCTCCTCCTGTCCCGCCCTCTGCTGGAACGTCTTAAACAAAAATCGCGTGTAATAACGGCGTAACGTATATGGCGCATCCAGAACACGCATCAAAGAACATCCCCCTAACCCCCCCCCCCCACCCACCACCACCACCGCTTCATTTTAATTAAACAAGTTTCCTCCACTCAGAGTCTCGCCATCTCTCATCTCTTTGATCTGCTTCCACCCGAATCACAGTAAAAGAAACCGTCCTCCACTTTGAGAAAGTTGTTGGTGTTTGATTCTGAAGACTTCCAAGCAGAAGTGGTACAGCATTGATTTCACGTACACAAAGAAATCACGGAAAATACCCCCCAAAAAATATCCCACTACACCATAACTACAACACCTTATGATCCATATGGGTCCACAAATAAAAGCAGAACAAATTCCTTTTTGAAACTGTTCAATAAATTCAAATCTGTCTTCACGACAATGTCGGTAATACATATCAAATCTGTCACAGCTGTGTGGAGATGGATATGGGAGGGTAGAAATCTGAAAGAAAATAATACAATTAAAGTGTGTCTCAAGCGCCAAGTCCCCATCGATCCGATCGCTCTCTTTTTCAATACACTATGGACTTAACATGGACTTATTCTTTCTTAAGCACAACTGGGGTCGGGGCCACTACCTCCCCCCCCGAGTGCAACACTGACACAATACTTCAAAAGAACATTTTGTTTATATGTTCAATACCAGAAACATCAATAAAATTATCCAATCATTAATTTCCAATTCAATACAAATTTAATGCAGAGCCACGGAGTAGCCAGCTCATATCCAATAAGGACATCTATCCCCAATCACTCAGCTCGGTGCCTCACTCACACACACACACACACACACTTATCAATGGGCCTGTTCCTAAAACAGCTATTCCTCACAGACTGACTCAATACTGTGTGTGTGTGTGTGTGTGTGTGTGTGTTGGGGGGGACTTTCTGAAGCACAACTGTCAAGGTCAGAGTCTTGACACTTTGGTCACACAGGACCATGGAACCAGTGGTGGAGGACTGTATGTGGTAACACTGCCTTCTAAAACTTACAACCAGCAGTTTGCATGCATCAGAAAAATAATCTTCAAGCATCAAATGCAAAAACAGTCTTGTTATGTAGCAGAATGGACCCTATCAGAGTTACATTATATAACTTCATTAGATTATTACTGATACGTGTCAAAGGATGATATTCTGCTGCATCAACTCTCATCCACTTTTAAAGTGTTCATCTTCAGGTCTGACAATATGATAGAGTTGCGATGTTAAATTGGTGGAGTATTATTTTAGCTACTTTGTTAATCTATACAATTCATCACATTTCATTTACTGGTCGCATATTTTACTGTATATGTAAAATCTTCACTAACTAACTGTTGCTGAAGTTAAGTTGAGTTAAATAAAAAGGTCCCTTGACATGTAATGGTAAGAAGTAGAAACTAGCAGAGAAGAGAAATAGTACCTGAAAACTGTAGTTAAGTACAGTAAGTTAATAAAGGTCACAGTACATGAGCACAGAGGAACAGTGGGTGGACAAGGCAGTGAAAACACACAAACATCTCACGGCTCCTGTGAGGAGCTCTCGTGCACTCCGCTCAACAGGCTCGTTCACGGTCAGTCCTCAGATCAATGGCAGGTACAACAGTTCTATGCTCGATGATGCAATCTATAGCTCTCTGTTGCATGTGATTAGAAAACGCGTGGAGCCGCCATCAGCATCGAACGTGGCGCAGCTGAGCCGGCGCCTGCTGCAACCCCGGCACGATGCGGATCAGGCGGAGCCGTGGGCCACGCGTGTGTTTTTAACGCGTCGGACCCGGCGAGATGACACGAGAGCCGGCGGTTCACGGGTCAAGTAGAGTCAAACCAGGTAGGCGATTGGCTGATCAGGTCTGAGTGTAATGACTAATCAATGGGTGAATGCATTAGCCTAATCTAATGGGCCAGGTGGGAGTGGACAGCGCCAGACGCATGGAACACATGATTGAGCACAACATGCAACAGCAAAGCAATCAATAACACACAGAGTGGTCTAACCCCAAGGGGGGGTGTGTGTGTGTGTGGGGGGGGTCCCCACTACTGGAATGACTTGCTCCACATACATTTAGGAGGCGCTCCGTATGTGTGTACGCGTGTAAATATGTATGGATGGCTGGTTAGGGGAGGACAGAAAGGAACCAAGCTGTTTTAGTCTGATTGATTGGATTATGAAACGAAATGAGGGAAATCAAAGCCTTTTGTTTCTGGCCGGCACGCTCACACATCTCAGTGAGTAGCCTCTACCCACCTAACAGAGAGAGAGAGTCAAAGAGAAAGTGATTTTTTTATGCAAAATGCTGACAAACCAAGCAAAATGGGAAATACAGGAAATGAATAACCACTCTGTGCAATCAGGGGAAGGAGAAATGAGACGCTTCATGCAGTATTTAGGCTCGTCCCAGGAGAAGAGGCACCTTCAACCGTCACTCAGGAGCATGATGGGAAATCTGTGTGTGGGTTAAAAGCATTGCGCGGCTCTCTGGTACTGGTCTCCACATTACCGAGGTCATCCACATCTACAACCCCGATCAGATGAATGTGTTTTAATGCAACGCGTGTCATGCCGAAAAAATGCATATCGCAAAGGGAGGAAAAAATCTAACGGCGAAATTAGTTCAGTGAAGCTTATTTTTCTTGTTTTGACTGATATGACTATTAAAAGGTGGCCAAACACTCATCAGCTCACAAAGAGAGAAAGAGAGGGAGCGAGAGAGGGAGAGAGCAAGAGGGAGAGGGAGATGACAGGTTAGGGACAAGAGCCAGTCAGAGCAGAGGACAGGCCTGGGTCAATACTTGCAGCACATAATGCTGACACTGCACTGCTCAACACACACACGCGCACGCATTCACGCACACACACGCAAGCACACACACGCACGCACATTTTCACATGGACATGTAAACAAAAGATAGAGAGACATCAGACCAATCAGTCAGCCGGTGTCAATATTTAAAGAGGAAGACAGAGAAAAGGCGAGAATGCGTGTGAAAGTGTGTGTGTCTGTGTGTTTCCGTGTGCGTGTGTGTGTGTGCGTCAGACAAAGCCAGACTTCCCCTCACTTAAAGGACGAAAGATAGCTAAGATTTCACCCCTGAAATTTCATGTGGAATAAATATTTTCCGCCAGAAAAAGAGACAGATTTCAATATAAAACTCTTAAATGTTCACAGCACTTAAAGGGTTACTTCAAATAAATCACGAGAAAATATTTTCTCACTAAAGCCTCAAGGTTTCTGGCAGTGAACTTTTGTTGAGCTACATTTATGGTTGAAATTTGAAGAAACTGAAATGTGTCTGATTAATTTTCCAGGGTAACAGGAACTGACAAGTTGCTGCTAGTTTTTTTAAGTTAAGTTTTCATTCCTGTGAGCAACATGCAACAATCCTTTAACCTCTACTGTATTTAGGTGTTGGTAAGGCCACATAGTGATTTCTGAAAACAATTTAGTGTTTACAACTACACTGACATTTTTTTTAATCTCATTTATTAGTCAATAAATCAATTAACTGGTTGACAGAAAATGAAGTGACAACTCTAATAATCAACTAATCATTTTCCAATTTATTTTATGTATTTTTAGCATGAGCAAAAATGACTAAAATCTTGCTGATTCCAACTTCTCAGATGAGAAGTTTTCTTATTGGCGTATGATTGTCGGCTGGGCAAAACAACAAATCTGAAGACATCACCGTGGTCACTGCAAACAGTTTCTGTTATTTCCTCTACACTGCCAAATAAAACAATTAACTGCTTAATTAAAAAAATAATAATCTGCACATTAACAGGGAAAATCGAGCGATGAGTCTGCGATGCTGTGCCCATACAATGTGTGTGTGTGTTGTGCGTGTGCACCCGCGCTCACAGTAAGAGAGGTCTGTGATAGGGGCCTCTCCATCTTGGAAATGAATTTGCGTGCGGTGCCTTATTGAGTGAGGTGCAGTGTTTAAGTGAAACTGATGAGAGATGTGTGAGCAGTGAGGACTGGGCTATAAGTATGTGGCTGGGGTCACAGGTTAATCCCTATTGATTCACTCCACCGTCTGCATGCAGCCACACAGGAAGACAAGGAAGGAGAGGCCTGCTTTAGCTCGCTATCGCAGAGCACAAACGCAGGATAAAAATCACTGCATGCGCGCACACACACACACACTCAATCCGATGCTAAGTACGGTAAGGGTAGGAAAATTAAGCATATCATTTAATCTCTAAATAGGTAGTTAAACACCTTCTACTTAGAAAGATTGCGGACCACGACCTCCTAATATCCATGACCTCCTCAGGATCAATGAAAGATGTGAGATGAGTGATGAGCACATTATCAGCAAGCAAATATATATATATATATATATATAAAAAGAAGTACATGGGTTTTTTTCTCTGCAAACTTTTACACGAGCAACACACGTGAAGGTGCAGCCACAATAAAAAAGTGTGGCAACAGATTTGAACCCTCACTTTAAACTATGAGATGCCAGCAATCCCCGACAGAACGGCAGACCAGACCACAGGGCGTTTGATGAGAAACCCAAATAACAGCCGGACTATGGCTGCATTTATAAACAAGCTCCTCACAATTTCACCCAAGAGAAGGAAAGGTGAAATATTACATTAATATGAACAACTATTAATAATACCTCCCCCCCCTTTTCTTCCCACCTCTTACCCCATCACTCCTTTCTCTCTCTCCATCTCTATCTCACTCTCTCTCTCTGTCTCTCTCTCACCCTCTGCCTCTAATCCTATCATGCGGGCAATAAGTGTATGCACCATGAGCACATTTAATTTCTGCGGTTGGTTTTCAGCGAGCCCAGAGGTGAGCCTTAATAAGGATCAATGGCACTTTATCTGGGACAGCACCCACTTCACAGCATGCAAATTACACAGCAACCCTTAAAAAAAGAAATGGATTTAATTAAAAAATGTAGAACCACAGGCTCTGGAAATTCAATTAAAGGATTTATGCAAAGGTTGGCTAGCTTTTTGTGTTGCAGTTCCTGCTTATATAATGAGCTTTTCATATTAAAAATCAATAGGTAATCTGGGCTAGGGGATCGGCTGCTTATGTACATTTTTGAAATCAATTTGAAAAATAGTCCATCAGCCCCGTGTCACAACAAAGAGGGGAGGGAGCGGTGTGTGCGCGCTCGTGTGTGTGTGTTTGTGTGTGTCAAGTTGGGGGTCAGTGTTAGGAACGCAGCAGAAGTGGACTGTTGAGGAAGGGGTGATAGGTTACGTCTTCCCTTTCTCAGGGTCACAGGAGGAAAAGCTCCGAAGTTGTGAAGGTAAAAGAGTCAGGGGGGTTGGAGGAGGCGTGAGGAAGTGAGAGGCTTTCTCTCTGGCCAGGTCAGTTTCTGGCTCTTTGGCCTGTTCTGATCCCTTCTATTAGTCAAAGAGAGTCCCTTGGCAATGGGGGTCTAGCTGGCTCTGACCTGTGGCTCTGGGGTAATTTAGCCCAGCCCCGACTCGGGTTCAGCCCAGACTCAGACTGAGGAGACCTCCTAATGGCCTCCCTGAGGCGTCTCGAGCACGGAGGAGGTGGGTTAAGGCCTTTAAGTAATGTTTCTTCACAAACAAAACTCAGCCCATCACAGAAAGATACTGGAGCTTCCAAAGAAGCAAAAGGCAAAACTCACATGCCCTGTTCAGAAAAATATTACAAAAGGAACATTATTGACAAAAATAATTCTATTTTGTAGTATTAAACAGCTGCAGAATTACATTTCAGAGGGCTTGATTCTTAAAAATCGCTTTGTTCCTTAATTTCCTCCACTTTCCGCGGGGATATTGTTCATGCCTCCTTCACACTTATGTTGTATAACTGTACGCAGGCAGGAGGGGTGAATGACTGACTGCATACAGTAGCAGACTGTCAGCATTTGATTGGTTCTTTATTGATCCAGACACGCTCTCCATCACATCAACTCATCCACAATAAACCATTTACACAGTTTCCCTGTGCAATGGACCACGTAACCAGGCCTCAGGCCATCTCTGTTCACCCACTGTGCGGGTGTTAGTGGGTCTGCACGTGTGTGTGTCTGAGCATGTGTGTGTGTGTTTTTTTTTAATGAAATGGTATCTCTGTGGACAATAATCCCAGTAACAGGATTGGGCAGGAACACATATGTCAATACAGCCAAATGGGATTGTATGCTTTTATCCATCCCCACACCAACACGTCTCTCTCTCTCTCTCTCTCTCTCTCTCTCTCTCTCCAATAGTGCAGCAGCACAGCAGGGAGTGTCTGGCATGGATATCACATTCATTTTATCTAGTTTCTCAAAAATTATCTAAAACATGCCCTCTTTAGGAAATCGGTGTCTCATCAGAGGATCACTTGAGTATGTGAATCTCATACCAATGTGTAATAGTCTGTCTCCACCGCTGAAGAGAAACTTACTGAGTGCCCCCCCCCCTCCCCCCGTGTAGCTCCTAATCATCCAAGAGGACTCTATTACAAGGGCCTGGCAGCTCATCTAACCCCGCAGAGGACAAGGGGGGCTGGCAGGGAGAGTGGAACCTCTGCTCTTCCTTCTTTCCACATGGTTGAGCACCACGCACAACACCAGCACACACGCTCGCACACAGGTTGCCTGGGTGTGCGGCAGAGCCCCTGCAACCGCGCGCTACACCACATAGCTGGTAGAGCACCTGACCTCATGTCCGTCTGCAGGAGAGAAGCTATTAAAGAAGACTGAAGTAACGGTGGCTGCTGGGCTCACGTACGGCCCCAGCGCCACTGTACGTCTGTTACATGGTAATGCCGATGTCTTGGTCTCAAGATCTGTCTCCGGGGTTAACCTCTAGAGGAGCAGCAGAAAGCTCCTGGTCACAGCAGGCAAGGCTCAGCAGAGGAGGCACCAGCGGTCCCACAACTCCTGACTGAACAACCATTCCTCTCTCGCAGCCCCCGACCGCTGCTGCCTGGTCAAAAGTTCAGCCTGTGCATATGTAAAAAGGTGGCCTGGTGCCCGAGGCAGGATCCTGGGTAAAATAATCATGCTAAAACGCTAAGAAGCATGGGACGCAGCGAGAACGCTGATGAAACTGGCCCCTCCGGGGAAGGGGGGGGCCGGAGTGTCTGATTGGACCAGCGGAGCCTCTTAGGCCTGCGCCCATAACAGCCCCCCCCCGCTTCCCCTCTTTCCATCCATTACAGTGGATGATGAGGTACTGCCCACGCTGTCTGTGCCTATAGTTAAGGTATAGATTTGATGAGTATAGGCTGAGCCCAGCTGCTCAGAGCCTGAGGGTACACTGATCCTGAGGGAGCTATCAGTCAGTCAACAAAATGTCACGGGGTCAGCATTACAGCATGACAAGACGGTGACAACTTCACAAAGGTTACGGCCCAACTCATAACTGCAACAGTCACTCAAACTCATGATGTGCCTTTTAAATGTGTGTCCAGTCTGAGTTTTGGCTTCAAAGCGTACCGTCTAATAACTTCTACAGCACGCGCGTGATGGAGAAAGGCCTTAAAATCCTATCCTACATCAAATAAATCAATCAAAATCTGTGCCAATCAAATGTTAGGCATTAAATCGCTGCAACTAAGTTGCAGAACTGCGATAACGGCTGGCTTTTGCCTTTCCCTCACGCACACGCACACACCGCTGCAGGCCAGATAATTCAGCACTGATAATCACACCAACGGACACAGGGAAAACTCCCACTCTAAACACGCTGAATTAAAGAAACAGGAGTCACAGGCCTGGTCGCACAATCTCTGATAAGTAGATCAAGGCGCAGGGAGGGGAACATGATGTTAGTGAGAGATAGTTTGGCTGATTAAAATGTCATGGCTCTTTATAGATGCCTTTCTCAACTCAGCAAAAATGGAATCAGCTCTCTACATCAATAGCAGAGTGGGCTGCGCACCCCGCTTAATGGAGAAGTTTCTTTCCCCTTAAGTCAAATCCACAACACACAGGATGCGAAATGTAAGAAGTCAAAATATATTTGGGTGATGTGCGAAAAAACAGAAAAAATATCTTAAGCAGTAACGGATGAAAGTGAAGTGCTGATTAAATACCAAAGCGTAAAATACAACTAATGAGGGAGAAAGGCCTGAACAGGACTAGATGACATGTAGCTCCAGGTGTTTCAGTCATCCCCACATTGTGAGTGAGTGTGTGTGTGTTTGTGTTTGTGTGTGCGTGTGCACGCTTCACTGTACATCACTCCACCTGTGCTCCTATAAATCAAACCTGTGTTTTAAATGAGAGGCTGCTTATTTGCTGGAGAACACACACGGGGGGCTCCGTGATTGTTTTTTTGGAGTCGACATTCTGCTTATGTTTGCATCCCAGAACAATCTCCGCGGATCCCGCAAGCGTACGCAAGCAATTAAAGCGATACCATCTTCATATCCCCGCAACCAATAACTGAAATAATATCACTGTTTTATTAAGCCCCTTAATGTGGGGGCAGAAGGAGTGAGGAGTGGGATTTTAAAGAGGATACACTTTTAGGGGCCTTATCAACCCCAGATTTAAATAAGAGCAAATGCTCAGCTTAGGGGCGTGTCTGTGTAGCTCTGTGTGGGTCTGTGTGTAAGGCTGTGTGTCTACGTGGCCTTTATCAGACATGAGTTTCAGCTAATCGCTGTGTCAGCACGCCAGAATTTAATTAGTAGCTCTACCTTTGTCCTTTAATATTTACCAACATCTACACTACGTTTAATTAACCACGTGTAGAAGAGCCACTGCCCGACTCTGGAAGAGAAACCACTCTGCTAATTGCATCCGTGTGCTCACATCCAAAACGTTAACACCCTTTTCCTTAGTCACGCAGACAACGCGGAAGTGTCATCCACCCGAGGGCACAGTCGCCATCTGATTAAAAAGCGGCGGAAATTGACTCATACCAGGTTTTGAAGATGAAAACAGCACCACAAGTGATGACAAATAAAAACTTAGAAAACTGTTAAATACAAGTAAAGATGGGGGGGGTTGTGACAGAAAGAGTCAAACTGAGGAAATGTTCGGCTCTGGCGTTTTGTGAGAGGTGCTGAGGAGCAGCTCGTCTCATCTCTCATCTGATGTCAGAGCCAGGAGAGACAAATGACGGCCCGAGGCCTTGTGTCTGTCAAACGTGATGGATCAAAACAACGCTTCGCTAAAACTCCACCACGCTGCCTTTCAACACATCACATTTTTCCCTTCAGTGCAAACACTAAATTGATAAACGATGACGAGCGGCTCAGGGAGAGATGTAACAGTCAAACTAAAGCATATATTAGGAGGCTGTGGAGCCTAAAGGGGAGAGTTCTGCTATCCACCGAGAAGTCCCACAGAGCAGAGGACACAGTACAGAACAAGATGAATCATGGCGTCGGAATTTTATCGTTCATATCCAAACCGTGTGAGGACATTAACCCCGGGCACCTGACGTCACCTCATAAGCACACACACACACACACACACACACACGTGCTATGAACGCTCTCACACATATAGTTCATGTAGACATACAGACTGTTCACCCACAAGTAGCACAACAGTTGCTGCTCTGAGCTAAGCGAGAGACCAAAAAAATAGGATGGAAAAGGTCGGTTTTAGAAACATTTTTGCAAATTGCTGGAGTGAGCTGGAAGTCACAGTCTAATGAAACCAAAAGACAGCAATTCTGAGTCACTAAAGATCATGACACTGCACAACAATGGCCTTGGCATCCCGTATTCCTAACCATGGCCCCCAAAGACTCTCCAGTGAATCAGTCACACCTTCCCTTCCTTTCTGAGCTGAGCAGCAACTGGATCCTGTGCAGCCTGTGTCTTAGGGCCTGGTACCAGCTACACTACCCTTGAATGAGGTGTTCATTAAAGTGACAATGTGTGGCCCCACTCCACAGGATTCTCCAGCTACAAGCATCTGATACAGCTGTAACTCCTTCACCAGCTTCAGCTCCTTCCCCACCAGAGACCGACACTGCATGTCCAAAGACCCTTACCTGGGATCAGTTTGTCATGGGAGACCCTACCAGGATGACCTGTTGACCTGTAAACACAACATCAACTGACACCATCACGACCAGGTGTTAATTATCTGAGCGGATCTTTTTTTTTTGTAGTTGCATCAAAATTAAACTGGTAAACTGATTTTAAAAAGAACACATGTCCCTGCAGGGCAGCACCTAGTCTCCTCTCTTTGTCTCTCTCAAAGACAGCCCGTGGACATAATGTCTTCACTGTACATCTGCTCTCAGACAGGTGATTGCAAAACAAGCTTGAGTCAGCCTGCTAATATAACCTCCAAACTTAAGATAATGCATCTGAAAATATCTGGTAATAGGTTCTCCTGATGGGAACGGGGTTCATGGTAAAAACATACTTGACAGAGAGCTTATTATCTGGGTTCTCTAGAGTACATGACTGCACAGGATAAGAGATTTGAGTTTGCGCTCTGCATTTACTGTAACCTAATAGCCGCTGTATACAGGATCTGGAATATCGCCTACCCCGGTGAAAGGACAGGGGGAGCGCACTCTCAGAGTTAAACAAACAGTGACAGGAGGAAGAGGAAAACAAACCACAGAATATCTCTCTATCTGTGAAATCCAGACTCTCTCCCTGAGCCCTCAACACTCAGCAGATCAACCCCTCTCCATCCTTTTCCTCTCTTCTCTCCAAGGAATGTGCCAAGACAAATAATGTATAGGCAGAGTAAAGGACAGAGTCAGAAAAAAAGAATACCATAATACGGCATGGTGAATTCACTGACTTTCTTCCCATGTAGATAAATATAACTAGCGACAGAGCTGCCCTAGTGGAGAGAAAAGTTACCAAGCAGTCCATTCCTCTGTCGGCAGTATGACATGATGATGCTAAAGGCTGCGCAGCCACAAGGTTTACGGGACTTTCTTTAAACTTGTATTCTCACTTACCATAGACTTGGTGAAAGGTCTGGCCAGCGTGAAGAGGAAGGTCATCAGCCACCAGCTCCGGTGAATCGAGGTGTACATCATGTTCCCAGGATGCACCGCATTGGAGGTGACGCCGTAAGGCGAGAGGCGGCGGTGGAGCTCATTGCTGAAGAGGATGTTGCAGAGTTTGGCCTGATTGTAAGCCAGCATGGACCAGTACTTCTGCTTCGGGGGAGACAGCACGGCAAGGTCCACCTTTCCACACAAGTCAAACAGGTCTGTGAACCTGAAACATGGTCCAGACCAAGAGTAGTTAGAGTGAGTGAGTGTGTGTGTGTGTGTGTGTGTGCGCACATGTGCGTGTGTGTGAATGTCTGCCTGTGCGTAGGCTTTCTACCAGCAGATGTGTGTTGCCGGCTGCATACAAATCAAAGGCATGACATGATGTTCTTTAATTGCCTGCGACAGAGCTGTTAAACTCCAGATGTTTGACAAGGCCCCTTAAACATTACACTACTCGTTGTGTTATTATGCAGTCGCACAATAACATCACAATACATGGACACGAAAACTACACTCCCTGTGTGTCGTGTTTGTGTGTGTGTGTGTGTGTGTGTGTGTGTGTGGGATAGGCTCCAAACTGGTGGAACACATCCTACATATTAATCCAGTCATTAGAAAATAACCAATCAAAATGTCACCTGGTTTCCTTGTTGTGATTTTACAAGCTCGCTGCCTCTTGTTTACTGTCGCCTTCCGCAACATCCTTGCTTGGCTAAATTACAACATCTGCAGGCTTTTCATTTCATGTGCTGCAACTTCATAACTACTTTAGCAAGTAGAGGTTGATAAATCAATTGCCTGAGCACCAAATGTAGTTCTTTGGGTTTTTGTTTTGTTTTTTTACAAATTTGTTCACATTTTCCTGACATTAAATTTTAAAGATGGTTTACAGTGATGTCACAATCAATGAATTACCATGTCAGATGAGCCCCACAAACTTGCATAACATAATATAAAGATTTTGGATAATGAAAATACGTTGTTCGTACATAAGAGCATGGAGCCAAAGTTGCCCCTTGGATCTACCCTACAGGTAATTTCATTAAGGATATTATCTCCCCTTGTTTGACCAGATCTGATGCAGTACTAAACCTGCATTGGACCAATTCCACAGTAAGCCCCTGTGGTGGAAACTGATAAAGTGTCCAACCATTACCCACGTGTCCATCTCTCCAACCCCTGTCCCTTATAGGTCAATACTTTACCAGCGGACAAGGGGCTTAGGGAATACAATATGCTGCTAGGTCAGAGGTCACACACGCTTGTGAGGGGAGACTAAGTGAATAAACGGGAAATCAGCTGAAACTGAAAATAACACAAACACAAAAGGGGGCAACTTCAAAAGATGTAATATCGGTCTGGAATGAGGTGGACAGAATGGAAGATGTAATGTGAGATATTGTCTATTTCCGCTCCTTCTTCCCCTCCCTCTAGTCTGTGCCAGTGTGCAACTGACACTCTCTGGTCCTGCCTAAGCCCTTTGAAGGGGTTAAAGCCACCGCTGCCTGCAGAGGAGAGAGGGAAAGGTGTGTGTGTGTGTGTGTGTGTGTGTGTGTGTGTGAGAGAGAGAGAGAGAGAGAAGAGAATCCCTGACCATTCCTGGCCTTGCAATATGTATAAACGGTGCAGATTTTGTAGCGGACTGACAGTTTTCACACCACCAAACTCACCGTTCACACAGTGTAGGCAAGTCTTGCATCAATCAAATTCTGTCAATAGTCACTCTGTGACGTGCTCTCTTTCAATAAGCTTTTTCCCACCCTCTCTGTCTCTTCCTTTTCCTTCTGCATTTGACGGCAGTGTGACCCCAAATGAATCTGGGTGTCAAGCCATCTCCTCCACTGCTGCCCTCCTCTCATGCATGGCAGTCTGTATAACATAACTCATATGAGGGCCCCTGTAATAGTGCTGCTGCTTGATCTGCTAGAATAACTCTGCGTATGTTCTCCTTGTCTCAGGTCACTCTGCAGAGCTCCAATCAATCACTCTGCTTGGCTGTCTGACTGAATGAAGCCAGGATCAATGTCGGGCCACACACACACACACACACACACACACACACACACACACTGAAACACATGGCTCAGGGCTCGGGCTCACAGATCACTGCGAGACATCATGCTTGTCTACTGTATGACAGGAAAAACAGAAGCCTATGGAGGAGAGTTGCTCAACAAAGAGACAGACTTGAAAAACAGGGGATGGCAGAAGGAGGGGAAAAGAAGGGAGAAAGGGGCTGAGTCAGGGGGTCACGCAGAAAGGAGCAGATACTTGATCAAAGTAAATTTTAGCTGATAAGTCCATCCATCATGTTGATGATACGTTTAATTCATAGTGACAGCGTGTGGAGGGAAATGAGTTTTCAGTGAGTGAGGCTGTCATGTTTGACAATACGCATTAAGCCTGATCTATCAGTTTGTGGTGGAAACCAGCCGCTGCAGCGGCTACAGCAGCATGACTGGAGCTGCAGAGTTGTTGGAGCAGACAGGGTAGTTTCAGGAAACTACTGCTAAAACCATGTAACTTTAATATGACTTAACTTCGAATGCATTCTGCCAGCTGGAGGGGGGGGTTGAGACCTTGTTCAGATACATTGATGCCAAACTAGTCCACCGGCCTGGTATAGTTTAGTTCAGGTTTTTCGTCCTCTTTACCTGTGAGACTCTGAAGACACGACCACGACGCGAGCAGGGGCCGAGCGACGCAGCACGTCTCGCAGGCACTGGACGAGGAGGAAGTGACCCAGATGGCAGATCTGGAAGGTGGACTCCAGGCCGTCCTCCGTCAGGCTCCAGGGTTGAGTGCTCACCGCTGCATTGCACACCAGAATGTGCAAGGGCCTACGGCGAGAAGACGGAAGAAAATAAAGCAAGTTTGGTCGTGGGTGGGGATAAGTGACAGTGAAAAGGAGACAAAGTTGCATAAAGGGGGGGGAGGTCATACCACATTATGGGCTGAAGATTAGGTGAGGTAGGAGAGGATGCAATAGCGAGGAGGGAAGGCAGAGAAAGCATACAGGGTGTCTTGTTCCAGAGTGCGGTACACTTTAGAGGTCTACAGAGACAGAGCATCAGTAATGCTGATATGATACAGAGGTTTCCAGTGCAACTCCCCACGGCTCGACAGGTACGGCAGATACTGAATACAGCTGGCCGCAATCCAAGAGCAACAACACATTGAAAAGCAATCTCGAACCGTTTCAACACACAAGGCTGGTGGAAGTAATGGGTGTTGATACAGGCTCTGTGTAACCACTCTGAGTAACCAAACCCACCAACGGATCGACTCGGAGAGGCCAAGCAGAAAGGAGCAGATCAAAGGAAATGCACACAGGTCCTGATGTAAAAAGCGATGAAGCAGAAGGAAAAAAAAGCATATGCTTTAACACGCAGAGACACGCAACACATTTCCCTTCTTCCAGACTCCGTGTGGGCGGGTGAGTAACACTCCCTGCTCGCGTGCCAGTGAGTGGAAATCGCTGGATTGGTCAGGGCGGTGAGAGATCCTTGTCGGTGACAGCGCCGCTCCAGCGAGCTCGAAACCACAGTAACACAGCCGAACAATCCAAACACACCCCACCAATTTTTAATTTCTTCCATTAGAATTAATTATGAGGCCGAAGGCAATTTGTGTACCCTGTGTTTAAGACTGCCTACTGGATTAATTAAAAACTGGATGCTGGAAAATTAATGTGTGAATTGTTATGCCTTGCTATAATGAGCCATCCCATGCTATTACATAGGAGTGCACTGTACGATCACCTTCAGGCCTCCAAACACACAAGGTTCATTAGAGAGCACAAACCTAGTCACAAGTCAACTTAAGGAACGCCGACCTCAGCACATTATCAACGGAGCGCACACCAGCAGCAAGATATGTAGATTTTCACCCGGGAAGTGTGACCTAATAGTTTGGTAGCAAACCACATATGTAAACAAATGACCCTTTTGACCGGCACACAAATTTTAAAATTTGATTTGTCTGCTGCTCTAATCATGATCTTTCCCTCTAAGTGATGCCGTGATCATTTCCCTGGTATGTCCTCGTGCTTCTGCTCTGTTCCAGAGTTATGGTGAGTTTCGGACTTTCCGTTTTGCATCCGCCCGCCCGTCCCCCTGCGGCAGCACCTGTGAGCCCCTTTTAGCTTCTCAAATATCTTCTCAGCACCTACCTGCCGTGGCTTTATGTTTGTCTTTTATGTTATTTGGCTGCAGTCATCCGTATAACTGTGTCACTCTCAGCTTCGAAGCAGACAAAACACATTGGTTGTTTTTGGTCCGATGTTTCCCCTGTCTAATGGAGTGTGAAGTACACTAACATTGTGCTGTACAGGGCCAGACTCTTGGCTCTGCCCCCAGTGTGCCGGCAAGGGGCTGCACATGAACTCTTGACCTTACCTTTTCATGTAGCTGTTGTTTAAAGCCAGTCCTTACGTCAGTTAAGATCTAAATTTGTTTTTTTTCCCTTTTGTAGTGACCTCACAGTGTAAAGACAGACGTCTGGCTGAAGAAAAGTATGTCACTCGAGTTATATCGCAAATATGTGATCAAAAACTCCAATAACCAACTTTTCTCCGGCCAGTAGAGCGATTTCCCCCACGCAGCTCCGATGGGCCTCTGGTGAGTCTGCTTGTAATGTAAAAGGCCTGTTAATTCAACTGCCCACCAGTTAGTCCCTCTCTCATAAGCGCAGGTCTAATGAATGTCTTTAATAGGCCTATTGCCGCGTACCACGGTCCCTCTCTCCACATTAAGACCTCACACAACACTGTGTGCACTGTGCAATCTCAGCGCTGGTCAAACGAGGGTGTTAACTACCAAACAGGGAGACATCAGTTTATATATTTACTTTAAATAACCCCCCCGGGTATGACCCCTGACCTCTATGATAATGTGGGCCAGCAGAAGATATTGCCTGTGCGGAGCTGGGCTAAGACTGCTGGTCATTAACACTGCACTTTATTGGCAACAGGAAAAACTGGCACCAACAACACACATACAGACACGCGTGCGCAACACTCATCCTGATCCATGTTCAAACACACATACACACACACACCTTAACTGCGTAAGTACACAACATTTTAACACTGAACAGACTCATGTGATCTGGCTTGCATGTATTTATACAGACCACCTATTACACACAATAGGCCTGAGCAATCAGAACAGGATAAATGCAGTTTTAAAAAAAATTACAGGTGAAAACAAACTGCATGTGTTAATTACGGACTGTTCAGTAGAAATTGTATTAGGGGCACTCTGTCAGCGCTGTCCTCCATCAATTACATCCCAATGAAATTGCACTGCATTCAACAATATCAATATCCAGGTAATTTCATTTCAAAGCACAGGCAATTAAAGCAGAATCAGGGTCAATGGTACACAAAGCAGCGTGAAAGCCACTGACTAAAGCACTTAAAGGCAAGGGAGTGAGAAACGAGAGAAGGAAAAGAAAAGGACTCTGATTACATTTCACCTGTCAATGACACGCTGCAGGAGCATTATTGTGTGCGTGTGTGCGTGTCTGTTTGTCTCTGTGTTTTCAAACCGGTGCGAGTACACTGCACGCAGAACGGTCTTTGCGTCTGTGCATGTGTGTGTGTCCATGCATGTATGCACATATGTGTGCGTGCACTCCTGGGTATGTTATGCCTGAAGACATACGTGCAGTAATAGAGTGGTGGTAGACTCAGACAGCTGCCCAGTGCCATTCACAGCTCAGAGCTCCCAGCCTCCACTCTGCTCTGTTCGCCTTCTGATGAGAATTAATGTACTCTGACGTCCCCTGGGACTCCCCCCGCTCCCCCACCCCACCCCACCCCCAACAGCACAGCTAATGAAGAAATACAACCTTGCCAAAATACTGAGGTAGCGAGAGAGAGCGACACAGACAGAGAAAGACTGAGACAACACCAGAGCGAGAAACAGGCAGATGAACAAATTGCAAAAAGAGATATGCAAAAAAGCAGGAGAGTATTTCTGGGGCCAGTGGGGTTAAAGAGAGGTCAACGTACGGCACTGCATTGTGGATGGGATGGACACATGTGAGAGACGGGAGGGGAACTATAGGACGCTGAGCGAGGGAAGCCGCCGTGAGGTTTGGCTGCGGCCCAAGACACGTGTCCTGGATGGCCATACCCTGCCCCAGGGCTGCTGGGGGCGATGACTGCCCTGCCTCTCCCCAAGGGGCTCCCCTGACACCACACACACACACACACAAACACACACTCCCCTGCCTAGAGACCTGCCGGTGAATGAACATTCGGGATGAGAGAAAATATGACCCCCGAAATAGCAACTGGGCGACCGGCCCACAAGACGCAAGACGCGCGCTGTAAAAAGCTGACCACCACAGAATGAGTGCGATAAAGTCTGTCGGCCTGTTGACCAATGTCAAGCAAATCGACACAAACTCACACTCTGACTCCTGGGGCCAGGTCCATATGGTGTCCATCAGTAACAGTTGGATCAGGATGCTCTTTAAGTGTGGTGCGTGGAGGAAGTAATCGCCCTGAATACGGTTTTCAACCTTTAATGAGAGACCCCGTTTAGTCCTCTACTTTTTACTTACTGAATGTTATCTTATTCTATATATTTCCTTATTCCTGCATTTCCTTTTCTTTCTCTTTCCCAGACAGAAAAACTGTTGAAATGGGACTGCTGCCTACCTAAGGTTTGCCCTGAACAACTGAGAAACAGAGCTATGATTTGTTTGTTGCAAAGTGCTGCCATACATTTAATTCACAAGCCACTTTAAGACCGGCTCTGCCCCATCATTCACAATGGAGCGCTTCGATTAAAAAAAAAAAACAGAGCTGCACAGAAAATGTTCAATCATCAGAGCACGTGCGCACAAGATTTGAGCAAAGTTTTATGGCCAAAGGTCGGTTAAAGTGGGAGGTGATCCTACCAACATTTGTGCGAAACGTGAGGCATAGCAGGGAGTTTCAGAAAAGATGAAAGGAAAACCAGTTTAAAAAATCTACACTTTGGTTTGTACTCACAGTTTCTTGGCCTTGAAAGACTCAGCAAACTCCCTGACACTGCGGAGGGAGGCCAGGTCGCACATCATGGCTTCTACTCGTGCTTTGTGCTGTTGAGACAGAAGACACAAAAGTGTTGGTGAAGGTTGTGACGCGCAGCACCAACGGGGGTCACCGTTGCTGCCCTTTTTTGAGCTCATCACCTTAAGCACCAGTTAGCAGACACGCCAGGGTTCAAATGGTAAAAAAGGAATACACCCCATTAAAAAAATGCAACGTAACAACAGGCCTCCCCATTAAAAATCCCCCTGTGCATAAACTGAACAGGAGAGTCTGTCATGGGGGAGAGACCCCCCCCCCGTGTTGCTTCCTTTGTTTCTCCCGTTTAGGAGGTTTTTGTTGTTTTTGTCTGGGATCTTCATCGATTTGAGTGTCTCAGTAAGAAGGTCCATCCAGGACAAATTTCTGATTCTGAGGTGTATCATTTAATACAATACTTGACTATCACCGTTACTCAGATCAGTAAAAAATGATGTGAGAAGAGTGCTGACACATGGTCACAGTCCTGTCTGAAGACTCCCTAAGAACTCCATAGATTTTGACTGTGTGTTCTCAGCACGTGTTTGTGTGAGTGCGTGCGTGCGTGTGTGCGTGTGTGCGTGTGTGTGTGTGTGTGTGTGTGTGTGTGGCTCATCTGACACCATATGTTGGGAGACAGGGTGGGGATAGAAAGGAGCAGAGAAAGATAAATGACTTAAGAAGTGAATGCATAGCTGCATTTACACACTGAGGAAGACAGGCTAAATATTCATCATCCTCTCCATCCCACTGTAACATTCCGCTGCAGGGCAAAGGCCTCGGCAGAGACACGTGCAGGCCTAAAGGAGCATATCTTTTTAATAACAGCATGCAACCATGTTTTGTCCGTGACAGAGTGTTAAGACTCTCTCTCTGCCTTCCTCCCGTATCTGTCTTTTTCTCTTCCCCCACTTGTCTTTCTCAACATCTTTATCAGAGCAGGCCCTCTCAACAGACAACCGGGTTCAATCTCCCGTCAGCACACATAAGCTGACATGGGACCTCGGTGCACGTTAGCACGACCGCGTACAGTCCAACGGCCCATTAGACTCATTCTTCATGTTTGGAAAAGGGAAAAGCAGTGAAACATTTCTCCCAGGACTCCCAGCTGGGCACTGGCTTCAGAAGCACCGGGTATTCCTCAGGCTCCCTCACTCCTTCGTGCTGCCCGCCATCCCAGAGGAACGCTGTCAGCTCACATAACACCCGAGAAGAGCGTTCGTCGTTCCGCTCTCCATCCGCCGCCGCCGCCGCCCCCCTGTCAGCCTTTTCCACTGATCTGATCTCCAGTCTGGAGGCATCATATGGGAATGTCTTTTCTGCGCCGCGTCTGTCTTCGCAAGAGGAGCTTAAGTGTACATGACACTCACAGCAAGGACGCTCCATGGAGCAGTGAGCACAAACAAAACAAGAAAGGGTTAAGAGCGCCTTCTGATGGAAATGTGATTCTTCAGGCATTTTACAGACACCTTAACTGCCCCACAGTGTATTTACACATGCATACACAGGCACACGCACACCCGCGCACACACACACACACACACACACACACACACACAACAAATTCAATGTTGTGACTCAAGGGTAAAACCACGCTATCACACCATTATCTATGCCTGAATTATTCTCTCGATGCTACTCTATACCATTATATGGATGCTATTACAAAGCATTAAAGGGCTGATTATGGCTATTATAGATATATGATTATAGGGGTATCTGCTTATATGATCTGCACACAGCAGTAATCACAGGTGAGAGGAGACAACTGTCTAATTTAATGACTCGCATGTGCGATATGTATTTACACATCCAGCCACTTTCACACAGTCTGCGCACTCAGAAGGCAGGAAGGTAGAAGAAAAAAAAGCCTTTGCTGTGAAAAGAAAACTGTTTCGCCACCGTTTGTGCGAGTGTTGTTGCTCAGCTGTTCCTATGAAATGGAGAATTTTATTGTGGCGTGAGAAAAATGAAACGCTACTCCCAAACAAGGTCAGAGCACGCAGCAGCGTGATCATTAACAGGTCAGAATAAGGCCTCCTCAACAGGGTAGCCCTCAGTGTGCATAGGACCAGCAGAGAAGATGAGCGCAGGTGTCAGCTTGACGAACACAGATCCCCCTCTCTGGAGACGGGGGGGGGAAAGGAAAGGAGAGATGGAGTAATGGGAGACCAGAGGGAGGATGGGGGGGGGGGGGGATGGGGGGCCACTGGAGCAAATCCAGCAGGGAGAAGGTGAGCAGCCTGCCTGCCTGCCTTCCTGCCCGTCCGTCCGTCTACCCTCCCCCTGCAGATTGAAGTCTTGCGAAGAAAATAAAGTTTATTGCCTGGAAAGAGGGGGGAAAAAGCATGTAAAAAGCATTAAAGCGATGGAGGTGAACAATTAGACAGATGGCCAGGTTTTGGAAGGAGAAGAGGAAAAAAAGGGGTAGAAAAAGAGAGGGAGAACGCGCACGGACGCAATCGTTCAGGGTTTTTACGAGGACCCTGACAACTCCTGGTCTCTTCAAGGGCGAACGAAAAGTGAGAGGCAGCAAAGCCTCTCTGGTTAACTCTGGAGTAATCGCTGAGTGTGCAACACCACGGAGCTTGGCTTGGGATGACAGCGCTTGCCGCCCCCAGCCACACGCAACCTATTACTCCGTCTAAACGCAAAAGGCTAATTATGAATGAAACGTCAGACGTGTAAATAAGCTTTACGGTTTGAAAAACAATAGGTACAGCTTTGGAAAACTAGAAAATGCGCCACGGGGAAAAAGAGTCGTGTGTCGGAGACACAGAGCAGAGCAAGGTCACCGTGACGGTAACGGGGGCATCAGTTCCCTCAGCCCTCCGCTCCCGCCACCACCTCTCACCTTCCGCCGCCACCGCCAGCCATCAGCCCAAGAGAACAGCTGTCTGTGACATGGCGATGACCTTTACGACTTTCACCAGGAGAAGCCAAAAGAAGGAATGGGGGGGGGGGCACAAGGTTCTCCTCGTGTCTCCCGGTGTTTTCCACGTGTGTCGGGGAATGACATGTGGTCACTGCTGTGGAGAAAGATGGAGGCAAAGTTGGGGAGGGAGGGATGGGGTGGGGTGGGAGGGGGGCTCTAATACAATTATAACTGGGGCCATCCAATCCAATAAAATGAAGAGGTATTAGAGCAGGGGAGCCCCATCCTGTTCAATAAGACACTGGACCACTCTAGTGACTCTTAACACACACCCACACGCACACATGTAGGCATACTCGCCCCCTGTGCACACACAGGTACACACACACACTTCGCTGACCCCTTTAATAGCACAGCAGCCGCCCTAATGGACGCAAGCAAGTGGAACCGCCAAATAATACACTGTCTTAATGCACTAGGCTCAATCTCATCCCCCTCTCACCTTATCCCTCTCTGCCTTCCCTCTCACACTTTAACCCCTGTTTCCATCTTCCCTCCCCTCTGATGCTAACCCCCCCCCACTCCCTCAGCTCCCCTTATAGATCACCAATGCAGGGACAACACTTAAGAAATCAAAAGTACCCCCATATATACCAAACACTTAGCCTGCAGACCTCAGTTAACACCTCAGGCACGGGAGGAGGATGATAAAAGAGTGAGCGAAGGAAGTCAAAAAGCGCATTGTTTTTTTTTGCAACTCGACGCCATTTCGGCCGCGCCCTGTGTTTACACAGGAGCAAATATCAATATGAAGCCGTGGCCGTGTTCTACGACCATCTTTTTACCGGCAGGTGCGGGGGGTAAGGTGTTGCGACGGCGGTGAAAGTGAACGAGCAGGGAAGACACCATGTGAAAAGGGCACCTTATAAAAGCAATTAGAGAAATGACTTTGAGCCCCTCTTCTTGCTCCGTAGATTAGAACAGGCCCAGAAGGGAAGAACACACAGGAACCCGGATCTCAGTGACCTTGTCCGCAACACGCCACACTAAATTGGTCATCAGCTTTTAAGACCGCATTTTATCATAGATATATATTTTTAGCGGAGAGAAAAAGAGAAAAGGAAGGAGTGTGTGTGTGTGTCGGGGGGGGGGACGTGCCGGTCGTATATCATCCTGTCACAATTATGACGTTTGTTCATAAATACCAACCAATCTCGTCTCCACCTGGCTAAGTCACATGCGCTTGTGCGTATGTACGCGCCGCCTCACTACGCACAGGTGAGCGCACACGCATGCCGCAAATAGAGGAACAGACACATCTGGCTGGGGGCCCTACCACAAGTCTGAGGACTGACCTCCACACACACACACACACACACACACACACACACACACACACACAGACCAAGAGACTGAATACACACTCGGGCAACATGCGTTCCAAACCCAAACACACAAATGAACGCACGCGCTCCGCACATTACAGACGCACACAAACAAACAAATGCACGCGCACGTACACTCCCACTTACCCCCTGACATGCACACACGCTGCAATTAATAGGGAGGCAGGTCTCTGGTGAGGAAGAGAAAGTGCCTGTTCAGCACATACAGGCAGAATATGCAATTTCCTCCAGTTAAGTCTGTATTAAATTGATTTCTTCTTTCTCTGACACGGACTGGGTTTTTCCCCCCTAATGAAAGCTGGATAATCTACAGGTTTTCCCTTTCCTGAAATCAAGTTACAAATCAAGCAATCGCAGGGGCAGATATGGGAAAGGTGAAGGAAGGACATGGGATGATTTTCCAGATGAGAAACATGGAGAATGAGGCACATACGTGCTGATACTCTTAACACGGACATCAGGGGCACCTCACACACACACACACACACACACACACTCGCTTTCTCTCTCGCTCGCCCTCTCTCTCTCTCACACACACACAGACACAGGGAGTAAAGGCCAGACCTCGGTTAAGTACTTGCTGACATTTCCGTTCGGTGACGTGCTGCAGGGCCACGTTGGTAAACACAGCATTAATGACTGTAATTAATGAAACACATTAATTAGCGAGCACTTCAATCAGTTAATCGCTCACTGAGACCTGACAAGAAGCCGTGTACAGGCTGCAGAGAAACGGTTAACATGCTGAGAGAAAAAAAAACAAACGCGCGCACAAAGAAGGAGGGAGGACTTGAAACAAACAAAAGGGGAAATTACATCTAACCAGTGGGGGAGGAAGTATGTATTTCCCTCAGTTCAAAACCACAATTTTAAACTCACCATTCCAACTCCTTTTCTGAGTACATGACTTAAGCAAATGTATCATCTAGTACTTGTGAATGGCAATAATTTTACTTTAAATAAACACAAAGTACTGATTATGCAGATAAAACGTCAGTGTTTCATAATTCATATTATTCACATTTCATCTTACAGGATTCTTAATACTGTTGCACTGACATGTAAGCAGAATTTTAATGTCATATCTGGTCAAGGTGAAACGATTATGAGTACTACTTTATATACTTGCTGTGTAATTTAATTTGCTGCATAGCACTGCATTACATTTTATATGCTCATTATGGGTTTTAGAATTCTTAATCCGCAATGTAACTATTAACTTTAACTGTCAAATAAATTTAGTGAAGTAAAAACTGTGATATTTTCTTCCTGTAATGTAATGAAGTATGCTGTACTGTAACATCAAATGGCAACATTAGAAATGGGAATAAATAAAGTGTAGGTACAGTACAGGAATCGATTAAATGTACTTTCCACCCCGACATACAATGTATACTTTTAGAGCACAGTGTAAATTGGAAAAATCATGCAAAAACAAATAAAATTTTACAGAATGAAGTAAAAACTGATCACCGGAAATTATCAGGAAAAAATCATGATAACACTATAATGTACAATAGTGTCCAAGGCTGAATATCTGTAGGAGATGAGAAAGAGCAAGAAGATCTTATGTTATGAGGAGTAATCAAGCCTGTTGTCGTCTAATGATTCTTTACCTTTCAAAAGAGAGACAGACGGGTCAGAGAGAAAAAAGGGAAGACAGAAACAGAGAGAGAGAGAGAGAGAGAAAAGGGGGGGGGGAGAGAGAGAGATGGGAAATGAAAAGGACAGGGCGGTCATCATAATTGCAGAGTTTGCTTTTCGGATGCAGACAGACCAGGGCCATGGGGCCTGAGGCAGATATCAGATTCCACACAAACACACACACACACACACACACACTTACACATGCTTACTTACACACACAAAATTATCCACAAACAGCCTGCGTGTGTGTTTTTTCATTAAGGCCAGCAGAAATCATTTAAAAAGTTTTTTCTTTGTTGTGCGTCTATGACAGATGAAGTGTGAAGTGAGACGCTAACCTCCAGCTTTCAATCCTAACAATGTTTTGCTATAAACCTGCTCTTTGTCTTCCGGTGTGTGTGTGTGTGTGTGTGTGTGTGTGTGTGTGTGTGTGCGTGCGTGCGTGCGTGTGTGCGAGTGTCTCCATTTCTGCCTCCGCTTCATTTCTCCCCCCTCTCCGTCCAGCGCGGAGCCTGATCAGATTTACATTAAAAAGTGATGGAGATTTAAATAATGTGTCTATGTTCTCAGAAAGACATCAAGAGATTTTCAACTTACTCTCCCCTTCCTCTCTGTCTCTTCCTCTCCATTTCCTCACCCGCTCCTGCTCCTATCTCCCCCCCTCATCTCACCCACTCCATCTCCGCCAGATTCGCAGACAGTGCACATTTTCCTGCATGTCTTCAGTGTAACCGATACCCCTAACAACCAGGATTTTAATGCAATCCATATTGCTCCCTAATATTTCAGATCTCAGAATAAGCACTGGCAATTACATATTTACACCCAGCTTATTTTGCAGTTCTGCACGGGGGACTTTAGCGTCCGGGTGAACGGCGCACGCAGACTTAAGACGCTGATTATGTTGTGGTTAGATAACAATAAAGTCGAGGAAAAACAACCTAGACCCCGTGCACTTATACTGTACACAACTTTCTTTTTGGGGGTGTCAGCGATAAAGAGCAACTCTCTCAAGTACAAAATAACGTGCTCTTTTCAAGTGTGGCGGAAATGTGATTGCCTTATCTACACCTGCAAGATTTACACCGTTTAATTTCTTCCCTGAAACGCCCGTGCCTTGTATCATCTCGGTGTCCGGAGGGCTGGTTAACTACCAAAACACACTCGCAGAGATGCGCACGTTTACACGTATGTGCGCTGTGTGAGCATGCATCACTGCACAGAGATGATAAATGAAGCCCCTTTGATTTGGTTACCCGGGCCCTTTTTGTATCAGCTTTACAAAAACATAAGCATAACATAATTGAATAAGAAAAGAATCTGGCAATTAAGAAACATGGAGGCCTTTGATGTGAGTAAGTGTATAATAGGCCTTTTGATGAGGGAGTGTTTTACACTCCGCAGGGTCTTGTATGCACTTTGATTAAAAGCTCTTTTGTTTAGCAATATTCTAAACTGCTTACCATTTTCCATTGTCACAGTAGTTTAGCCTGGAAATACAAGAGATTGTGCCTCATTTTTTTTCCCCCCTCTCTCTCTAATCTCTGGAATAAAGTAGCTTGTTTTCCCTGGTATGAAATCACACAGCAGCGAGTTAGCGGCACCAGAAGAACATGTGAGAGATGTGTGAATGGAACGGCAACCTGGGAGAGGTGTTACAAGGGAAAGTAAAGATGGAAAAAGCAAAGGTCTAGCAGCGGCACTATCACATAGAACACAATAATACAAAATAGTGTTATTATTGTCATTTTCATATTCATAAGCGCATTCATTAGCCACCGACTGTAGTTGTTCGAGCACCATTTACACGATCTACCCTGTCTGTTGATAAGGTCATGCGGTTTTGCATTCTGTTACAGTGTCGCCCCGATTTGAATAATAGGATTCTCATCATGCATCTTTAGCCCCTTGTTGCCTGATAATAGCCCGAAAGACTCTCGTCGAACAATGTAATAAATGCATCATGTGACCTCAGCAAAGGTCGGGGGTCAGCGAGCAGCCGATTGTCAACGGAGCGCCGGCCTGACAGAGAATAAATGATGCCTTGTAAACAAATTGAGTTATTGCTTTAATTCATGCAGTCTGATTCAATTTGCCGGGAGAAGAGTCCTTCACAAGGGAACGGAGGAGTGAAGGAATGACAGCGAGGAGGAAGGAGAGAGGACGGGGAGGAGAGAGAGTGGACGGTGACACAGCGGACGCGCATCTGCTCCCAGCGCACGCCGTCTCTGGCTCCACTGAAGGAGGGTAACTACATTAACAATCCTGATCATCTCGCAAAATTGCGCGCTGCTTTCCATGGATGGCGAGTCCTCCTTTTGTCTCTCGGCCACACGTAATATGGTTGTGTTAAATTGAGTTCGGCCGGGACAATGAGCGACAATGAGCAGGAGACAGATTTTTTTTTAAACCGATAAACACTGTGTTTTGTCTGTTGCATAAACATTTTGAGAAGTTTAGATTGTTGAGAAGGAAGAAAGACATTGTACGTGCGGGTAAACTACAGACTGAGCCCAATTAGGCAGCGGCTAAGGGATTGAGGATACTTAAATTTGAAGAAATCTTTAAAGAAATCTGTGCTCGCTTATTGTGATGGGCAAATGGGAAAGCTCATCTCCTATGGTACACCCCATGAACCTAAAAAACCCTAAATGAAACATCAGTATTAAGTTTGGTCTATCACCTAAAGCTGCATTAGGTCTCTCCTCAGTTTGCTCCTTAATTCCATCAGAGTAATCTCACATTATTGCCCTCTAACAGTACCCTAAACGGAGAATAAAAAGTTTGCTCCCCTCTAGCAGTGTATTACCAGGAAACAACAGGCCCTCTCCTCATTAAGTTATAGATATAAATGCTCCAAAGCATGAAATTACCCCCGAGCCTCCCTCTCCAAATAACCTGGTTTGCAAACAAATGATCCGAGCACAAGCAGTAAAAGGCAGATTATTAAAATAATAGGAGGGATTTAAATTTGCATCCACAGAACAATTCAGCAAAGGACTGTGCAATTACTCCTCCCCCACCTCTTCCCTTGTTCATTCCACCTTTCTGCTGGCAGGCAGGAGTCCCTCACCCTGTGCTGTGTCCGGCTGTTCCGTCTAACAAACAGAGGCAGACTTAGGTTCCTTCAGGTCAGCATCTATGCGTGCTCATGTGGTCAGCTACAAGACCGTGGTGCACTTCTGGGAAAACATGTGGCATCAGTGTTTACCTTCATCAAAACCAGTACCGATTAATCTGCACACTGCCTTTCTCTCCTTGACCCCGACCGTAACATCTGGGAAAGAGAGATTCGCATCTTAGACAATGTCTAACCATACCCTGAGACAACAACAGTCCCTCCCCCTGTAAATGGGGAGCGATGAGAGAGCGGGGTGAGCAGCAATGGACGATGCAAAGGGTGCTCAGGTCTGCATTACCCCTGAGTTATGGCCTCCATTTGCATCTCAATCAGCCTCTTTGGAGAGCCCACCACCTTGGCAACACCCCCATCACACCACAACCACCCCGGGTAATCAGGGAGATTTAGTGGGACTGGCAGCCTACCGCGGGCACCCCCTGGCCGGGGATCGCAGCTCATTCCCAGCCCCTGGTCTTGCTAAGGGCCCTCTGGGCCACATCCAAACACAGGAGAATGGCGGCACTTAACAAGACCGAGGAAGACCCAAATAGACGAGCAGCAGGAACAGGCCATAAAACAGAGAGAAAACAAAGCACCCGAGTGATTGTAATAGATGCTCCAGCGCGGGCGTCTGCATAGTGTTTCCGAATTGCTGCCTCATTATAAGCGAGAGGAAAAAAAGAAAACAAACTTGAACTTGTGACCTTAGGTGAGAGCGTTTCATCTCAGGGCTGATGAAGGCGCTGACACCATCCCACTGCTCCCCCACAGCAAAAACAGGCTCTCTCGAACATGTAATGGGAGTATGCGCACCCACAAACACAAACATACACATCATGCGCACACAGCTACATGGTGTGATTTGCAGATAGTGAATGCTCCACTTGAGAGTTGCCTCCTCTAGTTAGCGCTGTCTCATGGCTGAACCCTGCTAAGGTATTATTATCTACACTCAGCCCTATTGATATTGTGACTGCAGCATCTGTTCAGCTGCTTGTTACTGCCTGGACCACAGCACAGCTTCCTATCTGACTGCGTGCATAGCGTGTGTGTGTGTGTGTGTGTGTGTGTGTCTGTGTCTGTGCCTGTTTGTTTGCGCGTGTGCTTGTGCATCCCAGACCTCTGGGGTGGAGAGTAGTCACTGTGCACAGTAGAAGACAAGAGGCTGAGGAGGCTAATAGAGAAACACTCGACACACCAGGGGCCTAATCAACTGCGAAGGACGCTGACCCACAGCTCCAAACCTCTCTCGAACACAGACGCACTCTGGCCCTTCCCTCTCCCTCTAATCTCTCCGATACTGTCAACTCACACACACACAAACACACACCGCCTGCACCGATGCAATGTCGCACAAAGACTCTGTAAGTGAAGCCCGTAGAAAAACAACAGTGAAAGAGAGCGGCGAGGCCGGAAAGCCAAACTTTGCCCGCTAACACAGATGGCTCAGGTGAGTGAAGGAAGAAAAGAAAAAGAGGAGGAGAGCTGAAGACAGAGAGACACAGAGTGAGGAGCCGAGTTTCAGTTATCAGAATCAAATATTAGTGGGGAAAAAAAATTGGGGAAGTGGGCAACATTAATCAAAGTGTTCACCTAGTGGGCAGCCATATGGCAGATCAGCACGCCAACAGTGCAAACTTGCTGATCTTCAGTAACGGGGTGCAATTAATTCCACTGGCTGCATTCATCTCTCGCTCACACACTGAAGGAAGTGGGGTAAGAAAAAAAAAAAAAGAAAAAGAAAGAACAGAGGAGGGTTTGTTATGACTCTTTACTCGTCCTCCGAAACTCTCTCTTCCCTTCTCTCCCTCTCTTGAAGCAGAGGAATCAAACCCGGGTGATGAATGAGGTGGACACAGGGGCCTCAGGTAGCTCCTGTGGCGATGGTGGGGGGGGCGTGATGGGGGGAGGGACAGGAAAAAGTGGAGAAATTAGGGGGGTGAGGCATGAAGAGACAGCGGTGGGTGGATGAGAAGTTTTTTCCCTGAGATTCTGCAGAGGTATTTGTAAGTGGACCTTAAAACCCATATGTGTTTTCCCAACCAAAACTTTCGAATTCAGCACAGATATTTTCTCACCAAGATGACAGGGGCCCGCATTCGTGAAAAGTGGAGAGAGGAAAGTGTACCAACATCGCTAGAATGACAGTCAGACTGCCGCACTATTTACGAACCACCATAATGAGTGGAAGGCACGCACAATACCACTGGGTCAAAAAATAAAGCCTCATAAATTCTCTGTAAATCCCATTATCTGTCCCACATAATAGCCGTCTCTACACAAGGCTGCGCAAATAAAACATTGTGTCTACTAACACTTTCCAGCTCCCCCAAATTGTCCCGAATTCTCTCTGTTGTTGTGGCGCCCGCAGAATACTTTGAACAGTGGCTGAAACTTCATGCAAAGGTCTCTAATTTGCATGACTTTGTCAGAGAGACGGAGTCAAAGTTTGCCCTCACAGCAACTGAGTCAAAAAAATAGTGCAGATTACCCTCAAACAATGAACGGAGGTCTCTCTCTCTCTCTCTCTGTCTCTCTCTCTCTCTGCAAGATTAAACCAAATGCAGTGGGTTTTTTTTAATCAGATATCAATTCATTAAAATGTAAATTAAAAGCGCAAACATGACAAATGACGTCAATCTCAGTCGTTTCTTCTTCAGCTGGATAGAGAAGGCTTTTATGAGAAAAGATGTTCAGCGGGTGAGAATTCGCTCGGTGAGCCAGCAGAATGAAGTGAGCACAACCCAGCCACACACACACACACACACACACACACACACACACACTCACCCCGCCTCACGGCTCTCAGACCCCTTTTGGTTTTATGTAAAATTAGCGTCTCTCCTGGCTCTTAACACAAGCTCATCTCCATTAGCCGCAACCTAGTAAAACTGACTCCTGCAAATGAGTTGTGGATATGCATTCCCCCGGCCCTCTCATCTCTCCCGTCCATACAAATATACTGCATCCGCTAGCTCACGTCCACATCTCCGTAAGTCAGCTCATCCCCGAGGCCTAGTCACCATACCACCCATACCAATATCATAAATGACTGTGGGGGGAAACCTTCATTAGGGCAGCAATGCCCCTCCGCCCCTCTAATCAGGGCATTTTCCTTGAGCGCGTTGGGATGGTGCTTTATGGCCCAAATGGGGCTCTGTTAATGAGGAAGTATACATGTCTCCATTTCCTGTCTAGCCAGGTCGGCAGTTCCTGTATTTGGCCCCGTTATAATCACAAGGCTTCTTTTAATGAGCCACATTCCTCTTGGTCGTGCATCAAACACCGCGTCGACGTACAATAACAGAAAAAAAAATGAAGAGACACACAGAATTCATTACGCTACAAAAACACACAAATGCTCTTGCCAAAGCGATGCAGCCCATTAGTGAGCTTTGGAGATGGGAGGGAATGCATTACAAAATGAGTGTCAGGAAAGATATTTAAATATCTTTGTGTCTTTCCAATGGGGGGTGACTACTCACTGCTCTGCCAGCAACACGAGTTGAAACCGGTACTGTGACAGCTGAATTATTGCAATGTCACGGTAAATTCTGTTACGGCGTTCCCACCAAACTCTCCGCTGTTTCCCGTTCGGCCCTCAGCCCACTCACTCTTCTCACTCCCCTCTCTGCCCCCCTGATCTCTCACCGTCCCCGCCCGTCCTTCCCTCCATCATCCCCTCTTCACTCCCGGGCCTCGTTGACATTAACCTGGAGCACTCACTTTTTCCCATGGTTCTCCATGTTGCTCTCCACATGTCAGCGCGGGAGACTTTATGGCCCACATCCATCAGCGTCACGCGCCAGGATTTATGGGAGATGGAGTCCAAACCTGATCACTCTGAATCAGTCTTGCTGAAGTCGACCCCTGGGCCGCTGCGGGACGTAATGGATGAGCATCCTCGCCACACGCTGCCCCCCCCGCCTCACCTCGCGCCTTCCGTCACTCTCTTCTCCGTCCGCCTCTCTCCTCACCCACAGCCCGCACTCCTCCCTTCTTCCTGCCGTGATTTTTACCTCCCCCTCTCGCTTGCACCAGTCGGCTCTTCCTCGTTCATTTAGGCCTAATGGAGATGAGGCAGACTCACTCAAGGAAATATCCAAGCGCACGCGTACCGACGTACACTCGCCCAGACATAAGCTCATCATTCATTGCTGTGTGTAGGGTTTTATTTGGGCTAATTTATCATGACACCGTATTAATAGGCAGCAGTGCCCTTCAGAGAGGGGATGAGAGGCACCAATTAACTCTGTTCACTGTTCACTGCCACAGACGGACCTGTAGGAATGACAAAGGTCTGTCAAATTATTAAATCCCATAGCAGCTCTCTGTGTAGCACACAGCACCACTGTGATGAGAAGGGAGACGGGGCTCAGGGGATGATCAAGTAGCTATGAATTAGAGCTAATATTCCTCCCAGGCATTAGCACTGGGATTTTGTTCGTCACCTGCTCTTTTCTTTTGACCAAACCGACCTTGTGCTGACTTTAACTACAGCATGCCTTTTACTTTAAACGTTACAGGAGAAAAGGCTTTTCAGTAAAAGACCCGATGTTAGTTTGAATGAGTTTAGCTGGGGAGGGTCATCTTCCCCAAAAATAATGTCACACGAAAACAGCCCTCGGTCTTGTAACTAAAGTTTGGTTGCTGCTGCTGCAGGTGGTAAGGTAGACGGCTGGACATGTTAACGTTTGCATTTCACACCTCAGAGCAGACGAGCACACCTTCCATTCATTTTTGCTTATGTATTTTTATTCATGGAAAAGTTGAAAAGAAACACACAACCCTCCAACCTCCTTTACACCGCTCTTACAACAGCCCTGTGCAAGCCATGCAAGTATTCCTAGGCCACCAAAGCCTGACAGGACTGTCGTGCCTAGTTATGGATGCTAAGCTCGTCATTTACTAAAAGTCAACTGTCCACTCAGAGAAATTAATCCAATCCGTCGTGACAGCGCTGGTGGAACAAAAAGCCCTCTGAAGTTTGAGACGTCATACTTCCTCTCTGTGGTGTCCCGCCCTCAGCACAATTAATCTGCTGAGCCCCTGTGGTCTACATATAGTGTTTTGACTGCGGGAGCTGGAGGTTAAAGGTCAAACTGCGCTCACTGGTTTACAGCAGGTTTTATTACAGAGTTATTTGATATACTTACCCAACCTGTTCACCTTCTAACCTGCCTCTATATAGAGCTGGTTATCTAAAACGTTGTACAGTGGACGCACTCACTCTCACACACACACACACACACAGAGGCACGCACAAACACCAAACACGCACATGCTCGTTTCTCATCTGGAACATGTGAAATAATATTGCCCTGCGGCCCCCCAACCAGGTCTGGACCCTAATAAAGGGTTTACACTATGAAAGAAACACAGTGAGGCAGCTCTGACACCTCTGAGCCTCCCTCAACATGCACACACACACACACACACACCTGCGCGCACACACACACACAAGGGCAGTGCCTGGTCACAGGTCAGGAGAGCCCGTAGCTCTCGGTAGTCCAAGGGAGTAGAGCTGTTTGAACCTGTAATATGCTTCTCTCTCCCCTGGTGCCACTTGTTGGGGTTTTAGTGCAGGGGAAATTACACCTGCTCTCCAGCCTGAAACCAGCACTGACACGCAGCTGGAACCGGGGATTACAAACAGATAAGACACATAGACACACAGGAAAAAGAACGCCGCACATGGGCATTGGGAAGAGGGTGATGGGCACATGTCAGCGTGTGATGTTGCATTTATGTCCCAAAATCACAGATGAACAAAAACAACATTTAACATGCCCTCGATACGCTGGTGCTGTTTTGTTGGCTGCTCTGCATCCACCGGGTGATCCTGCTCACCACCCAAACACAGTATGCGCAAGTGGAAAAATAAACCGCTTCTTTTAAATTGCAGATACAAGATCAATGCCACGTACACTGTGCACACATTATGTCGCTGCACTGTTCAGTAGGCCTAATCATTTGCCAAGGGGTAGGCTTCATCGCCGGTCAGCGAAGGAGGCCGCTTCATCATCGAAACCTTCAGCCAAAATGAACCCAACATCTAGCCTACTCTGCAAGTCAAATGTGAGCTGAGAGATAATCATTGATATGGGGCAGGAGAGAATGAAACTAATAAAAAGGCAGTGTATCAAAGTATCGCAGTTAAGCATTAGTCACGTGAGGGCAACTATGCCACAACTCCGCTGTTCTCTAAATGAATCCCCCTCGTCCCGTGCTTGATTTATGGACCTGTAAAAACACACGTTGTTTTTAATCTACTGCTGCCTGAATCTGCCTCTCTAATGAAATGTGGATGTGTGTGTGTGTGTGTGTTTGATAATGATGTATGGGCTGAGGTCTGATTCTTAAAGCATGAATTTTCTCTCTGATAAATATGCATTCAGTTACACAGACTGATTAAGCTGTAAACCAGTGTTAACTCCGTGTCCAAACACATACAAACACACACGTGCACATATACATACCCAGATGCATACACACTGACAAGCTCTCTCTCTCTCACACACACACACACACACACACACACACACACACACACACAGACATGCACACAACTTCCCAGAAAATAATGATAGCTGTGCCTGGGGCCTGAGTGTTTGGATGCCTGGAGCGGCTCACTGATATCAATTCCATGAGACCTGACTGTGGAGGATATCCTATAAACACAAGGCTCAGAGACACAGCCATATCAGCAAAAGCCAAGTCAAAGTAAAAGTCAAGCAAAAGTCAAGAAAAATGATTTGCAGCACCAAGAGACTGTAAAAGAAAATACTGTGAATAAAAAATTAAAATGAAATTGTGCACATTCAAATAATAAACATTACAGATTGTGAAGTGTTTCTCATTGCTCTCTGTGCCGCTTTTTGCTCAGAAAATTCTCATTCAAGGGCATTTGACTATAAAAAGCTTTGCAACTGTTATTCTTGAATGGTCTGACATTGAATTTGGTGACTTACAGTGTCCGAGCGGTCGGACATGGCAGCTGTTGAGCTGTTGTGACGCACTTGTCTGTTCATTAGCAGACAATCCCTCTGTCCTTCACAGCAAAAACAAAGTGACGATGGGCCACACGCACACACACACCCCCCCTCTCTAATATGTGAAACGCAATCAGACATGGATATGTAGGGCACCCACGTGCACGTACATCCACGCACACATATGTGCTCATTAAGTGCCCATCTTGTGCCTGAACATACTGGTGGTGGGTCATGAAAGATGATGAGAGACAGCATCAGACAATTTCAATCTCATGGAGACATCAAACACAGAATTACATCTAATTAGCCCATTGCGTCTCCTATGAACTTTATCGTGAGATCTGAGAGCATGTGCTAATTTCAAACTGCGCCAAAGATGCCGAAAGAGCTGGGGGTAACGGGCAGATAAACGTTATAGTCAGTTGCCAGATGGTTTCTGCATTCACCGTTACTGCGTTTGCTTGTTTGGCAGACGTCAACGAAGCCGGAGTCTATTTGGCTGCAGCTTATTACGACTGGCTCATCTCCTGATTTAAAACATTACAGCCTGTGCTGGACCGGTCTCTCTGTGGTCAGCACTTCTCAGACTTCAATAAAAACATTCTCTGCTGGCAGAGAGGGGGAAAAGAGAAAGAGTGAAAGGGATCCAAGCAACCTCTCACCTCTCTCATCATAAGAAGCCCTCATCCCAGGGCTACGAGCCCTGCTTCAGAGGGGAGTGTGAAGGAGTGAAGGATGAGAGTCTGTCAGGTTCAAACAACAAAGAGGTGCTGCCTTACACATCCTTCCTCCACCTGTCCCCTTCAGTGGCAGTGACATCATTTAAATCATTTAAATCCTCCCCAACATGACCTATGGCTAGTGACCCGTCATTCTAAAGCTCACACCTCCATGTGAGACGGCTGCCGAACTGCTTATTTAGCAGAAACTAGCACCCGGCTAACTATGTGATTTATTCAAAATTATTCCTCCACGGTGCTCCTTCACACAGAGCATTTGCCCATAGTTCACTGTGGTCCAGGCAATTAGGAGCGGGCCACACCTCTTCAGGAGACAGAGCACCTGGCTATCGCAGACAGACATAAGGAGGAGGAGAGCCGGGCGGCGCGCAGCCTCTCACGGTGGGCTGGAATAACTAAGCAGCGCAGTGAGGGAGAGTGAGGGAGTGAGGAATGCAAGCCAGGCACTTTAGGATTCATTTAGGTTCCCCATCTCCCTGGTCACTTTATTAGCAGTCTGGGAAGAGTGATGCATGTCCCAAAGCTATGCAAAATGCATAATCAAGCATTTAAATACACACCACGTGGATGGGCGTGTGCAGTGACCATGCACGTGCACGAACATGTGCATGCATACTGTGCATGTGACATGTGTTACGCAGGTGCACAATCACAGAAGCACACGCACACACACACACACACACACACACACACACACACACACACAGACAATGCTTACTACTGTAAAACATCAAGGTATTAAACTCGTAAGCTTTTATACTAACAGTCTATATACTACACAAAGCCTCCTTTAGTATTCCCACAGGCTGCATTGTACCCGTCACATGTATAATGTAAGGAAATCCTCAGTGGTATATTACAATAAATCCTATTGAAGTTCCAGCGCTTTGTGTAGTTGCTTGTTGGAGGAATCAGAGCTGGATAAAATTGAAGGAAAAAGGGGTTTCCTCATCAAATTTACCTGAGCTCCATCCATCCATCCTTTCTGCTCTCTTCAGCGCCAAGCCGACGCAGAGCACAGCCGGGGACATGGGACCTTTTTATTCCCAGTATAAGACAGAAAGTAGGCAGGAAACAAACAAATAAATAAGCAAATAAAGAGAGATGAGAAGGTCTCCCCGGAGAGGGCGGACGCATGCCACTAATACAAGAGACCGATTTGCACAATGCCTCATCCTGAAAATAAGGGACAGCCACCGCTCCCGCAACAATTCAGCGGAGGTAGCTAAGATTGCAGGAGAGGAATAGGAGAGCATTGAAAAGTGGAAGCACAACTATAATACTGGTATAGTCTGGGGACAATTTGAAAAGAAGCTCTCGGGCTGCTTAAGTACAAGCTTCAACATCACCTCCAACAATCTCCACTGGATTTATCGGAGCTTTAACCGTAGCGTGTCAGCAAAACCTTATGCAAAAAAAAAAGACTTTTACCTATGCCTTTATAATGAGACAAACTACATCACATAAACAGGCAGCTTCTGATTAAGGAGTCAGAGAAGTTGCTCTTAGCTGTTGTCTTGTTTGAGATCAAAAAGGGAAGAAAATGTGCTTGAAGTGATGTCATAACATTTTAAGCGGTTGCGAAATCATAATTCGAAAAAAAAAAAAAAGCTAAAAAGGTCAAATCCCACAAGATATTAGACCTAAAAAATTATGAACCATGATCTGCTGGGTTGTCTGGCAGCAGAGAGCGATGCAGACCTGCTCAGTGACCTGGGAAACAGGCTGCAATTTCCTTAATCATTTTCTGAGCGAGACCAAGAGGAAAAAAGTGTTACAGAATCACCGGGTGAACGGAGGAGGGGAGGGAGCTGGGAAGTCTTTTAAGGTCTTTCTGAAAGATTAAAAAAAAAAAAAAAAAAAAGCCAGGGAGCGAGGGAGGCAAGGGGAAGAGCGCCTAAAAGAGCAGCATCCTGAGGCCCTGGAGGGGGCTGCAACCGACCAGGTCAGCATTTCACATGTGTCACTTCCTGTTGGCCTCAGCGGGAGGAGCGTGGCGTGGCACGCTGGCCAGCGGGGGCACAGAGCCTGTCAGACTGACACAGGAGGTTATGCACCGGGCAAAGAGACAAATGCAGGCACACATACATCAACACAAATATGCACAGACACACACGCGCACGCACACCACTTTTCCTCTCCAAACAAGTGTGATTCAGGTTAAACGCAGAGCGAGGGCGACACAGCAAGGGTTGGGAAGGTATGAACGCATCCTAATGAACACAGTCATGCAGGAAAGTCGTTTTCGGGGAGACGTGTGGGTGGGTGCCACTTCATACTCCTGAATGTAGGCCATGGCGCTTAAACACGGGACAGCCTCATTATAAATCATTGGCAATGGGTAGGAAAAAAGCCGGTGTGAATAAGACAGATTGCGTGTCAGGAAGGCACAGGAGCACAACTTCTGTGAAACAGTCAGTCTTACCTCCACCAAGGAGGTCATGTGTTCACTCTGCTTGTTTAATTGATTGCAAGCAGAATTATGCAAAAAGTAATGGAGGGGTTTTCACAGAAAAAAAATGTAACAGTCAGGCTCTTGGTCTAATTGGGAAACCATTAACTTTTGTGAGTGATTCGGTTGAAGGGCAGGGTAACCTGACAGCACAATGGTTTGGTGTGATTACCACACGGGTTTAAGCTCCTGTGCAGCAGGTCTCCAGTTTGAACCCGGGGCTGGGACACTACCTGAAGGACAAACCACAAACAGATCTGGATGCTCTTCTGCTTGTTGTGACATGTGCCGCCGCCTTGGTGTAGGTTTGCACTCTCTGGGTGCGTTCTACTTTTTCCTAGTTCTATCTTTAAAGCCGTCTTCCACCTCCGCTTAGCAAAAAGCCAGTCACTCCACCTGAAATGGCAGATCCTTGGGAAGGAAAAGTGTGTTTCATCCATTCAGCTGTCACCTTATCCTTAAAGCATGAGAACCAGCAAGTTTCTGCACGGGTAGATCACCCCCCCAGACACACACACGCACACATAGGTTTGCAACGGGTATTCAGAGGAACCGTCTGTCTGCCTGCGTGACTGACCACTGTTTATGGGCTCTCTGTCCGCCTGTCTCACGCTGTCTCTCTGGCCTGTGTTAATGCTGCTGTTTGACATTGCAAGCAGCAGGCTTTTCTCTCCCAGCAGCCTCAGTGGACACCGAGCTTTAGCCTAATTGGTTCCAGAGCAGGCCCTGACAGAACTCTCCTCAGCGGCACACAGCCATATTAATACCCCCCTGCCTAACACACACACACACACACACACACAACAAAAACAAGCACAGCAATCAGTGACAAGCTCGCTAATTAACGCCTTTACAAAGTATCTCATTAGCATGTGTTGTAGAAAAGGGGCAGTAGGGGAAAGAAGCATTTTGGATTTTTTTTTTTTTTTTTTTTTTAGAAAAAAAAAGGAAGGAAATTACAAAATAAGACCAGAGAGCGCACACACACACACATATGTGTGAGTATGCATTGCATTCTACTCAGGGGCCAAGGGCCTTGCTTGGCCCACAGAGCAGTGGGCTGTATCTCAGGGGAGTCCATTACAGCTCGCTGAGGGAGACATCGGAGTCAAAGATAAGCAGAATTTTAAAGGCAATCAGGAAAAATAAATCTCTGGCATGCAGGCAACTCTTTGGTTGTTAACCAGCGACTTAACCTATGTGTACTGTGAGCAGAATGGGAGATAGATAGGTGAGGTGCTGCGGGGAAATGACATGTAGTTAAACAGTAGGGCAGAGGCCAAGAGCCACGGCAGAGCTCCCCGGAGGATTCTGTATGACAATAGCAGGATGCAAATTTTACAGTAATCCAGAAAATAAGGGTGTAAGTTTATCAGTTTTTGTTTCACCACGTCAATCCGACGCGTTTCTTTTTGGAGGATATCTACACCTCACTCCCCACATTTTCTCTTCGGCTCTCTCACCATCTCCTTCTGCTCGCCTTCCTTCTCTCCCAGTGCCAATCTGCTGCTTAATCCCCTCCTGGTTTTACTGTGGCTTCATCACAGCCTGTAAAAACGGCCCCCTTTGAACCCTATAAAGGCAACCAGTATCCAGCTTATTGTAAAACACAATCATAAGGTAAATGTTTATCCCCTCTCCGCCACTTTAAACTCCCCTAATGAGCCTGCTGGAAGGGTTTCACCTCGCAGCTCGGACATAGAAAACAACACATTGTGTGAAGATGAGACCTGTATCTGAAGCCCCATCATGAAAACTGGGTGTAGTATAAACACAGCAAGAAACTAATTACATCATTAAAAAAAAAAAAACAGGGAATACAAAAAAAGCTTTACAGTGTCAAGCATTAATGAATGGCTAAATGTGCTAAATATAGAAACAAATTATTTCATAGTTAACGAAGAAGTACCGGGGAGATTTCTTCCGGGAATCTTGTGTATTGTTCTGTTGATACCGGAGCTGTTCCTGGCAGAGCACAGGACGATTGCCTGGGAAGGATAAACCCTCTGACCTTGTTCTTCCTAACAGCCAGTGGCTGTTCTGACCTGCCCATTATCCATCTGTGACCCCCACTATTATACCAACTGTCAGAACATGGCGCTACGCTGAACCGCGCCGCCCTGCCCCCGCGGATGAGCCATCACTCTCACCTCTGAGCGGCGACACCCGCGCAGCCAGAGACACGCGGAGGGAGTTAGAGAAAGAGAGAGTTGGTAGTAATCGTAAGCAGGTAGTTAGAGGTCAGAGGTCCCGCGCAATCGGGACGGCAGTTCCACTCCTGGCAGCCGGAGCGGAACTCCGAGAGGGACCTGGAAGTAGATACGATGACCTTTTGTACAGCGGACCCCAAAATATACCCTCTTATCAAAATGACCTTAACGTAGGAGCATGGGAAGGCGAGCAGAGCCCATCCATCATCTTAAAGATTAATCCTCCTATCTATTCTTCTCCCGAATCTATTAATAATGTCGCCAGAGGGGAGAATTTGCGGCAAAGATTTATTCTGATATTGTGACTTTTATTCATTAGCCTATAACGGGGGAATTCCTTGAGAAGGAAATGTGGAGTGAGCTGAGGGAATGCTAATTCACGACTCACGCTCTATTTGAACTATACAGAACTCTATTAACTCCATCTCTATTAAATTTGCTGACAATCTGCACGTGCAACACGCTACAAATAGGGAGGACTGTCATTTTGCGCCGCAGAGGTCACCGATGATTTAATCTCGTGAAACTATTTGAAGCAGCTTCCATTTGTTAATTAATAAACATTCAGCGACACCTTGGATAACTCTGAGACACGCGTGAACCCTGAAAACCTATCCGACTCCTTAAACCGGGGCCTGGATCAGAGCTTTTCCTCACGCGTTTAGACAAAGCAGCTACATTAATAGATCTGTACACTGGATTTCACACTGTGGAGCAGCACTGACAGCCCCAGGGGCATACTTCAATTAGAGACTTGGGTGAGTTTAAACACTGCAGATCTACTCTCGCTCAAACGCGTTTGTCTCTCCCCCCCCCCCACCCTTCCCCTCCCTCTAAGCCTCTCTCTCCATATCTGTGCTGAGCACTCACTCTCCCTCTTCTTCGAGTCCTGCTCGCTGTAATCAACCCAGTGCTAATGGCTTATTCTTTCTGCTCCAGCACACACATTTCACTTGTTTATTTTCCCACACTCGTAAATCTGGGGACGCGTCACAAGCGCGGCGATATTAGAGCAATAATCTCAGGTAATTATCAGATGCCCTCTCTCACTTTTTCTCCATCTCCCTCCCTCCCTTTAACTCTCCCTCTTTTGCTCTCTCTCTCTGGCTTCACTCAGAGACACCAGAAGTTTCTTCACCTTTTTCCTCAGTAGTTTGCAGGCAGTTTGTGAGAGCATACACGTGAGGATTTGTTAAAGGTTTCTCTTTAAGAAGGGAGACCTGAGTATGTGGATCATACATGTAATAACCCGGAAACCCACATTTGTTGAGGTTCTAAGAAGGAAAGCCTTAATGGTGGGAAAAAGGGAGTAACTGACAGATCTTATATGAGTATAGGAAGGTCGCTGGAATTGACAATGTGAAATGAACAAAGTAAAGTTAAAGTTAAAAACTAAGGCTGGTTAGATTCTTTGTTTGTTATGGCTAACAAATCCTATGAAAAGCTAAAACGAGCAGTCTGTAAACCACCTATCAATACTATCTGATCAATACGATTCCACCCTGTCAAGGTCACACATATATGCAACACTTTCATTTTAAAAAAATACTTCCTACAGCTGAGCACTCAACCTTTACCAAACAGAACTCAAACAGGATTACTAGTGTTTGTTTGTTGGGGACTATTTGCAACTGAGGATTAATACACTGTTTGGTATGGCCGTGCAGTAGGGACTGACTCATATTCATTTCCCAGACTCTTTGTAAAGGAAGGATCATGTTACCCCACACCCGGCAGTGTGGCTCATTAATATAGTTTTTGGACAAGGGATGCCCGTGGAACAGAGGAGTAAGATACATCACACTTGCACACAACAGAAAAAAATGGAGGCTATCATCAGGTTTGTCTGTCACTTACCCACTCCTGCTGTATGAGGCCGACGGCCCTGCTGGCCCGGGACAGGTTCCGGCATGCCAGGATTACATGGGCACCATGAAGAGCAAAAGTCCTGGCTGTTTCAAAGCCTGAGACACGAGGACGGGGATGGACAGAGAGACACACAGACAGATAAAGACAGGGAGAGAGAGAAAAAAACGAATGAAAGCGAGCATTGCTTCAAAGATTAGTTTTATCCTGAAGATAAGTTTGATTCTCAGGGGTTGAATCTAATGGGGTGGTGGTGGTGATGGTGGGGGTTGGGGAGCGAGAGTTAAAATCCCTATAAATTTTCAATATAATTTCTTTCATTGAGTAACCCAGTGGTCTAGCAGAGGGCGTTAATAATTTCTCTCTGAAGTGATGAAACTGATGAAATTATTGTGGTTCAAGACTTCTTCCTCTTGTCTCAGATAAAGTTCGGGATCTGGCCGCCGGCTCTCCAGAAGGTATCTCTGCTCACACTGGGTTCGACGAAGGGAGGTCGACGGTTAATTATGTTGGTAATTATACAAGTGATGGCAGTAATTATGAAAACATGGCTCATAATAGAGGAGCGTCAAATGAGCAATCCAACAGACACAGCATTCAGACTGAACCTCGGTGTGATATTTGGGAACATCAAAGGGGCCCCTGATAAAGACATTTCTCCCATGGAATGACGTCCGCAGATATGGGGCAGAATTTATCAGTCCGAGACTACTTCATGGTTCCATCCAAATCATGTGGTCGCGATAAAAGTGACAAAAACTGAAGATAGAGGGAGAGAAGTTCATTTCTAAATTACAAGTCTAAATGGGTCATTTCAACCTGTAGGTTGAATTAATTTACGAGATTAACTTTTTCCCCCCTCACCGTATTTTTATTTCCCGTGACATTTACTATCCGTCAAAGTGTCGCGGAAAAGTTCAACAGCACAGAGCAGCATCATATTTTCCAGCCCCACCTCTACAGTAAATACAAACCGCAGTCAGACATTCAGTGACAGCACCGTGACTGACGAACTGACGGGCACAAAAATTGACTGTGGCAGAGAGGGTCTGAGAGGCAGAGTGTATCAGAGGGTGGATTAATATGAACAGTAATTAGATTATATGTCTTAATCTGATTTTCATTAAGAGCAAAACTGGGAGGCCTAATTGTGAGGAGAGTGTTAAGAACTAATATCTATTAAAACTCAAATTGGAGTGGGATTGGAAGCTCTTTCTGACAAGTGAAGCATGGAATTAAATTATATGACACCTTATTAGGTGTAATGGAGGGGACTGTGGCTGTGAGCGGAGATCATTTCGCTCGGAGGAAATGGAAATGAAAATAAAAACAACATGGCACAAAAAAAAAATAATAACGAGCAGTGTGACTCCAGGAGTAAATATGCGCTTTGAGTTCTGCAGGCGGAGCAGCAGGCTTCAGGAAACAAATGTCACAAAATCTTTTTGGTGTCACACGTTTTCTTTCTAATTTAATTCAAATTCTAATCATGTAAGAAAAAAAAATCCACCTCTGAAATGCTAAGGATGTGTCTGGTATGAAGGTTACAGCATATTCTATATTTGTACAACAGAGGACCAACCTGAAATGGCAAATCTTCAAAAACGGGCCATAATTCAAAAGCGTTTTTTTGAGCCTTTATAATTTGAACAAGAGTGCTGGCTGCTGGTAAACAACAACACCTCACTCTCACTTGTTGTGTGTACAAACCATGAAAGTGAAATTAATCGACGCCAGTGTTTTCCATAATGGAGAACAAATTAGAATATGGCAGCGACAACGGCAGCAGCGCCGAAGCCATGTATTTCCAATGACAAATAACAAGGGCTTGACATTAATTGTGAAATAACGAGAGTGGTGTTGCTGTAACAGAGACTCCCCGCCCTCTAGCCCGTGTTGCCGGTGGAGAGGGCCGCACTGAAATTAGTTCCTGGTCAGGTGTACAACGAAGAGAGCCTGTTTCAGCATTGTACACCGATGGTGGAACATGACAAGGGGTCAGAGGGAGCTTTCTTTGGCTCTGGCGGATCGACAGACGCCACGAGCTGTTTTACAACACACAGGAGGCCCGACTGTTATGCTAAGCTGTTACGCTCCTCCGGGGTTCTTTCGTACAATCGGACAACAGGCGTCGTAAAACACGGACACGTGGGAAGCGGATTTGATTTTTGCTCCCAACGTTTTTAAAAAGGCGCGGGCTGAGGATAACACAGCTATTGCTGTGCAATATTGCTATTGCTGGAAATTTGCTTTACTGTGTATGTATAAATGTATAAAATGTGTAAAATGTGTTAACAAAAAATAGTGTAAATGTCCATTAAGCAGTGAATGCTCTTCATGGTACATTAGGATCCTGGCCCTACTGATATCCCCCAATAATGAGTGTGATTTAGTGATTTCACGCTTTGTTTGTCCTCCCTGGCCCGCCGCCCCTCTCCGGATCCCCGTCGTACACAGGTGTATTGGCTCAGTGTAATGAGATCATTACCAGCCTCGTCAGTAAACGTGTTTATTTGGCAAACGGAGCTGCCTGCTCCTCTCTCTCTCTCTCTCTCTCTCTCTCTCTCTCTCTCTCTCTCTCTCTCTTGATCTGCATCCAAAGAGGCATTTAACTAAAATAAGCTCCGCAGTACAATTGGGCGAACAGAAGTCAATTCAGATCATTACAAGACCTGTGGGTAAACACGCCCGGTTCCCACAATCCCCTTCTGCCTGGGCTGAGTTTGTGGCCGTGAACAGGCACCACCGTCATCACCACCACCACCACCACCACCTCCTGCGTGAATTATGTTATTATCTTTGACTGTAATGCACAACATAAAAATATGTTGCGTGTTACACTTCTGAAGCCGTGAATAAATATGCTCATTAAGTGACTGTTAATTACACCGTTTAATTCAGTGCATCTCTTCCCGGCTTCGTTTGGCGTCGACCCTTGGATTTACTCATAAAGCTTCGCGGTGGTGCTTTGAGTTGGTAAAGTGTTATAATAAATTAGCTGATTTATTAAAAGTGATGTAGGTCACGAGCACGCTGCGGTTTATGCGCCACCGTGTCCGATGCTGCTACTGCAGTGTCAGTGAAGTGTACGCTACATTCTGCTATTCTGCAGTCTGTTTTCAGAAAAATTATTTCTTTTTTTTATATTATATGCAGGAAATTAGGGGAGAGAGAAAAGGTGCATGACAAGATACGGGGGGGCCACGGCCAAATTTGAACCCGGGACGTTTTGGTTCACAGTTATTCTCTAACATTCTTGACTCCCAAGTCACCGGGACACCCTAACAAGCACATGCAGATATAACAGTGACAGTTGTGTGACCCTAAACCTGTAAGCTATGAGGCAACAAGATGATGATTCACGTGTGCCCAAAACAGGCTAAAATACAGTACTCTGTTGTATAGAAAGAAGTAAGTAAGTCACTCCCGACTGTCTCGGCAATGAGGGCACCTGTTCCTGATGCTGCTGCGTTTTTCTTGTCCCAAGAAGTGAGGACCCCCCCCCCCGTGCGCACGCACACACACACACTTTGTGACTTTTAAGATCCCCTCTAATTCCCCTCCATTAGTCCAAGAGGAGGGAGATGTCACCCCAAAAGTGGGATGTATGGTTAGTCATTACAGCCCAAGGTTGAGCTGTTCCAGGCGAGAGCACTGGAGTGGTTCTATTACCCCCTCCATGTCCCCTTCTGCCTCCTTCCTACCCCCCCAACCCCCACCCCCAGCTACTGTCTCACCATCCATGCAGCACCTATCTAGTACCCACCCACCCCCTTCTTCTCTTCCTCCTCTGACCCTCTGTGTCAACCTCCAACTCCCTACACAATCTCTCATCGTGGCCTCACACCGCACCGGTCGCCCCTGCTCCTCCTGCGGCCAGACTTACCTGACTACCGCACGCGCACACACACCAAAATAAAAACACACAGCACACCAAATCAAACACATGCACAAAGATAAACACAGACACACACACACACACACCTCCCAGAAGCTTGCTCATGCACACATATCTCCTGAGCATTAGCGCTATTTTCATCACTGTCATCAACCCCCCCCCCCAACATGTAACTTTCATCCCCTCATCATCCGCAGACTGTAAACTCGATAGGTCTATAAACTACTTGACTACACACAATAACCCCGTACCCTTTCATTTTATTTTACCTACAGCCTTTAAGCACATATATGTATTCCATCCTCTCTCTAACCACTTCAGCTCTATTATATTAGAGCTGTAATCATTATTGAACCCTTCTGGCCTCCAGCATAACGCTCTTTGCAAGTTACACCAGTTTGGGTCTGCATAGCAAATTTCATCCAAGGTTAATAAAGTTGCATAATTTGACTAACCAACCGGAACGGGTTCTCATTACGTAGCCACTAAACACATTCATCAGAGAGGACATGAAACGGACGCCCCCAAAAAAAGAAAGAAATTAATTTATAAATAAAACTCTCCTTCGATTTCCTCCGTGGCGAAGTTCAGAAGCTGACACGGACGGAGCGGGACGGAGGCCGGCCGCTCCCCTCGGCAGACACAAAATACTATCACACCCCTGAATATAAACACAGATGCGCTGTGGATGTCATCTAAACCACACACAGCCACTCAGGGATGCTCAGACACACACACACACACACACACACACACGGAGACACAGGCGCCGCATGCCACCCTCACCAGGAACATCTTTTTATCCATCTAATTCCTCCCACTATGAATAATGCATTTCCCTCCTTACCGAGGCTCGGGTTTAACGCATCGCTGCACGGGTCTTTAAGGGGGTCCTTATTCATAAACAGCAGTGCAGTAAATACCAGAGCTTTGCAGCCAATTTAATGGCAGTTATGCTTAACAAATCTGCCTCAATCTAATGATCAGCCACAAAGCTAGGCTATGGGTTTAATCTGCACACAGAGGCTCTCCCGGCTCTGCAACCCACTGAATATGCTTTAGGGATCTCTCCATCCAGAGAGAGGAGAGCACCGGCCTGACACTTAATCCTCCCAACACAACACTGGGATCAACACATACATAGAACAACGTTAGTCTTTCATGAATAAGAATAACATTCAAAGTCCTAAAACACTGCGGAGACAATGCATAGAGACGCTGAAACATTATGAAGCGCTCCTTCCCAAATCCTTGCTATTCCCCGTCCAGGCTGCCTGAGCCTCTTCTGCTTCTTATTCCAGCATTGACCCTCGATCAAAACAACAGCACCGTGTGGAATTCAGTGCATGCATTTAGATTGAGTAGAGCTTTGCAACTGCAGGCACCGCGCCGCGTCAAGTCACTGTACAGAAAGGCCAAAACAGATGGAGATCTAACTGTGGAGACTATCCGACGATGGGATCACGCCAGCCGCCATGCCCGCCAACACACTAACGTTCCAACGCATGAGTACTCAGAAGTCTTTACACTACATTCTTACATTTGTCGGACCACGCTCCCCTTTAAACTCGGCCTTCGTTCTGATCTCGACTGCACGCCTGTAAAGTTTTGTGCCCGCATCTGTCCCGGTTGAGACCGTCACGGGGACAAAAGCTGTCCACAGGCAGAAAGACACATAAGCACCTGGCAACGTACACAAAGCCGCCTCTGTGGAAATCCCAGCTGCAGCACGCAGGTGTCTCCAGGACCACATTTTGCCATGATGACACACACGCCCTCGGACTCACAAGGTGAAAACAACACCATGGTAAACATGATGAGATAAAAAAAAAGAACAAACACTGCAAATGTAGAATAAAATCAGCAAATTATAAATAGGTGGCTGGTGCAGTTAATTACCAATAATGCTACAAACACATTACCATATTTCATATCTTATTATATTTCTGTGAGTCCATAAATAGAAATAGGAAAAAGAAACGGTTCAAGAAAAGTAAAATTACCCCTGACAGTGGGTTCATACGTCAGACCTACAGTTCTGGGATTAAAATAATTCATTGGGGAAAGGTGGATGCACTTACCTGGCCGTTTTATTTAAGTGAGACAGAGGGTCAATGCGTTATTTTCTGACCACTAGTAAACATACGTCATGCTGACAACAAGACCCTGAGAAACTGACACTGCTCCCCAGGTGGGGCACATATATGTAGTTATGTTCAGTTCCCAAAAGAGCTGCCACAGGGCAAAGGGGAACTGCGTGTACCGAGAATATGAATATATTCTTGCCTCAACAAAAAATATTTTTGGAAAGGGCTTACACTTAAAATTTTTCAACATTAGTGTGGGGAGAAAAATAAACAACAAAATGGGAGTTTGTGATTTAATATTTTTTTTTTTAAACAATGCCATGTGCCCCTTTACCCCGAGAAAGAAAGTGTCTCGTCTGTGGAACCAGCGGGGGCCAGAGACATCACGACAATGGCCCTTTAAGGACAAGTGTTCCATGGACCCCTGGCCAGTAAATAACCTAAGAGTTAGTTGATAGGAGGGGAATTAGAGCCTGAGCGGGAGTGTGTAATGGGGATGGATAGGAGGCTCAGGCCTGGGTCACAGCCACTTAGGAATCAATGCAGAGGTACAGGTGTACAAGCACAGGTCTATAAGAGTTAGAAAACCTTTAAAGAGAAGGGGGAGCAAGTGAGAGAAGGAGAAATGGGGGGGGGGCAAACTGCGATCATTTATTTCCATTATCACAATTAAAAGCACCATTCAGGTTGCTACTGGTTTTCCATTTGCAAAAGAAAAGCAAGAGAGGAAGACGGATGTTGGGAGCGGAGCGCAGCGATCACATCGGCAAGACGAGCCTCACTGCTGTCCCGCCTCCCAGCTCGACTGCGAGGGGACTTCAAGGCTGGTCGCAAAACCAGAGACTATGACATTTCATGCATAAATAAACTCCTATATGTGCTTTTCACGTTCATCTGCATTAAGAACTAAATTAAAGAGCCAAAATGTAAATTTGCTAATTAAATAATATCCCACCATTACTAATAAAAATGTCACATTTCCTGAGGAGGAAATAAGCACTGAGGAAAATGGAAATAGCCTTGACACTTGGATTAAAACACTATTGATGTCATTAAAATGCTAAGTGGGTCCAACCAATTGGCATAACCACATTTCACTAGAGGAATGTCAAAGGAGCACACCAGCAGTAGCAATTACTATTAGAATACTGTTAATTATGGGCAATGCATATTTAATATATGGTAGAGTAAAACAAAGGTTATGTTAATATGGGTTTATTAAGCATTCACACGCTATAAAAATGTCTGTGTGTTCCAGCGGTTTGATGCATTCTTTCAAGAAAATCTTCTTTTTTTTCAGATGAACAAAACACTCATTGCCAAACTCCATCGCCACGAAAGTTAAGCGTGGATTTATCTTTTTCATGATATATATTTTACGCAAGGCAAAAACAGGCCTATTTGAAGCAGATCATAAGGTAACGTGTTAAAACCTCAATGGCAATGACTTCGCAGACCTCCTGTGCCCTCTTGTGGCTAAAAGTTGTTTGCATCTTCTGCATTCTCCCAATTACTCACAACCTTTTTGTCAAAAGGCCAAACACTGTTGTCTTATTCCAGAATCCAGAGTAATCCAGCAATCTTTTAGAGCATCCCATCGCGGCTCTTGCGATATTGACAGCAAACTGTCCCCAGTCTTTATGGTAATGATGGACATTTGGCAGAAAATGCATTTTAGTCAGCATTATGTGTTGGAATTCACTTTTAATTTCTAAATTAATATAGGCCTCCCTTAGATTCGGTGTTTTGCATGTTTTGGGTCATCACCCTGCTGGAAAGTTTATTTTAAATGACTTACTTTAAGACAGAGGGAATTGGTGTAGTTGTTAATGTGCGAGTCACCAACGCCAGAACAGATAAAATATTCCCACAACTGAATTATTTCCAGCTGGACTGGTGGGTTCATGCTCACCTCACACAACCATATCTGCGTAAACTCTCGCTCTTGATTCATCTGAAAATGCTGACCAACAATCAACAATTCGATTTTAGTATTTGACTCGTGCTACACTTTAAGATTTGTTTAAGTTCTTATTTTCCCCATTTATTACTTACTTTGATATTTTCATTATTCGCACACTGGGTGCAGGCGGTAATTGTTTTTTCTTCATGAATCTTCCATGATCGTGCAGTGATCGTTGACTGATTTGTGTCATTTTTCAATGCACAAATTAACTTCCTGAAAGTAAATGCATTCTTTATAGTTTATTTGAGAAATTGTGGTTGCCATTTATATTAAATTCACTCTGGCTGTGGCATAAGGAGCATATATTTTGTTAAAACTTTAATCCTACGGTGCAGTCACAATTTGGAAAAAAAAAAAGTGATAACACTTTAATTATCTAGTTCCATCCTTACAGCAAGGCTCACATTATTCAAATCTGTATTCATTTGAAAAGACTGAATGTGTGGAGAGATGAAGATGGAGGAAGATCAAGGTCAGGAAGGCATTTAAGTTCATGAGCTCCTTTGTTCAGCGAAGGTCTCCAGGCTGCTGTAAATCTATGTACTACACTGGTGCTTTGCTGCATCTCATAATATACACACAGCAATTACACTGTGGTGACTTTTCCCGGGACAAAGGATTTGAATATAAAGACAATTAACGATTTTATGTTTATTTGATTTCCCCCATGCTGTCATTATCTATCCCGAACAAAGCAGCAAGTCTGAACAAATGGCCACCACTCGTGCTAATTTAAACTAAAGGAAAGAAGAAATACATTTGTTTCCAAACCATTATATAGCGAGCCATGCATTTGCTGGGTACAAATGGACACCATTCATTACAGTTAACAATGACATCCAATTCAGCCCGGCTAATGAACTTCAATACAATCATGTTCGGTATTAAGGAGTGATTTGTTGAGTCTAAGTGTATCATTTTGGAAGCTAATGTTGATGAATGTCTGGCTGCGGAGGGATGGGTGCTTGCAGGGAGCAGAGGCGCTTGTCTGACACCCACTGACTGCAATGTGATACCACATCACCACCTAGTGGCCTCATCTTGGAAACACACTTCAAACAAAAATCTCATTGAACAGGGAAAACACAGGGATTTTATCAAACTCACCAATGCCCGAATTGCCCCCGGTAATAAGGATGACCTTGTCAGATAGGTCACGACCTTGCAGGATCTCTAGAGCTGCAGTGTTACCATCATATCGTTTTGGCTTCAACACCACGTCCTCCACTGTGAATGCTTGACGCGGGTCAAAATATGTGGTCCGCTTGTTAATGTGGCTGAGGACGACAGATGAAATAGCATGTTATGATGGAAACATGATTGTGGGACGACACGGTCTAACACATCCCCATCAAGCCAAAATAAACACATTTGTTTCTCATGTAAGGCGGCAAGCAGAGCTTTGACTATCTGTCTACTTACTCAACATAAATTATCTGTCCCTTTTCATCAGTTTCCTGCTCCCAGCCGTACGGTAAATCTGTGGGAAAAAAACAGGCATTATTTTTCCCTGACAGCCAGAATAAAATTAAAATGAATGAAAACAAAGTCAATATTTTTTACCACAATTGAAAGTTTGAGTGTTCAGTCAGCAACTGGTAAGTCATACAAAAAGTAAAACTCATTTGTGAGGAGTGTGTTTCAGTCCTTGCTGTGGTTTGAAAGACAAAAATCTCTGCCTTGCGTACCTCTTGAAGAGGCAGCAATACATTTAAGACACTAAAAAACAAGTGAAAAAGCAAACCTCCAGCACAGCGTTTTTTCTTCCCCGTCTTGGGGTGTTCCCACTGTGTCTTCATCTCGTCGTGGCTGTTGGATCACGGAAACAAAAAGAAGGTTTTATTCCACATGGCCGCGGTTTTTAGTTCACTCCATTTATTCATTTACTGAGGTACATTATGGGGACAGTGCATATTGGTAAACATCACTATTTGGCTCTTTGTCATCTGCGGTCTCTATGTTGGTTGATAAGGTGCGATATAAGAAACAAACAATCAAGAAAAACTGGAAACCAAGGAAACCACATTAAACAGCATCTAGAATACAGGCAACTCAAAGAACACTGTGACATGAAAGACACATTCATGAGAGAAAACAAATAAAGCGGGATATACAAAAATACACATCACACAGGCCTGTGGCGTGCAAAACACATGAACATGCCCAGCAAATCGGTTATATCTCTTTATCGATGACAGCCACTGATGATGAGAGTATGAGAGTCAGGTCAACGCTGTTGTTTCTCCAGCAACCGCATGTCACATTTTCCAGGTGAAGAAGCATCGCCTGTGTCACCTCGTGGACTGTACCAACAAAGTCATCAAGGTATGCGTCTCATTTCAAGACCGCACTGCTACAGCACACGGCCGCGATAGCAGAGTCCCAGTCTCATCCAGACATTCCTCATGTGGAATATCTGCACCACACCTCCAACAGAGTCGGCTGTTAGCCACAGACTGTCAACGCCGTCCTGACTTCAACTCATATACAGACATAGCGCTGTCCACAGTTGACGTTACAACATGGGTCGCACTTACTTCGCATAGTAGACCCAGCCATCCTTCGTGGATCTCTCTTCCCAGCCAGGCGGTAGCTCGTCCTCGCTGTCCGTATCATCCATGCCTGCGTATTTTAGAGCTGCCATTGCTCAGGAGTTGTTTTTTTTTTGGCGCTACAAACCCAAACAAGGAAATTATACCTGTTCTGAAGAATGAGCGCAACTGAGAGAGCGGAGCGTTCCGGCACAGCGTTTCTCGGCACTTCCGCAACAACACGGTGACGACAGTCGCGTTGCCTTGTGGGCAATAGAGGCTACAGATACGGTCTGCGCGTGTCACGTGATTAAATTCGACGTCCGTTTGTGAACAATTTAAACATTTTATTTAAAGGTGTTATTGGTGTAATGTAGACCTAAGTGGTTAAATAATTAAGCCTATCTTAAAAATACCTCTATACCCCAAAGCATACTTTAATAGAAGAAATATAGTTTTTCCTTTACGGGAACGAAGGCAGTCTGAAATGTACTCAAAAGCCACCAGGACACGCTTCTGATCACTCAACAAATAGAAGTAGTTAACATCAGGAATAACCAAACAAATTTCAAATGAGCAGGGCCTCTGCTGCATTTAAATAGCGAACATAATGTGAAACAAACAGGCAATAACTGACTAAAGTCAGACACAATTTCTTTTTCACTCACACAGATATCTAATTTAAACTTTCCATTGACTGTCTACAAACAAAGTAAGCAACTGAGACAAGTTATACACATATTATCTACGTATTCCTAATCAAATATTCTATATTTACTTTAAACATTTAAACTGGGAGGTACAGGTTATGGGCTATTTTGTGTTTATTTAACATGCTTGCTTGTTTGCTGACTGCCTGCCTGATCTGGTTCTGGCCTGCAGAGCAGTTCTCTGCTCATTAGCGATTTTGTATGCAGAGGCGGCAGTGTTCCCTTGTCTGTGCTATCTGTTTAGCAGTTTAGTTACCATGCGTACTGTCACACTGTCCTGGCTCACTGGGACACTTGAATAGAGCAAAACCATCATAAACAATGACACTTTTTCTACCATGATAAGTCAAATTCTTTGCTGTGATAAATTATTTATTATTTATTATATTTCATATTAATTTATGGGTAAATAGTCTTCTAAGGTTTTTTATATTTTTGTAAACCTTGTTGGTCTCAAACTGCCACTTAAGTTAAGTATTTTGTATTTAATTGCTATTAATCAGCCTTCTAAACCACTGATGTTGCACCTGCTATTGATGTCTCTTAACCAAACACATTATAGCCATGTAATGATAAGTGTGGTTGTAAAGTAGAAAGTTGCAGCACTGACGACCACACACAGATACTTTATTCAATCTCTGCTCTAGAGCTTGCTATTTCTCCCTAATAAATGGCACTAATGTTACACACAGAGAGATTAGTTGGTCTTCATACTTAACTTTAATACTTTAAGGATAATTTGCTGTAGGCTATTTGTACCAAAGTATGATTTTCAATTTTGTATTTTGCTTTAAATTGTAATTTTGCTGTTTTTATTATGAGATGGATGTGAATATTTTTCACCACTGGCCAATAAAGTGTAGAGACCTTCAGTATTTGTCTTGGAACTTGGACAGGAAATATACGTCAGTTTGTCATCACGGCCACTGACAAACTATGAGAAGAGACTTGTTATTGTGGAACAGAACGTATTATAAAAAGGGCTGAGCTCTGTGACTTTAAAACAAGAAAATATATTGCTGTCACTTCATACAGAGGTTTTGGCCCAGACACCCACTGACCTCCTGGGCTCCTGGGCCTGTGCCTGGTTGGCCCATCTCTGTAATCCGTCTGGTGACATTTACACTACACTAAACATTCAAGAATTGGGGCTGAGTTTGGGTCTCTTTCATGCCACCTTTTTACAACCACGGTAATAAGAACGAACCAAGCGGCGTATAATGAGATTTCTTTCCTCTGTGCCTGCTGGAATCATTGATGTATTATTGGAAGTGAACTGTATGTTACAGCGCATGCTCGCGGCTAGCAGAAAGGGGAGGGGCTAGGAGGTGGGCCGACCAACTGTAGGCAAGTGTGTGTTTGTGTGTGTTCGTCTGAACGTAGCACGAAATGTGTCTCCCCCTCAGCAAAAACATATACACCAACGTGAGACGTGCTAGTTAACGGTTTTTTGTATTGGAAGTTTTGTTTTGTCGCCTCGAGGCCGTTTCGATGTTGTACTCTGTACAATAAACATTCCGATTGCAAAACGCAATATTTACTGGCCAAGAGCAGCCGACTTCGTTTCTTCTGAAGAGTGTCCGCTTCCCCTCCCCTCGATGAAGCGTTGCGATGCCCTCTGATTTTATATCCCTCCTTAGTTCGGATCTCGACCTCAATTCCCCAAAATCTCTTTACTCTAAAGGTAAGATTTTACTAAAGAAATACTACTGCTACGAAACTAACCCGTTCTGTCCTGGTTTAAACGGAGGTAATAATGAATGTCTCGATAGCTCACGTTAAGCTGCTAGCTAGCTGTAGTTAGCTTCTTTTCTGCGGTTAGCCAGCCTAGCTAGCTTAGTTAGTTAGCTGCCTTTGCACTGGCGACTACCTGGCTGGTTAGCTGTCCATGTCACATGCGATGAGGAGCATGATATGCTGGGTCCCGCGTCTGATAATAACTGTGATACATAGGGATCGCATTGACGCGATTGGATGTGTTATTAGTTTTGGTGGGCTAGTGGCAATAAAGATGATAAGTAGTACATGGTATTAGCTAGCCACAGCTCCAGTGAGGTCGCTCTCCAGCCACCACATTGTTCAGCGGTTTAATGTACTTAAATCTTGGTTGTATCGTGCAGAGGTGCGCGCGTGTGTCTGTGTGTAGGTGTTGTAAATGCGTACTGCTTTGGTTAGTCTTCCTTGTTTAATTTTTTGATGAGTGACAGTCCCTCTGTTGTTGTGGATTATGGGTGGAATTGAGCCAGACTTATCCTCCGCACATTCTCTGGTTTCACAGAAAGAATGCAGTTGTTTGGCATTTGGCAAAGCCCAAGGCTCATTCTCCCTATCGGAATAACGGGCTGTGCCACCGGGCCGCTTGTGCCAAAATGTATCCTATCTATAATAGACTTTGGACACGTGTCAGCCAGCTGTTGTGTTATTATTAGGAGGGTGTTGCCGCATCATGTACAAACGTGACCGTCAACTCTTGTTGTGGATAGCTGGGTTTCTACTAGCTTTCAGCAGCACCCGGTCCGAAAGTCGGTTCCGTCTCTGTTAACAAGTGTATCAACTTAATGTGTAAGGAAACTGCCTGCTAATCTCCCACTCAACACCGTCATCTATCACGCCATTGCTTATTCATGAGCAAGCCTCGTGCTGTGCGTTGTGTGTTGTGCGCTGCGCTTGAAGCGGTAACGTAACCCGAGACGCGTGGATTTATGCATTTTGCATTTTGACTGGACGACTGGGAGACATCAGAGCTCCCTCAGCTGCGCACCCCCTCCCCCACCCCCTCACACCTTCACTCTGTATTTTTGATGGATAATAATTATCAGAACACTTTTACCAGCCTGCTCTATGACCTGTCGGTCCCCACATCTGTACGACATGTCATGTATAGGGTGCTCCTGAGCCAGCAGAAAGCATTGCTCTGTGACCCTGAGATGCTCATTCGAGCCTGCCATATGGTCACACTGTATCACATGATGGCTGTTTATTTATATCGCAGTAATTGGGTGTGTGTGTGTGTGTTCGCATCGGGGTCAAGGTAGCAGGCTTGCTCATCAAAGATCTAGTCAAAGGCCTCATGTATATCAGGCTGTGAGTGAGAGAAGGGGCAGCTGGACAAGCTGCATTGTGGCCCGTCTGAAAACGACAGGTTTTCCATGTAGCTGGTTGTTGTCAGGGTTGTCTTTTTAATGTTTGTTAGTTTTTGGTTCAAAATTAGGCAAATGTGAAGCCTCAAAAACGGAAATATTGAACCCTGAAAGTGGAAAATAATCTGTGCCAGCCAGGCCTTTATGCCAATACGTGGAAGCCCATTTGGGCCTGGCTCTTGGAAGTACCATCCAGGGCTTGCATAGCTCTCCACCTCTGAGCTTGAGGCAAAAGCAGTGATTTACTGTTCTGTTAACTATGTTTCTACGTAAATGATTAAGGGGATCATTACACAAAGTCAAACAATATATATTATAGTATTTATCTGAACATTCAGACCATTTACACAAATGCCAACCACAACAGATCTCTTTTTATGGCATGCTGCTTAAAATATACACCAAATTGATAACTTTACTCCATCATGAGGTCGTTGGATTCAGGGTATGAGATTGTCATTATGAAAATACTTTTCCAAGCCGTACAACCACAGCCGCATGATTATTAACAGCCTTCATTAAAAAAAGTCTGGTTTGCTTTGTTGACATAACGATTTAATAAAAACTGGGGAAATATGCCAACTCATGCGTTGAGGCTAATTTTACGTGTGAGAGAAAATAAGCTTATCTCCTCGTGTTATAAAGTGTTCAGTAAGAGAAAACATGTGTGCTTCAAGTGGACACCTGTAATATGTTTGGAGAAATGTTCTCCTTTGTCTCGGCATTACAGAGTTTACACAGTGCAACTATTTGGTTGCTGCTTTTGGATGCTGCTTTTCAAATCTGAATCCCTGTTTCCTTCAGTCGTGTTCGGGTGGAAGCAGGAATCGCAAAGTCACGGTCGATGCAAACATCTTAGTTTGGTTTAGTTCTGCTCTATTTTCATTGCGCTGTTTCAGAACTGAGTGTAATCATCACTGTATGCATCTGCGAGGCCCCATTTACTGTTAGTCACCCGAGACGTGAAGAAGAATTGGAAGTCCTCTCTAGAAATAATCATCTAACGGCGTGTTGCCTCACAACGTCTTTACATCTGTTTGTGTTATTTTCTGCAAATTTTTCAGCCCGAACAGTGGCTAACTATTTTGTGTTTGAAAATGTTCCAAATATGTGGTATTCATTCCTTTACTTTTGATCTATCCATCTATATATCTATTTGTCCATCTAGCTACCAGTCTATCTATCTATCTATGGTGTCATGACGATAATTTATGGGTCTGAAATCAAAAGCAAAAGCATAAGTAGCAGAAAAATACCTGTTAGCTGCAGCTGCACCTCCGAGACATGGTGGCTGTTGCCGGAGGCGGCGATAACACAGAAGCAACAACCGAGCTGGAAAATCGCCGCTTCCCTGAGTCACCGACCGCTGTGGAAAAGCTTTGATTTCCCCTTTATGTCGAGAGAAGGGCAGTTTGTCGGCCACGCTGCACGTGGGCACCGCGCGCCAGGCGACGCGACCAATATGGCAGGACATCCACGCAGGCACCGCAGAGAAATAGATTGGACCGAAGGAACAGCATCACTGGCAAATGCGTCTCTTCCATCTACATTTACGGCCAAACTTCCTCGAAATGTGACTTGCGCTACAGAAACGACGAGCCACACGCCACAGAGTGCCGAGCAGGTCGCATTGTCCCACAAATGCGTTGCCCTCGATGTAAGTTGTTTGTATTTAATGTGCTGCCAGCCAACTAGTGAAATAAGTTATTGTTACATTTTAATAAATGATTTAAGTTTGTCCATATGCAATCTGAATTCAATTCAAAATTTTAGCTGCAGACATTTGCAAAGCAATGTCTAAAGGGGCCTGATGCAGTTTAAATATTTCCTGTGAACTGATGAAGCTCAGATACAACTTTTTAGTACTTCTGAAACTATGAAAGATGGAAATAAGAAGTAATTCCCGCTTTAAATACAAACAACCTGTGTCTTCAGAGTTTATGCCTCTTGAAAATCTGGTTGCCTTTTCCCTCCGCTGAACTTTTCACCATAACAGAACTTTTGATGAGGTGCACCCTGTTCCTTGCTTTACATTTCGCTTTCAAGGTAAACGGAAATGGCGCAAATAACCCAAAATGGTCTGCTTTGTGGTCTGAGCACAGCGAGTAGCTCTTTTGTCAGTATTCTGGCTTGAGCTTATTGTCATGTGTTCAAGAGTGTAATTAAAGCGGCCATTGTTGGGCACCGAGATACATTCTTGGTCTGCATATTTTTTCATTTGCAACAAAAGCATAGCCCTCGTGAATTGTCTATTCATCTGTCATCCCCTGTTTTAGCCCCTAAGCCAGCTGCAAAGAATAAAAATGGACTGGTGGCCTTGCCATTTGGCAAAAACCTTTTAGGCATGTGTAATGTGAGCAGCGCATAACTGGGAGATGAGGTAATTTAATTGTTCTAAGTGTAGGTTAAACTCAGTCCTCCCCCTGGCCGTCCGGTGTGATGCAGCCCAGTTTATCAGGCCGACTTGCAGATCTGTGCAAATTAACTGTATCAGTATCATCTGACCTCCGGAAGGGTCAATTGAGACCAACACCAAAATCCATTCCACGACATTCTCAACGTCCAGTACTCATTTGGGAGCAGAGGGAATTTCTCAACTTGGTTTCCTTTTCGGCCGAGGTTTATCTGAGTCCAGATTGGCCTCGTGTGTCCTCTTGCGCCTCTCTGTGAAGCTTCCCTCTGCGAATCCCACATCGCCGTTTGATTAAGAATGTCGATACGGTTCGACGTGAGGCCATTTTCCAAGTAACTCCAGATGCATGTCATGTGTTTGATGTGCGGGAGGCCGTAGGAAGCACCTTCTCCTGTCCACAAAGAAACAGCAGAAAATGAAGTGACTTCACTGATGAATAGAGCTTTGTGACATTCATTTTCTTCCTGTTTTCTTGGACAGCTGCTTTAGAAACAACAATAAACACATGCATTTGGCCTATTCCTTTTTCTTTTTTTTGTTTTTGCGAATAAAGCAAAGCATGTCGTGTGTGTAAGTATAACATTTTTTGCCACGCCAATTTGTACACTCACTAAGTCAGTTTATCATTTGTCATTAACACCTGTACGTCTGCTTATTCATCCGCATCATTCGATCGGGCAACGCGGTAAATCGAGCAGATACAGCTTCAGTTAATGTTCACGCGCCGTCCCCTGCGGGTATTGGGGTCAGAATGTAGCATCAAAAATGAACGGACGCAACCTGCCGTGTGTCACCTGCGCGTGATGTCAACTTCTAATGGCTACATCCATAGGAGTTGTCTCAAGAAAGAAGTTGTCTCACACCGGTCTCACGAACCTGTAACAGTGAGCTCCGTGAACTTCGGTGGCCTCCCCGCTCACCAGATCTTTGAGGCGTGGTAGAACAGGAGTTTGGCCAGATTGGGAAGCGCATCCGACAAATCTGCAGAAATTACGCGACGCAGTCACGTGACCGTGGAGCAGGACCTCCAACGAATGTTTCCAGCGCCCTGCGGAAGCCACGTCATGAAGGACTGAAGCCGTTTTGAGAGGAGGCCTGACCCAGTATCAAGGGAGATGTTCCCAATAAAGCGGTTGTCGGGTGCATTTACACAAACAACGTTTTGCATACCGCTCAGTCCCCGGGCCGTCTGGCACATGAGTGGATTCACAACCCTGCATGAAATGCAGACTGCATTTGCATGCCCAGACTGAGTGAAATGACCGAGCGACAATCTTGGGTGTCCGTGGATTGGCGCCTGCACTGATTATGAGCTGTATTGTGAAATTTCATTGGACATAAAATATTGATTACATATAGCGTGGACTGATCCAGGCATGTCATCCCACCCTCCTTCTAACCTGAGGCAGACGCCCAGCCCAATAATCAGGCATTTTTGTTATCTTTGCCATGTAATATGTAACTCTGTTGTTTGGCCTTTGTTCATACGCGAGTGCTTGAAACGGTCCCGGTCACGTCGGACACGCATTCAGTCGACTGGCATTATGCACACATCTCCTGTGTGAAAGGGGTATTAGTCGAGACTGAGGTCACGTCGGGTTGCCAGTCCATCCTGGGCACATCCCTGCACAAAGACTCCCTCTCTTCATGTCGTGAACAAAGCACAACAGGCCCAGATGGAGGGTTATCCCTCTGGATGCACCAGCTTTACTGTAACATTCAGCGCAGCATTTCTTAAAGACAGATTAGCTCCGGATAAGCAGTCAAGCGTGGAGCGGGCCTTGGTGTCAGCGCTTTATGTTTGGCCTGTCTGTGTTTGTGAATTAGTGTTCTGTGTAATCATTTCGCGCGAACCCCGGCGACTTGGTCCCATCGTTCCCTCAGCGCCGTTGACGTCACAGAAGTGCAAGATCGTGTGTCATGTCAGTTTCAGCGTTCTGCTGGTGCTAAGTCATAGCTGTGTATCGGATGACTACTACACATGCTGGGTGCTGCTGATGCACAGCTGAAATATCCATGTCAGGGTGTTGATGGGCCCCTGTTCCTTAGCAACCGGACTACCTAATCATGGGTTCATCTGCCATCAAATGGGGTTTATACCAGTGTAACTGCAGCGGTTGGTTACAGTCTACCAGGAATCATCATCAAATATCAAAGAATGTCTCTGCAGGTTTTATTTCACTAAACCCCATGAGAGGCTCATTTAGCTTATCACAAGATACCCTGTGTTGCGTTAGTGTTGACTGCAGACATTTTTTTTGTAGATGCAGGAGAAAATTGGATCATGAGACCCAGGTCTGCTTCCAGTCCCAATCCAGGACTCTCTACTTGTTTTTCAAAACAAAAAAGTAAACAAGAAAAGAACCAGCACGATGCGGACATCTTTTTTTTTTTTTTTTATTACCACCAAATCTGCATTAGCGGAAGTGAAATTAACCACTGACACAATTACATTTTGTGGGAAAAATGAATTGACTGCATTTCAAAAGAGGACATTTCTTTGAATTTTGCAAAGCGGAATGGAGTCTGAACATTTTTGCAGCTAGTATCAAGCAATCATTAGTGGCTTCAGCATTTGCTTCGTTCTCTTGCCATTATATTGGCAGGAGGACGAATGAGAAAATGTTTTTTTTTTTTTATTTTACCATAAAAGCTGTAAATCTCAGGGTCCACAACGTAGTTACTCGGTCCAGTCATAAACAATAAATCTGATTCATGTTTTTCAGAACCTGCAGTAATTTATCTTCTCCTGCTCATCCTTTATGGCAGAGTCGGTATATGACCTCCTCCCCAAAGAGCTCCAGCTCCAGCCGTCGTCCACCCAGACCGACCCACCCACCATGAGCCAGAAGAGCGGGGGAGAGGCCGGACCTCCTCCCTCTGCAGCCTTGGCCTCAGGTGAGCTACCTGCTCAGCCCATGAAAACCATGATCTGGGATCAGTTTCCCATTGCCAAATTATTCCCCATGTGAGTAGGGGTGAAGAAACTAATATGGCCTTGTATCATTTGTTTGGGGGCAACTTCACCTTTTCACCAGTTTCTGAGACTTGTAATATGTGTGACTGTATGAGGTTATGTAGGATTTATATTTCAGCAAATGGATTTTAATAATGCCGGCATGACAATACATAATCACTAGGTTTCTCTTGGGCATACTGGGGGGTTTCCCAGGGAGAGTGATAAAGCCAATTGTTAGTTATATATAAATATATTTTGGGGTTGGCAATCATTTCATATTTGTGCTTTATTTTTTTTTAAAAAAGCAACCAGTGAATATCTGTTGTCATATCTTTCTTTGTGTTAGGCTTCCCTGTTAGGTATTTTAGATGCACGGGAGGAGGCATTGCTCACCTTGACTCGTGTGTGTTGGGGCTTTGATATTCCCTCAAAGTGTCTGCAGCTCTGCCCTAACCAACTGACTGACAAAAACAGATATTTCAAAGTTGCTGAATATCATCTTAGAACAGTTTCTAATATGTACCTATCCTGTGCAGGCAGTAGCAACTATAATTTAGGAACTCCAGTGGCTCCTTTGCAATAAAAATCCTCCACAGCAATTTTTATTTTTTTTGGGGAAGGGTTTACCACTGAATGACGGCCCCGAGAAATGTCGAGTTTGCATTAACAGCATGCTAACATAGCTTGTTCGTTCTCATTTCACAAATTATTTTCAGCATTTTTCCCTGTGATGCTTGTGCTAAATGTTTTTGTCACTTGGCTTTTTAGGCAGTTGTAAAAAAAAGAAATATTTAAAAAGAGACGCAGCAAAACACCCATAAAGCATCTAACAACCCTGGGTCAGGGGAAGCAACATGGAGGAGTCAAACAAACAAGGTCTGTGATTTACAAAACAGAGTTTATTGCCAACGAAGTCAACAAAAGGATAAACGACAGAGCACAAAGTGGTGGTTGCAATGAGAGAGAGAGAGAGAGAGAGAGAGACACAAGCCTGGCAGGGGTTTGTAAAAACCTGTCACCAGGTGCCAGAGATCAGGTAAAAGGGGGGCGGGGTTACAGGATCAGAGATACCTGCAGGACACAGCACTGAACAGCTTCCAGCATAGCAACCCCTCCAATAAGCAGGTTAGCCCAAAGCAATCCGTCAATCAGAAGAATGCGAAAGGTTACGATGAGCACACTTACCCCCCTGGAGAGTCCAAAGCAAGGGCACCGTCGTTCCTACCTGTCAAAGTCAACCTCGTGCATCCACGATCATCATTTGAGAAAACAGCCTTCAACAGTTGGCACTTTGATCGTTGGCGTGTTGGAAAGGTTTATTAAAGTCAGAGGCAGCAAGAACTGGGGTGCTAGCTCACAGGTTCTCAAATGCAAGCTGACTGTCTGTCTGAACGCAGCAGACCTTGGTGAGCTGCTCAAGCAGCTCCTCTGAAGGTTGCACTGATAAAGCCACCAAGCACCGCCATGCTAGATTACTTCCGTACGTAGAAACAAACAATTCTTCACATGGATGTGTGCTATTGAAACCAGTGGACAGTGTACGTACAACACAACATGTCCCCTTTCAAAAAAAGAAGCCAAATCACAAATGCTCTCTCGAGTGGCCGACAAAACCATAATCAGAGAAGTAGCATTAGAAACACCCAATTAAAACAAAGTTTATTGCCACCCAAACCAACAAAGGATAAACAAAGGGACACAAAGTGGTGGCAGTGCCGCTGGTGATGGCTGCAATGAGAGAGAGAGAGAGAAAGAGATGAGGTTGGCAGGGTTTTTTAAAGACCTGGCACCAGGTGCCAGAGATCAGGTAACAAGGGGGGAGGAGTTACTGGATCAGCGTAACAAGCGTAACCCAGTACTGCTGATCCAGATACTGTCCCTTGGCTTTGGTGGTCATCTCACACATCCCTCGTATTCTGACATTATACTGCATTTCAGAGTCTGTGTATTAGCACTTTTGAATTGGCACATCAGCTTGACGGCGTTAGCGTAAGTAGGTTTTTATTTTTAAACGCCTTTAGCAGAAACGGCCCGTGAGGGGCGTTCACACATATTCCTCTTCACACTCATCCAACAGCACATCATCTGAAAAGGTACTGAGGATCATGACGGTTCTGTCTCTTTACGAAACAGTGAAGTTGCCCCTAGCAGTTTGACGGGCTGTCTCTAAAATTTCATTTAGCAAAGCAGAGGAGTATGGTCTGATCTTGGATCATGGTTCCGGGCAGTCGGCATCCAGCTGTAAACTGCGGAGGACTCTAGTCTTCAGTTCTACCTAAAGGGCAAACTAACCGGTCCTCAGGTCATGTTGGAGCGAGCGCTTTTGTTAATGCTACCTTTTCACTCTCCTGTCTGACCCAGCTGGCCCTAAGCAGTGCTGATCAAAAGCATGACTACTGTAATGTCCTTGAGATCACCATTAACCAACTACACGCGCTTCCAAGTGTCTATAAATGATCAACTTCAAAAGTTACTCCTTCGTTCAGTATATTAACTCATCCAATTTACTGATTGACAGAAGATGAGTCTTGAATGATCAGCTCTCTTGTTGCTCATTGGCTGTCTCGTTTTTATTGCAGGAAGTTCCCTCTGAGGCAGGGAGTGTCTGCATATAAAATGGTCTGCAGTTCACTGCTCCATAGGTCAGAGGCTTGTTTATTCTGTCTCCATGGCTACGCTCAGTCCCAACCAAATCTTCCAATTGGCATGCACAAACTACTGTTTACTACTGAATGCACATTGCACAAACTGTACTGTAACCCCTGGCAAATTTGAGTTTTGGCGCCACATTACCAGCTTGCAAATTTGGCTGTACGAGAAAGTTTGACCAGATTTTATGTTGTTTTTTTTCCTGGCAATGTGTATGTAACAATTTGTAGCTTGCTTTTGTTTTTGTAAACAAAGCATGTCAGTTTTGTCACATTGATTTGAATTGAGAAAGGTTTTGTAGGAATCAAAACATTGTGGGACCTATAGTACCCTTCTCAACTTTAACTTCAGAATATTTGATCAATGCCTGACAGCTCTCGCATGCACAGTGAGAGCATATAACCCACAACAGTCTGTTGAAATTAGAGTTGGGAAGAGGGGAAATCAATACAAATTCTGCACAAATTCAGCTGCTTGAATGGGACTGCTAGCCTGCTCTGTGCTGAACACCTGTGCTAACTTATTTATCTGTATATACTACTACAGATGCCACCTCTTCCACCTCCAGCCCCTCTGCCTCCTCCTCCCTGGCCATGGGAGTCCCATCTACCGGCCCCTCTACCTCATCCTCAGACCATCTCAAGGCGCCCCAGCATCTCCACTCCGCTGGAGGGGACGGAGTCGGAGCTTCAGAGATGCAGTGTATGGAGGATGCCGTATCTGCCCCCAGCAGAGGCAACAGTGGAGCAAACAATGCAGCAGGAGACTTAGGGTCAGGAGTGTTGTCAGGGCTAGGAGTCCAGCAGCCTCAGAACACCCCACCGAAACGGAGACCTGTGCTGAGCATATCCCCACCGCCCGAGGACCTGTTCGATGACAGCCAGATGTCTTGCCAAGAGGAGCCCACCGTATCTGGGCCGCCGGGTCCAGACTCGGAGCATAGCAGCAGCATGTGGGCCGACGACTCCGTCTCCAACTTCAGCTTGATCAGCTCCATCTCCTACAACGACAACACGGAGGTGCCACGCAAATCTAGAAAACGCACGCCGCGGCAGCGGCCTGGCCCCAAGCCCACTCCTCCAGAGGACAGCATGGATGTGTTTGACGCTGACAGCGCCAAGGCCCCTCACTTTGTCCTGTCGCAGCTGGGCACAGACAAGAGCAGTGCCATGGCCAGGTGGGGTGACCCGTGTTCACTGCACATTCTGTCAGCATTTTAACTCAGACGACCTCTGTCCCTCTGTAGGAATACAGTAGCCGTCATTGAAATCACTTTTGTCTGCGGTAATTGAATTTGTGGAAGTCATGTTAATGCCGTCATGTGATTATAGATTTTTTTCTTTTTGTTGCCTCGCAGCTCTCTTGAGTCAGGGACTGCAGTGAAGGGTGGGTCATTGTCTGCTCAGTTCCCCCAGCGGAATGACGGGAAAGAGCTGAAGATCCTGGTGCAGCCAGAGACCCAGCATAGAGCTCGCTATCTGACCGAGGGCAGCAGAGGTTCTGTCAAAGACCGCACACAGCAAGGATTCCCCACCGTCAAGGTTTGACAAAGAAGGCCGTGGGCTGCCTCTCGACATCAAGACAAATATTTCAACAACTAATTTGGAAATGACTGAATAAGGCCTAAGATACACGGGAGTGTTGAGTACAGTGCACCGCAGGAGGAAAAAAAAAAAAAAAGAAAAAACAAATCACTCAATAGAAACTTTAGCTGTTACTGAAGAATCTGGGCAGGGGAGTGACGGATTAGCTCCAGGCCTGCATTCGTTAATAAGGCCAGCAGGATAGAACTTAGCTGCGTCTTGAGCGGCTGCCAGTCGTCATGCCGGGCAAAGTATGAAGCGCTCAACAGAACGATCCTGAGATTCATCAGCACACATGTATTATTGTGGAAGGTTTATCCTTGAGCAAATTCACATGCTTCTTTTGTGATATCAGAAGACTTTGTCTTAGAACCCCGACCACACACACACACACGCGCTGCATTGCACTCCTCATAACGCTTGTTCGCGTACACATTTTCTCCGCGACAGGGGTTGCTTTGGCCTTTAACAACTTTATTAATTAAGTTTGTGAAGTTCAAGTAAAGTCATTCACGACCTTTTCTTTTATCCTTTTTTTCCCAGTTGGAGGGTGTGAATGAGCCGGTAGTGCTGCAGGTGTTTGTGGCAAATGATGCAGGGAGAGTGAAGCCTCACGGTTTCTACCAGGCTTGCAGAGTGACGGGACGCAACACCACTGCCTGCAAGGAGGTGGACATAGAGGGCACCATTGTTATTGAGATCCCTCTGGAGCCGAGCAATGACATGACACTCGCGTAAGGGCTCGCTCCGTGTGGATAATTTGGCATTAGTTACTCGGCGTTGATGTTTCAGAAGGACTTTGTGCGCTTGCCATATATTCTCCATCTCCTGCTGCTTTCACAGGGTGGACTGCGTGGGAATTCTGAAGCTGCGTAATGCCGACGTTGAGGCCCGTATCGGTGTCGCAGGGTCCAAGAAGAAGAGCACCCGTGCTAGACTGGCTTTCCGGGTCAACATCCCCCAACCTGAAGGGTCCGTCCTCACCCTACAAGTCTCCTCGTCACCCATCCTCTGCAGTGAGTATTTCAGGCACCAGCCGAACTAAAGGAAACAGTACAACTCTACAGACAGCAGCTGCCACCAGGCTTAATGAGGCTAAATGCCTGGGGATGCTGATGGTGTATTTCCAGTGATATGTGGTGTGGTTGGCTTTTGTCACACATAGCATTCACTGTGTTGCTATAGAGCTCAGTTTTGGATCAGACCGCAGAAGCCCCTTTCCTTTTTTTTCTTCTTCGCCCATGCCCTCTGGCAAACGCTAACTCAGACGTCAGTGTTAATTCTTTCACTCCTCTGTCGTTTCCCAGCCCAGCCAGCAGGAGTGCCAGAGATCCTGAAGAAGAGTCTTCACAGCTGCTCAGTGAGAGGAGGAGAGGAGGTTTTTATCATTGGAAAGAACTTCCTCAAAGGAACCAAAGTAGTTTTTCAGGAGAACATTGCAGGTGCTGTAGCCAGTGTTGTCCTCTGCATTTCTGTGGCTGCAGACAAAACTTCCCAGTGGATGGAAGAGTTTTTTTAAAAAATTGTTGTTTTATTTATAGATGATAATTCCTGGCAAGCCGAGGCAAAGATTGACATGGACCTTTTCCATCAGGTAAAGGCGACGGACTTTGCATACTGAATGATTTAAGCTGCTGTATAAAACCTTGCCCGTGTTTGCTCGTCACGAGATTCTGCTAAACATGCGGCCCCCTGTAACTTTTTCCAGAACCATTTGATAGTGACAGTCCCTCCGTTCCACAACCAGTCGATCGCATCTCCTGTTTCGGTGGGAATATTTGTGATGACCAATGCTGGTAGATCGCATGAAGCCCAGCCCTTCACCTACACTCCAGACTCAGGTACAGCCTCAGTAACTCAGGTTACCAAGCTGATCGTTTTCAGACCACATGGGGAATTACCTCCTGGGAATTACAGGTCTTTGTAGGTTATTACATAGAGGCGTAGATATGATTATAGCTAACATGGGAATCCAATTTTTTGACATACTGCAGAAAATGCAACCTGGTCGTATAAATCCACATCTTGGCTTTCTTCAGTTATAGAAGATGCATTTAAATGAAAGGTTTCTGGGTTCGTCCATTCACTGAGACGTATATCACAACACACAGTTGTGAGTCGAAAACTTATCAAGTGCATCCTGTGTTTCCACTCCCCCCCAGCCGATAACTCAAATGTCCGGACAATAAAAACAGAGGGACCCTCCCTGGTCAAGACCTGTATATTTGATGGCCAGATCAAATCTATGTCCTCTGAGCAAACTGACTGCTCTGGTCAGCCTTCCAAACGGCAGGAGGACACGCCGATGGAGGTGTCCAGCAATCCACCACCCACAGATGTCTTTAAGGTAAGATACAGTTGATTCTCGAGAGAGACGAATGAATCCGTCGACTTCGGAATTGCAGCGGGTAACATTTTGGTTTCCTCTCTTCTCCCAGCCATCTCCTGACCCTCTTGTCTCGGTGCAGCAGACCCTGGAGCTCAGCTCCAGTCCTCATCCAGGAGGAGAGTCCTTTCAGAACCCAATGGCCCTACAACCTGAAGATGTGGAGCTCCCCAGGCGCCCCCTGTCTTCCCGAGCCTAGAGTCTCTCAGCACCATACAAAAGCAAGACATTGCACCCACGACCTCCTTCCCAGTGTCGGGAGACACCACAATCCCCCCTGTAACACCAGAAGTCCCTCAGCAATTCCTTAGAGACCCTCAGGATAGCCTGCCTCCTGAAAATACCAACAATGGTGGAGGGGTTGTAGTTGTTGCCATGCCCCAGATCGCAACCCCCGCTCAGCCTCAGCCGCAACAGCCACAGGTTCCCTTGTTCCCTCAGGAAGGGGTGGCCCAGCTAGAGAGGGCAGTAAGGGAGCTCCAGGCCGGAGGCAACACCACACTCCAACAGGTGTTGGAGGCGGCTGTAGCCCAGCAGCAGCTGAACTCTGTGCTTTACAGCCCCACACCCTCCGCAGACTCTCTGCAGCAGCATGTCCAGGAGAACATGAACAGCCTTAGACTGGGAACCGCAGATAATTCACTGTCTACACAGCAGCAGCTACAGATACAGCAACAACAGCAGCAGCAACAACAACAAATACAGCAACAGTTTCAACAGCACCAACAACTGCAGCAACAACAGCAAATCCTGGGCACCCTTCAACATCAACAACAGCAGCAACTTTTGCAACAGCAACAGCAGCAGGTCCTTGGCAACATGCAGATCCAGCAGCAACTCATACTACAGCCACAAGACCAGCAGCAACTGCAGCAGCAACAGCAGCAGCTCATGGAGAATATTCAACAGCAGCAGCAGTTGCAACAAAATCAGCAACAACAAGTCCTTAACAACATCCAGCTTCAGGATCAGCAGCAACAAAATCAGATGCTTAGCAATTTGCAACAGCATCAGCTGCAGCAGCAGCAGCAACAACAGCAAAACCAGGCGTTGAGCAACCTGCAGCAGCAACAACAGCTGCAAGAGCAACAGGTCTTGGAGAATTTGCAGCAGCGCCTTCAGGCTGAGCTGCTCCAGCCCCAGATCCACTCCACCCCGCAAGTACAGCAGCCTGTGTCCCTCCTCCAACAGGCTGGAGAGCTGCTCACCATTCAGACCAGCTTCCCGACACAGCCCCCATCCCACACGTCTCCCCCACAACAACTCTTCCAGTCCCCCAGGCCCCTGGCTGAGACTCAAGGCTCTCAACAGCAGGTCCAGGCTGCCCTGCTCCAGAACACGCTGAATGTTCTGACCGGCGGCGCTCTCAGCTCGGAGCAGCAGTCCCCTGGTTCAACCCTTTATCTGTCCCCAAACCCTCAGCCCCAGCAACAGCAACAGCAGCAACTGGCATTCATCTCCTCCATGGAGACGTCGACCAGCCAGCCCCAGTCCGTTGCAATGTTCCAGAACCAACCCCAAGCTCAGCTTTCCCAAATGCAGCAACAGGGCACCCCCATGGAGCAGCAGCAATCTGCACAGCAAAACCAACCACAGCCAACACAACTTCCAATGGCCCAGCAGAGCTCCTTGTTCCAAAGCATCCCAAACCACTCACAGGCTAACCCTGTCCCCCAAAACCAACTCCCTCAACCCCAGCAGACGGGTCTGCTCCTCTGCACGACAGATCTGAACCCCCAGGCAATTCCCCCAACTATTCTCTTCAGCACCCAGACCCAAGGCCCATCCCCTATAGGGGGCATTAGTGTTGGAATCCCTCAGCCAGACCCCGCAGAGCCTATGTCCTTCCAAGACCAGAGCTCCTCAGGCAGCAACTCCACATCCAGCGAGGCCCAACAGCAGAGCCTGTTCCAGGAGCAGCAGCCGATGCAAGTGGGCCCAAGCTCCAGCAGCGTCCCAAGCAGTCAACCTGTGGAGCTTTTCCTGCCGCAGACATCTCTGTCCAGCCTGCAGAACACTATTGGCTCCCAGGAGCTGAACAACCAGGCCCCCGCCCCTGGCACGACCATCTTTGTGGTTCAAGGCGGTGTGGGTGTCGTGGCCAGCCCTGGCCAGCAGCCGCGAGATCAGCTTTTCCAGACAACTGTGGGTGGGAATGTGGCTCCCCAAGGACAAGCCAACCTGTTTGTGTTTGGCATCCAGAATGGTAAGCTGATTTTGGGCTTCTCCCCCTCTGTCGAATACTTGTTTTTTTTCTGAAACATGTGGCACTGCCACACCCTACCCTCTGAACTGTACATGTCCAGCTGCTTCCAAAGCATCCTTCACCTGCTGTTTCTCTCTTTCAATCATTAACATTTTCTCTCTCCCCCAGACTCGCCCCAGCTGCTCAATTCTGCCGGACCAACCCTGCCAGCCCAGAGCCAGCCGCAGAACTCCACTCACATGCAGCCGCTGTTGGACCAGCCCATGGCCCAGGCTGCTTCCTCAATGCCAGCCGCCATGCACGGCAGCCTGCAGAACACCCTCCAGGCGCAAATGCAGTCAAGCTTAGAGAACGCCATGCAGACCAGCCTACAAAATGCAATTCAGACAAACACGCAAGCAGCTCTGCAGTCCAGTTTACAGGCGACCATAGAAACAAGCCTGCCGACTCCAATGCAGACCAATCTACAGACACAGATACAGAGCAGCTTACAGAATCAGTTGCAGGCATCGATATCTGCTTCGACCAACATGGATAAAATTGAGGACCTACTGGAAAGCCTACAGAAGTAGTGATAAATTTTGGGACAATGTGTTCATCAAGGAGAGTGAGTGATATGTAGCTGAGAGTTGTACATCCTAACATCAACAAACAGTGGCAGTGCATGGTTTGTTTCTTCCCACGCCAATGCCGCAAAACTTAGGAAATTAGAAATATTTAAGAATGAAATGCCCCTTATATCTGAACCCAAATTATGAGCTCATGTTACTCCTTGTTTTATGGAATATTTATCATTAATTACAGCCTTCATACATCCATTGTCCTTGAATTGATGAATTCGCCTTTGTTATTACCCCTCTTGCAGGATCAGAGAGGTCTGTAATAACTGCTTTATCCATCAGTCTCAGATGTGCAGTGTTTCTAATAATGTGAGCCTAAGAGATGATTTAAAACAAAAAAAGGAAAGGGATAAAGAATGTCAGTGAGAGTGGAGCAGGGGGAGTAGTAGCGTGATGGAGATGAGGGTATAGGAGCAGTGGAGCAAGAGTGGATATCGGATTACGTATAAGCGTAACAAATAGGCTGAATCTCATTTTGCGAGCATGTGAATTCGCTTCACTCGGAGAGACAGAATCAGTAAGGAGTGGCTATCCATCATGGGGGGGGGGACCTGCTTTATTAGCAAAATAATATCACAGCTACTCAATTTGACCTTCTTTGGTCATGGAGAACATAAGAATCTTTTTCAAATTACTCAACCCCCCCTGAGTTTGCACAGGTCAACGATTGAAGTTATACTCTAAGAGTAAAGGCCGTCAGATGACGGTAAAATGTTTTGCCTTCGTCATGTTTGCTGAAAGGGCGAGAGGCTGCGCTTGAGCAGATCACAGGGAGAGGACAGTTAAACGTTCTCTCCGCCCGCTCGTCTGTGGGTCCCGGTGTTAGAGGGGATATTCATCCACGCGCAGGAAGAAAAGTTGATGAAGCGCTCACAAATGAGATTCAACCCAGTTGATAATGTGACTTCGCCTCTCACCCAGGCACCTCCCAGTGTTTTCATGTGTTTCGGCCACATTCGCTTTCTCGGTGACATTTCAAGGAGCCTCGTGGCGCGTGGCTTTGTTTTGAAGACGTTGGTAAACTTCTACCAATCTCATGTGGATAGAGAGAAACTTTCCACCAGTGAAAATGGAGTGTTGTGTGGTTTTATAAAACATTTTATCTCAAGCACTTTATAACCTCTTTTGTGTAACCAGCTAATCCTTATATCCGTCCACAGCTCTCTACTGACCCAGCTGAATTTGTACTCGGAAACGTCCAGTTGAAAAACAAGAAAAACAAAACAAAAAAAAAACCTGAAAGCAGATGTCTTTGTAAAGGTAAATACATCTTAACCAGGCATTTTTACATGTTCTCATGTCAGAATATTTTTGAGGTCTAGGAACACTTTGTATAGAATGTCTGCTCACTGTTGAATCCCTCTTTGTATTCAGTCTCAGTGGTCCAGTCAAGTCTGTCAAAAAAACACAGAAAAAAAACCAGCCATTCCCACAAAAAGCGTTGTCATTTTTTTTTCAGTGTTGGAGTGGTAAGTAGGCCTTTGTGTTTTACACAAAACACCTAAAATACTGACTCATTTCGATTGCGCATTGAAATGAAGGATTTTCATTGTTATGCTGTTTGTAGTATTTACTGTTCAGTCTGTCACTTGAGACCGTTTTACCTTGTGTTGTGTTCGATATTTAAGTTCCTGTCTCAGTGTTGGTACCGTGCGCAGGCTGGCACCGTGAGAAGTTGGCACCCAGTGCCCGTCCCTTGTGCTGTGAACAGGGGCTCGCTGGCGAATGAGATCTCTGTTACATAGAGGCCGCCATTTGGATTCTATCTATGGTGCTATGTGCAGGAGTGATGGGCACTTCTGATGTGACATTAGCACGCAAACGTTTCTACGTAGATCGCTTGTGTTGAAGCAGAGCAGTGTGTCGAGAGCTGGCTGTTGTCGTGGGGTCAGACTGGAGTGCACCCAGGCGTAACCAAAGCTCCTGTTGTGAATCTCGTACTCGTGTCCTTTTCAAATTCTTGTTTACTCATTTAATTTATGCAGCTCTTACATGGAAAACAATTCAGCATGTTTTGTTTAAAGTACACCATTTATATATAAATATATATAGAGAAAAAAAGATATGTAAAGGTACCTTGTTTCATGGATCATTTAATCTCTCACTCATTTACACCCATATTTTTTTTTCTTTTTTACATTTCTCAGTACATTACTTTTTTTGATGCAAAGTAACACTGCTGTACTTTCCATATCCACAATAGTAGCCAATTTGGCATTATCAGTAAGCCAATTTTTTGAGAATAATTCAAATATTAGAGTAGCATTGCTCACATATGCAACTGTTTACATTTTTCATAGTCATACTATTTTGTCCTGCAGCTGTTAGTGATCCATTTTAAAGTAACTTATCTTTTTTAGAATTTTGTATCCATGTATCAAAATGTAGAGTATTTTTGTAAGACTAAAGTTTTTCGGTTTACGCTCATAGCACAGAATATCATTGCTGGTATGTTTTCCTAAAAATGAAGCGCAGGTTTGTTGTGAAGTGTATGACTGAAATTAGAAATGCAATTAAGAGGACATCAAGCAAATATGTTAGAGCTTAATTCTACTGTTTTAACATTGACTTTACCCAATTTGTATATTATAATTAATGGGCTAGGTTTCTTGTGTGTGAGTTTTTTTTGTTTTGTTTTTTTTTTTTTTTTTTTTTACTTATTTTTCATGTCATGCATCTCAAATGGCACTTTGACTCATCCATTAACTGTAGATCAGGTTAGAGAGCAGTAGTGATGTTTCCAAGCATTCCATTCCTCTTGGGTAGGGGAGTTTAAGAGCACACGGTGTTGTGGAGGAAGTGCGGAACAGTAACGCCTCTTAAAGCCATACCGACACAGAAAGCCAACCTGTGACTTCAGTTTCATGAATGTAAATTTTACCTCATGGTGTGGACACAAGAGCTTGCTCTACATCGAACATTGGACCAATTACAGTTTTGGAGAACATATTTTGAGGCAGAGGGGGATGGGCGGGGTGGCACCAACAGTCACTTGTGTCACTGTACATTTGTCAAGATTGTTTTGTCTCAGATTGTGGTCTTATTTCATGTTGGGGTTTTTTCACGTCCAGTCATTTCATTTCGAGCAATCCAGGATGCTCAGTCTGACTCTTCGAATAGCCACTTCCACCTTGAAAAAACAAACGTGAAACATTGATTTAATGGTGGCCGAAGATAGCACATGAATCCATACAAAATATTGTTTTTTGTCCTTCAGTCATGTAAATGAATATCCATGTATATTTAAATGTGAAATATACTGCAGGGGTATCTTGAATTTCAATTGTGATGCTTTCAACAGAACTTTGTGTGCCTTGATAACTTAACCGTTACTCTGTTGTGTTCACTGGTGTCCCTTTTGTGTCACTGTTACTTGGCACTTTGTCCTTTTTATTCTCAAGGACTGTTTAACATCAGGACACATTTAGGTGATTCAAGTTTTATTTCCGCAACACAAGCGCAACCATAGCCCACGCCGACCTATTTTTGGAGTTAACATTTTCCCTTTGGAAATCCACCGCAAGATATCAGAGCAAGTACTCTCAGCATAATATTGTGCAGCTTCACCAGTGAATTGTCAGATTTGTTTATTTTCTATTAAATTTTGTTTTGGTTTATTTTCCATGCCTCATGAGATTTGTACATGTGAGGTAAAAGGGACGAGACAGTGGAGATTGTTTTATGGAGAGCTTTCTTGTATTGTTGTGCTTGTCAACATTACTATTGTTGCTGTGAAATGCTTGATCAAATGGGCGACCATGATAACTGTTAATTGCCAATAGTGTGAGCTGTATCTTGTGTGTAATCAGTTTGCTCACTTTTCCTAGTTCGCTTTCAATTTCACATTCTCCAACAGTTCTGTTGTATCCGTTCTGTGTAGCTTGAGCTTTAGTATCTAGCCTTAAGACCCTGCAGTAGGGATAAAGGTCAACCCCAGTGTGTTATCATACATCTTGAACTATTATTAACATGTACTTTGCCTTGGTCTGGACATTTGTATACTCTTCTGTTTATATCTGTAATCCTGCTGCTACATTAAATGAATTAATAAAAATCTAAATGTCTCGATTTGTGCCTTTTCTCCCACTAAAAGGTTTCAGATGCATTAATTATTTAAAAAAAAAAAAAGCAATACAATTTAAACAATAAAAGTATTTGAATCAAATTTCATATTAATCCTGTCAAGCAAGTATTAAATAAAAATCAGGTTTTCTGTTGCACGTGAATTACAATTAAGGCTCCAGGTCTTTAATACTGACCCTGGGAAAGGACCGGGTCATAGCTTGCTGTTTCTTAAAAGTAGCATCTTTTGGAAAAAGGGTCGTGGATCATCAAAGTCAAAACCAACTTCAAATTCGGGTTTTTTCTTGAGAGCAAGGGCAGCCACCAGCACAGCCAGCATAGCAGTCAAGCCCCAAATGTGGTACCGGCTTCCTGAATCAGGGTCCATAAAATGAAACGAGTGCAACCAGCCCGACGTCCCGGCAGCGGCACTGTGGTCCTTCTCTCTGGTGAAGAAGTCCAGAGGAACCTCGAACACGGCGCTGACTTCTGCTGGGTTTGGATCGGGACAGAAGGACTCTTCTATGAATCCCACCACCGGGGTCACCAACAGACCGATCTGTTAAAAGATATGAGAGGGGTAAATATGAGAAACGAGGTGGAGCAAAAGCAGCCGATGCTCTGCCACGGAAGAGCCGTTCTTATTGTCGTACCTTAGTAGTGACGGGGAACAGCCTGCAGACCACTTGAACGCCGTCGGGTGTCAGACCTATCTCCTCCTCTGCCTCTCTCAGAGCTGTGCTCACCTCGTCCCTGTCGCTGGGGTCCCACTTCCCACCGGGGAAACACACCTCACCACCACTGGTCCTCAGCTACAGAGGGACAGCATTCAGTCAGGGGTTGAGATAACAGGTAGCGCATCAGCCCCTCGCCCCACACACGCCCGCGCAGGTCACCTGCTTTGAACGCAGGGTCATCAGAGTGTACAGCTCCCCGCGCTTCACAAACAGCGGGATCAGCACCGAGGCTTTGCGCATCACCGGCAGACAACATAACTTGTTCACGACGTCAAACCGCTTTAAAGTGGCCGCAGCCTCCTCTTTGACGTCCATGGTACAGCTGCTCTCACACGCTGAAAAGTGGAGGACGACTTTAAAAGAAAAAATATCATGTGAGCCTTTCATACAACGGGGTCCAAAACAAAAACAAACTGGAAGTCCACCTGTCCCACGTATTTTACGTCACGGGGAGAAACTGTAAGCTAACGTTAGCGCAAAAACTAACTTAATTTAAGCAGCAGGGCCACACGTTAACTGAGTGGATACATCTGCCACTCACGCGGTTGCAGTTCGTGTAATCACCCGCATTATTGTCGTATTAATCATTATTACTTAAACGGTTAGAGAGACGGTACATGGAAGCAAACAGGAAAAAGACGTCACCATGTCGTCACATTAGGCGACGAGCGTTAGCCACAACTAGCCGCGTAGCTGCCAGCGCACTGTAGGTTGTGGCAATTAAACATTCGCTCCTAAAAATTAGAAATGCACTCATCGTATGCGGGGATGCACAAAACAGTATGACAGGGTGTTTGAGATGTCATTTTTCCGTTTTTGCTTTAATGTGACTGAAGAAAAAGCTACGTTGTTTGTGTACATGTAAGATGTAACATTACTCCCTCTTCTGGGAAATTTATCGAAGTGCAACAGAAAAAAACAGGATGCAATATTTAAACGGGATTTGTATTGCTGTAGACAGGTCCTCGAACATCAGATATGAAATAAAACATACAGTACATTCCAAGTCTGTCATTTTATGGCATAATGTCAGCATATTTCAGCATTATAAGTCAAAACAAAAACATCTGACAGCTCACTGAAGATAAAGCAGTAGCCTGAGACCTGGGATTTGATGAGCCACAGCGAATTAATGACATTCTTTTTCTATCGCCAAGATAAAACTGCCATTTACAGGTGGAGTCCATACACAGAAGTGAATAAATAAATTAAGATTTAACAACCGAAATACTCTTAATATACATACTGATCCCACTTATTCAACAGGGGATAAAGAAATGTTCTTCACGAAGTTATTTACAACCCACAAGTCATATTTTGTGGATGCTTGTGTAGAAAAATAAATAAGATTCCAAACACAGCAAAGCTAAGGAGGGTCGTCACAGTGGTCCTAGTCTTCATGGATTCAGTCATCGCCTCGGTGGCATCACTTCATCTGCTCACACTCTGTACTTCTCCTTGGCTTGGTCATTCAGTATGCAGATGTGCTGAAATAAAAGCAAACCAGAGCACAGTGAGGACAGATAAATCATTTCTGTTGTCCCAAAAATTGGATCCTTGCCACAGTGGAAACCTCACCAGAGGTCATGTTCTCGGTTTAGTTTCTATCTTTTTTTTTAACTCAGCGTGAATTTAACTTCAGTAAATTAAGAGAAATGTATTGTTTCTCCACAAAAACAGACATTATTCCCTGCAGACATTTAGTCTGGTTATAACAGAAAACGCACAGATGTTACTGATGACAACAATAATAGCTCTGTTCTATTTAAGTGTCCCAGTAAGACACGACAGTGAGCCAGCATGCAAAATATCAAGTGGAGTTTAGCCATGTGCAATTTGTATTATTTACACCTCTGCTTCTCATCTGTGACAGGTCCAAAAGGACTGTTAGCATTCCCGGGAGTGTGTAAAAGGCTTTGATGCAGCATTTTGATTATCCCGCAGACATGATCAAAAGGTATACAAAACAGTCAAATAAAATGCAATGACAAAGGAAATGAATTTAAAAACAATACTTCAAGCATGCATGGATAAGAGTTTGATTGATTGATTTTTTTTTTTATTTTATTTTTCATCTGGAGTAATGAAGCAAAGCAAACTTACACTGAGATCTCTGAAGTACTCATTGTAGTCCAAAGCGTAGCCTACCAGAAAGGCGTCTGGTACCTCAAAGCCAATGTCTGCAATAAACACACAGATGCCACCAATGTGAGTTATGTAAAGAAAACACACATCTCCCCTTTAAGAGCAGTGATAAAACTCTTAAGCTGATTTGAATAAAGATTCAGAAACATTTACCAAAGCAGAGGCCCTGCAGCAAACTAACAGACATTGCTCTTTCACCGTCTGTGTGAGGCTGTACTTAAGCTGTCAGTGCTGTGTAGCGGACAGTCAAAATGCTTACAGTAACAGCTGTCCTTGAGGGACAATCTTAAAGAGATTACCAAAGTCAGACCTAAAAGCATTACATAATCACAGGCAGTGTGAGCAGGAGGTTATCAGGCGTGCATTAGTGCCTAAGTGCCCGGCTTGGATACAGTTGGAGTAGATTTTCCAGAAATAAAAGTTAATCCCACGTGGAAAACTCTGCTTTATTAAATAACACGTCGGCAGCCGTTCAGAAGAACCACACAAACACACTAGTCATAGGCATGAAATAAGATCAACTATACATTACTACACTTCGCGCTTCTTAGCGTAACGTGAGCACAGAGATACTCACAGTCTGGTCTGTACCCTGAACTCCTCGGGGTCCTTTTCACCAGGAGGCTGGAATGAGAAATGAGGAAATCGCTGGACACGTGAAACAAACAAATGCCTTGAGAGAGAAATGAACATATCAAAGAGAATACACTGTTGTCACAGCAACCTTTACGGTGCAGGTTTTAATCCAGGCAGATGGCACAGAGTGACTTGGCACACCTGCACAACACCTTGGCCAAACAGATGCCCATTCACAGTTCAAGATCAACCTCTTTGTATGGAGCTCATTTTACATGTGTGGGTGCAATGAGTACAGGCTAAGTGGTGACTGGTAAATAGAGCTCCTCTGTTTTTAAGCTCAATTGACTAAAGAAAAAAAAAAAGGTTATAATAATTCTGAATATTTGAATGAATACAAACTAATGAAAATCAAACCACAAAACAAAAACAGAAAAAAAGGATTTTAAATTGAAGCAGTTAACAGAACTGCAAAATATCTGGAACATTTGGTGCTTTGACTTCTTCAGTGGTCTGAGCAACACAAAGGCATTTCTGTTTCTCTCTATTATGTTGGGGTGGCAGCAGAAATGTCAGCAGTAGATATCACGGAAATGCAGCAGGAACAGGAACTACCAGCATTTGAGCAACTTGATATGAGAATGGCAGTCTGTGTGTGTAAACTGTGTAAACTCAATGGTCAGTTTATGCCAGGATTTTATTTAAATAGATACAGTGGATATAAAAATGACAGGTTTTCGTGATGCAAAATATGGGACAAAGATAAATCATTTCAGAACTATGACTGCAACCTATAATCTGCGTGATTCAAGTGAAAAAACGAAATACTTTGGGAGGGGGGATTACGATAACCTGGTTGCATAAATATGCACACCCTTAAACTAATTATTTGTTGAAGCACCGTTTGATTGTATTACAGCACTCAGTCTTTCTGGGTAGGAGTATCAGCATGGCTCATCTTGAATTGGTAATATCTGTAGGATTGCGAGGCATTTCCTGTGCACAGCCCTCTTCAGGTTGCCCCACTGATTTTCAACTGGATTCAGGTCTGGGATGTTCCTAAACTTTAGTCCACTTCTGGTTAAGCCAGAATAATTTTGTGGATTTGTTGATGAATGCTTTTGGTCATTGTCATGCTGAAAAGTGGAATTCATCTTCAACGTTCTAGCAGATTCCTGAATGTTTTGTGCCAAAATTGATTAGTATTTGGAAATGTTCATAATTCTCTCCACCTTGACTGGGGCCCCAGTGTCAACTGATGAAAAAGTGGTGGTGAAATGGTGTTCTTTTGGTGATGAGTAGTGTTGTTTTTACACCAAACATGTTTTGGAATCAATGCCAAAAAGGTCAACCTTCGTCCTATCAGACCATAACACATTTCCCCACATGCTTTTGGTTGATCTGATGTATGTTTTTGCAAAATATGATGATTACAGAAAATATTTGTCACATGCAATACACAACCAACATTTGCCAGAAATTCCTGCAGCTTATTTAATGCTGCTGTAGGCCTCTTGGCAGCCTCCCTGACCAATGTCCTTTCTGTTTTTTTATCAGTTGAGGAGGGCTGTCCGGTTCTTGGTGTCGGCACTACTGTGCCATATTTCCCTGACTTAATGATGACTGTCTTTACTATGTTCCATGATATAGCTAATACCTTGGAAATTGGTTTGTACCCTTCTCAGACTGATCCCTTTCAACCAAGTCCTTTGTGAACCACATTGTTGGAGCAACTAAGTAAATGTCAAGAAAATCCTTCTAGAACAGCTGAGCCTTATTTGGGGTTAATCAGAGTAATACTAATTGATAAATAATAATTTAATTGAAGGCAGGTGTGTACTGACTATTTAACACAAGTTTGAATGTGATTGGTTAATTCCGAAAAAAGCCACAACCCCAATTACAAGAAGGGTGTGCGTCCACATAGTTGTAGTAGTTAAAGTTCCCATTAAAAAAGGTGGAAATAGTACTGAAATTGTTTTTTTGTCTCTTTTTTTCCACATCACAAAACATTTTAACTGGGGTGTGTATTCTTTTTTTTTTATATCCACTGTAGGTAATTTAGCGATTGGAGATAAATGATTCCATGGCTGACATTAGAGCAATAAAAATGACCCTACAGAGTGAACACACGCAGAACCGTTATCTTTCAATGCAAGCGTCAGAGGAAATCCGCATTGTTTCATCACCTTCCCTTTTTTCTACCAGCTGTCAGGAAAAAAGAGAAAATGGCCTCCGTGTCCACAGCGTGGTTAATAGTATGTCAGATTAACTCTTAAGCTGCCCCCTCCATCCGTCACACTACATCTCTAATGCAGCCCTAAAGGAGAGTGTCCATTAGCTGAGAGCACTCTCTCTGAAGACAGACGGGCCAGTTACAGTGGAGGTCTACCATTCATTTGAATAATTCCTGGACGATTAGCAGTATGTGATGGGGCCTACCTCACGACTTTAACCATCTTGGGATTGCATTCGCTAAGCAGGGAAAGCAGCGTCTGCATCGTCCTTCCCGTCTCCACGATATCCTTTTAACAATGCAGCAACACACACGAAGTGGTCACAATCAAGTGGAGGTGCAAACAGAAGAAACACTACTTTGAAATATGACATTCATTCGCAGCTTTTGAAACAGACTTTAGTGTTTTATATCCAGTTTGTTTTCCACTAGCAAATTACACCTGCCCTATAATGGTAACCAGTTTGAATAAATGCTGGTTCAAACTTGTGAGTTATTAAAATATAAATAGTAGGTTAAAATACTGAGACTTTATGAATTTGCCAACATACCATACCGTAAACCGAAATGTCTTACCTCCACAATCAAAACATTCTGCAGAGAAAAATAAAGAACAATTAAGTATACAACTGCGCAAGACGGAGAAGTTGAAGTTTTTCTTCCCAGCAAACATCAGGACTAACCTTGCCTGAGAGGCTGGACAGCTCATCCCCTCCTATGACTTTGACATTGTTTGTTGACTTGTCATTCTGTGGGACACAAAGAGGAGACACCATTATCCTGTGGTCTGTGTGGTCACAGCTGCATTATGGGTCAACGTCGTCTCGCCTGTTCTGCTTAAATCACGACAAACATTGTCACTGCAGCTCGACGTTAAATTTTCAAAATGTCTCTGCAATTGCATCCTGAGTCTCCACACAGTCACAACTGCTGTACCCATTTCTGATTTAAAAAAAAAAAAAAAAAAAGATTACTGTCACTTTGCCAAGCCCATATCACACACCTCAAGTCAGCATAAATGGTTTCTGGCAATGAAATGAGAAAAGGCAGCTTACACAGTAGCTCTTCACCCTAATGAAATCCACTGTCAGCGGGACTGATTTATCACTGTTCTGGTTCAGTGCCTTGATGTAGTCCAGGAGGTCTGCGAAGAACTTGTAGCCCCCTTTTAGCACACACAGAGCTACAATGTGGTGTCCCCCCATGTCCCGGATGATGTCGCGGGCCAGGCGCTCTGTCCTGGGAACAGAGAGGAAAAACACATTGGAAACAGATGCATCGTAAATTACATTATTTGCTTTGAATGTATTTTACTTCACTGCACCGGACATTCGACCCCCTCCCTTCCAAATCCACATTCAAATGCACCTCATTTGTCAAACAAATACTCTATAGCTCACTACTGTAACCCATGCATAAACCACAACTGTGAATGTGTCCATCAAGGACAGCAAAACAGAAAGAGCCAGAGTGAGTGTGTCAGATGACCTGAAAGAATCAACACTGGAGAGAAATTTCCAGCGTTTGGCGCCTGTGGTGAGGCTGCTGTTGATTGGTTTACCTGTCCATGATGAGTCCATGGGGGATGATCACCTTGTCCAAATCGTTCTCATAATGTCTGGGGACGCAGAAAAGGTCCAGCTCGTGGCCTTTCTCGTCGTCAGCGATCTGGAATGGGTCGAAGGAGAGAAGCCATCTCTTCAACTCTGCGCAAAACGGCTGGCACTGACAGACGACGTGCGCCAAAGACGCATTTAAGCAAAGTGAAGCCGCTTGTCTCTTCCCGCCCCTGGCGACAACCGAGCCTCTCAACCACCTGTTTATCCCCGCACACGCATGACCGAGGAGGGCTGGGTGAGGCGCGGGCGGGGTGGGGTGGGGGCCTGAAATCAGACGTCGATGTGGGCGCGATGTGACACCGTGCAATGCTGACTGGCGGGCTCGTGCCACCTGCTGTCAAATGGAAACGGGCCCGCGGCGCGCGCGGCACAACCACACCCCGACAAGTGGACCAAGTTATCATGAGACCAGACCTCGCGGCCGTTCACGCGCACTCACCTGCAGATACGAAGCCATGTCACCGGCGGCCGTGTGCTCCGTTCAGTTGGCGTGGACTGTTTGAGGAGTCATACTCGGGTCCGGAAAGAGAGAGAGAGAGAGAGAGAGAGAGAGAGAGAGAGGGGGGGGTCGTTGTTGACAGGAGGTTGCACGAGCCGCTCTCCCCTCACAGACTGCTGTCGCGAGCGAGCGAGCGAGCTCTCGAGTAGCGGCACATGCGACGCTCCTCCGCCGGGAGCGTGGGTGGGTTAAACCCTTTACGTCAGAATCCAGTTTACCTCCTTAATAATCTGATTTGCCCGACCGTACCTGCGCTTAAAATGCCTTGCACCGGTCACCGCTAACACCACCACCACCACCACCACCACTACTACGACTCCTGCTGCAAGCTGGGCTAACTGGCGACGACGCAGCGCGCCAGCCTTTCTGGGAAGCTGCAGATGACGCAGTTTTAAAAATAAAACGGACGACAGTTCGCCTCTCGTCTCTAAAAGCACCACACTGCTGCATCTGTGGCCAGTTCACAACCGTGCCTATGAGTGTAATCCTGCTGCATCACGTCTAAAATATATATATTCTGGTTTTAACGCATCTGATTTTCGTCAGTGCGCTACACCTGCGTGTGGAGCAAATTTGTTGTGTTTCTTGCTTTTTTTTATTTAATCGTGTAGATTCGTCGAAAAAAAAATCTCACCTTAAAGTTCATTTTGTAGCGTTTCTGGAGCTTTTAGTCATATGATCTAATGGAGTTCACAGAAATGTAGAAAATCTAATATTCATGTTTTTGGTGTGTTGAGGACTAATTCAGCTTTTTAGGTCTTCTTCCATATTGGCTCAATCACCAAGTTCATACTACCTTATGGGGTATTTTCTCACACATGTGTTTAGCCATCTGTGTCCATTATTACTGTTATGTTAAAGGCGATTTCAAAACAAACATCAGTACACACACAGTCCCTCCAGGCATGTCTGTTGTGCAACAATTTCCGAAACCGTGATCGCTTTTTTATTTAAAAACAACAGGAAAAGTGAAAACTGCAAAAACAACCCGCTTTTAATATGATCCCAATTTAATGAGTGATACAGAAACAAAAAAAAAAAATTGCTGTCCATCTTACAAAAAAGCAAAACCATGCGCGGTACAACATCAGCAGCATAGGCAACTACGAAAAACAGAGTGAACATGTTCTCATAGTCCAGACCGCCGAAGAAGCAGACATCTTCATCTCTGTACGATTAAACAGTCTTTATGAGTGCCCCTTGTGACTGACAGGCCAAATCTCAAATGACAGCATTCCCCATATAGAGCCCTACTTTTAGCCTGAGACCCACATACAGAGCTGGGACAGTGGGCAGAAAGTAGAGCAGCATCCAGATGAAGATGGCATGATTTGAGAGAAGGCCTGAGAGGAAGAACACTCATTTTTTCTTCTTGTCATCTTTCTTGGCGCCGTCTGCTTTTTCCTTCTCCTTGTCCTTGTCTTTGTCCTTCTCATCTTTTTTCTCCTTGTCATCTTTCTTCTCTTTCTTGCCTTCCTCCTTCTCTTGTCCTTCCTTCTTCTCAGCGTCCCGGTTGGAGATCTTGTTGTTGATCAGGTTGTGCAGCGCCACCACAGAGCGTATGAGCGAGGCCAGGTAGACCACCAGCATCTGGTCGTTGGTCTTAAGGTAGAAGGCTTTTGTGAACTCCTGCGAGGACGAGAAGCGCGCAATTCAGCAACACAAAAAAAATGCAACACCACGCAGCATGCCATACAAAATGAAAAATGCAGTACGAGTGATGGGCATCTTCGCAATCGTTCAAATGTCATTTCAAATTTAGGTTCCTTTTAACAACCCACATGAAAGCGCTTCAGGTGATACATATTTTTTGTTGCGCCACAACACTGCAGGTCGTACTAGGAACATCTGAGCACCAACTTGCTTTAATCAAGTAAATCGGGCTCAGTTTGCCCTCCAGTGGATGAAACGGGAAACTGACGCACAGTTAAAGATGCAGGCTAAAAGAAGGATTTCACATTTTCAGCTTGTTTTTCTTTTGTTTGTTTTGCTGCATAATGACCACGCTGCTCATTTGTTTTACTTTGAAGCCGAGTAGACAAATCACAGCCCGAATCACAAGGTTAATCCAGAAAAATGCACAGTAAGACAAACAAAAGCCGACTGCAAAGAAAACTACCATTATTAAATGAATCTGTTAAGTTGGTGCCTTAAAAGTCAAGCGAAATCTGCTTCACTACAGTTCAACACACACCCTTTTCCCTACAGCGATGACTGTTAAAACACACAACTCACCAGCAGGTTAACATCTGGCAGCAGATTGAAGACATCCTGCAGCTGGTAGATGATCTGGTGGTTGATGGGAAGTTTGCCTGCTGCCACTCTCTCCAGGTAAGAGCGGATGTCCAGCAGCTTTGAGTTGAGTCCCTTCAGGCCATGAACCTGGTTTGTGATGCGTTGAGACAGAGTGCCCACTGTGGTATCTTTGATATCTCTGTAAACGGGACATGGCAGATGAGAGAGAGAACGGGCCTGAGTACATGTACATGTTTACACTGTTCGGTTCAATCATTTTCCAGATTATTTCAGCCTGTTTTGCTTGGATGATTTTAGGAAAGTAGTTACCAGAGTGTCATCCTTTATGCTCTATACCATAATCACAATTATTTACTGTGGTGACTAAATATTTGCAAAGATGATTAACAATGTGACATATACTGTAATGCACATTATTTAAAAGTTTGACCAGTACCTGAGCAGATGCTCCACTCCCACTTCCTCTGCTTCCTCAGCACCGATCTCACTGGTGACGTGCTCAAATGTCTTGGATGTTGGAGTGCCATCCTAAAAACAGCAAATCACCCAAATAAACAAAAAATCCAATGCCAATCTTAACAAAGTTATAATAATTCATGTAATTGTTAATTACTGGAGCTGGTATTGATTCTGTCATTTCCAATTCAATGGGAAAAAACAGTTTCAATAAGACTTTGGGATAAAGTTGGTACTCTATCCGTTTCAACACAATCCATTATTTACTTACATCGTGTATTTCCTCCACGGAGATGTACGCTTCTGTGGGTAGACCAAGATCTTTGGGCTTCACATCTATTATGACTAACACCTGGTGGGGTAGAAGAGAAATATGTGAGTGAGATATTCAGCGAGGTGTCGGCTGGATATATGCACACTAAGCAGAAGGAAAAAGCAAAGCGGACACATACCGAATTGGTACAGTACTGCTTGATGAGCTCATTGATGGCAATGTCATTCTTATGTAATTTGGGTCCTGTGTGGTACCATCCGACTATCCTTTCTCTGGCTGAAAACCGGGGATGACAATTATTCTACAAGTAAAGAATCAGCATGACATAGTGGTGAGAAACACAAATGAATTCTGTAAATGTAGGCAGTGACTTACCATTAACTTTCTTGAACATGCCATACATGTTCTCCAAGTAGTCATGGTCCAGGAACCACACCGAGTCATCCCTGTCGTCCTCGTCGAACGGCACTGGAGAGGAACATTGACCACAACTTAAAGAACTGTCAAAATCTATCTGGGGCAGACAGATACCATTTCCCAGCCCTTAGAATAATTATGCTCCATACTGTGATGCAGCAGTTATGAGTCACAATAAAATACAGACCAAAGCATGTTTATAGATGCTAAAAACAGAACTGTCGCTCGTTTCACGCATGAGCCAAATACTCAGGATGTGGAAAACAGATGACGTATCTGATGATGTATTGGGGTTGTCTCTATACTGGACTGAACACTACAAACTGATAATAACAAGCCTTCATTACCAAGCGGGTGTGAGATGTTTGGAAGGATCCAGTGCTTTAAAGAAATTGCACCATACCAGAGCCTAAAAGTCAGTGTATCTTGGCCCTTTGTGTTTCTATTCGTTTTGCTGTCGAGATGCTGTAACCGTGACACTCACCTGCAAAACTATTGGAGACGTCAAGAACTTTTTTCTGCCATGATCCCAGGAGGACGCCGACCACGCGTTTCTGATTGCCAACTTTTCCTATCCTGTAGATTGAATTAAAAGTAACAAAACGACTTCTTAATTTACCACAATTCAAACATACACTGAGTAGTTAGCTGAGTTGCTACTGTACGCTAAGCTAATTTCCCCAATCTCCATGTTACGTATCGCTAATGAAATGAATGGCAAAATCGTGTCATCAGAGTATAGAAATACGTACTGTATGTTATTAATTCGTTTAACAGTTTAACATATAATTCTTCTAACACTAATCAGGCAGATAAACAGAGTTCAGTGAGCTAGCTAGCCTGGTCATGTCTGCGTTCACTCTGAACGGGGCTCTGACTCAGCAGGGCTAACCTTAGCTTAGCTTAGCAGCGGCGTTGAGCTTCTGGGCGTTTTAGCTGCCAGCATTGCTAAAAGCTGATCCCGACTGTACAACTCACTGACCTGTTAAAATGATCGACCACGCTGAGCAACACCAGGGGATGAACGACCACATTTTCCACCGCTAACTCCGGCATTTTCACAGTGAAGATAGACAGCACACAACCTGTCTCCACACAATGACGGCGTCGCTACACGTCCCCTTGCGTCAGGCGTCATTTCCGTTTCTCTTGGCAACACGGAGACGCGCAGAGGAGGCAGAGAGGCTGTCGCGAAAATGGTAGGAACTGAGCACATAAGTTCACAGATTTTATTTATTTACGTTCCATTATGACATTTAGTGATTTAAAAAACTTAACCCAAAGTTAGATAACATTCGGTATATGAATTATGTTATCGACGACATATAACTTATCATATTGTCACTCAGCTTGCCAACTACTGACTTGAGAGAAATCGTATCACTCATCATTCCCTTTGTCCCGCAGGATGAAGTCGAGGAAAAACTGAAGAAGATCGAAGCTCATAGAGGTGTAATTGGAACTATAGTTGTGAATGCGGAAGGTAAGGCAGAGAGCATAACTATTCAGCACATCAATCTCCTCTGATAATAAAACACATTGTAAATGTTGCTGCTTTATCTTTTCAGGTATTCCCATCAGAACAACTTTAGATGACTCCTTAACAGTTCAGTATGTAGGACTCATTCACCAGCTCACGATGAATGCCAGGAGAACAGTGAGGGACATTGACCCGCAGAATGATCTCACCTTCCTGCGGATCCGGTCCAAGAAGCATGAAATCAAGGTTGCAACAGGTGAGTGTTTAGTAGTTTTACAGGTATTGTTGACTTACTTGTTGACAAACATTTGATATCGTGTCAGTCATTAGCAGTAACTTAGAAGAAGTAACTTAACTGCTGTTTACTGTATTTACCCCCCCATTCTTTTTACGTGTCTGCAGAGAACAACTTTCTGTTGATAGTCATCCAGAACCCATGTGAGTAGCTCCTGGACATTCACATGAGAGTCAGCACTTGGTTTGTCACATGGTGGTGCCCTATCCAGGCAAACAATCTTTTTCTGCATTGTTGTGTTGCTCCATGTAATGCATAATCCCTCTTTTACTATGTGAAACTGAAGTATGTTGAATGAGTCTGCGAAGTTATGCTGCTGGTTATTGCATAGTATTAATAGATCAGTCCTATTAGATCAGTGCTGTAGATGATGATGGCAAAATGAAAAGAAGATGTTAAAGGAGGGGCCACGGCAGCAGCTTCAGTCACAAAGGCCTCTCCTAACTAAAACTGAGCTGTCTTTGTGACTGAAACAGCAACGTGACTAAAGTGGAACTTTCAACTCTGTTGAATCAGCACAAGCCACACTTGCCCCCTCAGAGAGAGATCAATACAAAGTTATTGTAAGGGATGATTTTTATCCAATTGCAGAAGCTAAGAATAAATAAAGAAGAATAAAAGTAGTAATATCGCAGTATGAAGCAAAAGATTGTTATGAATAAAAGCCCAGCATTCAAAATATTACTTTGGTATTTTGGTGTTAGCAAAAAAATGTACTTCTATATTATCCAACTATCCAAAGTAAAAGTATTTATCACTCAGAATGGGCCTTGTCAGTGTCATATAATTATATATCATTGTTATGTAACTACTGATGCATTTTACCATGTTATATGTGGTTAGTCTCTTTTCGTGTCGAGGTTCATTACATTATATGGAAAATTAACTGTCTCCTTCATTAAATGCTTTAAGAGAGCAAACTAAACATACATGTCTGCATGATACTGTATACTGTATGAGTGTTAGCTCTGCTTCTGCTATTCAAACACTACTGACTACTCTTTTTTTCATGTTGCATTGAAATGCCAAAATTAAAAAAAAAAAAAAAACTTGCAGTCTGTTTCCTTAAGTTCATGTCCAGGGCTGTTGTTTCAACATCAACTCTCACTTACCACCTCTGTGTATTCAAAATATTTTAACAGCACACATCAGCCAAATGTCAGAAGGGTTAGTGATTTCTGAAAAGAAAATGTGTCCAAAGACTAATAAATATGCGTGAGTTTGACTGCACACACTGTGCAACTGTTTGACATTCATCAGAAGTGACATCTCTCCCAGATAAATGACAAATGTGGATAAAAGACATTTTACAATATTTTAATGTAAATTTCAATCAGAATGTACAGCAATATATGTTAATAAATAATTCATTGCAATTATACAGCCCAAATAATTCATTACATAACAACCGATTGAAACAAATATGCAGAATTTCACAGCAAGTCTGTAGAGGAGACTGAACAGGTGACGCAGGGAGGTCAGGTGACTTGGGGAGTCTGCTATTATGGTTTGTGCTTGCAGAAAAGGGCTCTCAGGATTTCCAATATTCGGTGGCAAAGAGGCAGAAATGATAAATTCAAGATAATGTTTTGTCTGGCTTGAAAGAAATTAAAACTCACCTAAAGACCACCAAGGGACCATAGAAGAATTGTGTCATTCTGATGCTGATGTTACCGATAAGTGATCACAGAATTTCAAGTACTCTGAGCATTAAGTGAAAAAGACACAGTTTACTACTCCTGAAATGGAAATGTATAATAATTTGGCTTTATATTTCCTTATTTTAAACATAGTTTTTTCAAAATAATGCCATAAGAAATCATCTTCAGGGAGGTCAAAACATTTGTGAGGCGTGACAGACTGTAGTCTCACTCAAGTGATGCCAATTATCTGTGGAAAATTGCAAAATGCATTCAAGCCAATGAAATCAAATCACAACTTTTATCATCTTCATGTTCTGTTGGCATTCATGGCAAGGCATGTGAACGGCGTGGGACACAGATGCTGGAATAAACCGTCTGAACAATGGTGATGACAACTTGGTAATGCTCTGAGACAAAGACTGATGTTCGCCACATTGTCTTCCATCCCCATTTCATCTTTGTCCAGCCCCCAAACACTGTGACATCACATGACATATTTCATATACAACCCTCCTAACGTCCTTCATCTTCTAAACATTTTTATTCTGACCAGCAGCAGTTCAAACAAAACATATGGCTTCCCACAAGAGATGATTAAAATGATAAAACATACAAATCTCTTTGTCTATCACAAGTAGCATTACCAATGGAAAATTTATTAAACCTTAAAAAAAACTTTACCGATACCATTTGCCATTATATAGATATATCTTTTAGATGTTTATCTATCCTCTGTAGAACCATTACCAGCACAAAAGCTGCTTTATCTGTCAGATACAGTACTCAGTAGACACTACAACATTACATCACACAGAGGACGGTCAAGTATCTCCTCAAATTCCATTTCAAGTGCATCCTATCAAGTTTAAGGCCTGAGGTGTGCTTTGATTCCTTGACTCAATTTTCATTCTCTGAGATTCAACCAAGCGACCACTGCACACTTAGTCTCTTCCCATTGCTCCCCAGAGAGGCTATAGATTTGTGCCAAGTGGTAGATCTGATTTGTGTGGATCAGTACAGTTTATACAGATACTGATATGATATGAGTTAAATGCTGGGAAGTCCTTAAAGCCAACTCAGGGACTAGTGGGAGTGGTTAGCTTTACCAAGAGACACTTTGACCATACACAGTGCTGTTACAGTCTGTGGGGAGAATGAGAGAGAGAGAGAGAGAGAGAGAGAGAGAGAGAGTGTGGGGGGAATGCCCACACTATATGGTCACGATGGATTGCTGTTGAAGGTGCACGATGAATCAGTTAAATCTGGAACCACTCAGGTAACATAACTGATTAGCCTGAAAGGTAACAAGACTAGGACTGGCTCCCTCAAGTGCTTCAAGTGCAGACAGTGGTCTGGCTCCAGTTCATCCTGGTTTTGTTACTGAGCCCTCTCTGTCAGAGGCATGTCCTTCACAGAGTCGGTGTGAGGGGTCACCTCGGCGTGTGTCCGTTGACTTGCCCCCTGCCCCAGTGAATGTTAGGCAGCGTCAAACACCGCCTGAAGTGCTCGAGCTGGGCCTGGAGTCTCTCCCTCTCCTCTCTCACTTTCTGCCGCTGGCTCACCAGCTCCTGGCAAATGAAAGATGAGCACGGCTCTCATTACAGAACTAAGACTCTCTGCACCATGATGCATTCCGCACAGACAACAAAACAAAATGGGAAACCTTGGCAAAAGCGCACAGATCTGTGAGAGACAAAAAAAGATACTGGAGTGCAAGTGTGGTGTTAGATACTTACCCCCATAGTGACAGACAGCTGCTCTGCAGTTCTGGTCAGATTATAGTTCTGTGCTTCCAGTCTTTTACACTGGCTGTGAAGAACCTGCCTCTCTATACTCCACTCTGTGAAGACAGAAACACACAGTGTAAGTTTTCCTTACTAGAAATGTAATGTAATGTCATCCTTGACTTGACACTGACTTACCATCCACATACTCCTGGTAGGCCTCAAAAATAGCTTCAATGCCCTGCCACTTTCTCGGAGCTTCTCCCGCCTCCTCCTCCTCCTCTTCCTCCTCTTGCCCAGATTCTTCCTCATCTTCATCAGACAGGTTTTCCCGTGGCGCTGTAGTGTCGCGACTGGCTACAGGAGATTGGAAGTGATGCCCATTGATGTGCGCATGCTGAGGGGCATGGTTATGGTTTGGATGTTTCAGCTGAGAGATGCTGTGAGGCAGCGAGTGCTCAGCCTTCATGCCAGCTTCATGGACACAATGTGAGACTCCTTACAAGAAGAAAGACAGAGACAAAAGGGTAACGTCAGTCTTCATAGCACCCGACAAAAAGCCAACATAAACATATGCCAGTAGACATTGTAGAGTAGTTTCCCTTAACACCACTAGATGGCACACTATTTTCATTTTACAATACACGGTCAAAGCCAATGGCCATGTACCTATGGGAATAAGTGACTAACCTTTGTTCTGCAGCGTGTTGTGTGTGGACTGCAGCACAGCCTGGTGGAAGTGCTGAGCAAAGGCCTCAGGTGTGAATCTCTCCCAGGGCCGATTTCTTCCATTCTGCAACAGACTGGGCTCCTTTTTCTGCTGAGAAGCGACAACGCCGTTCTGGAGGCCCTGGGGCTTCCTGCTGGGCTGAGCCTCCATGACTTCACCCTTTTCATGACGGGAGGCCAAGGGTGGAGGGACACGGGCCGCCTGGGGGTCCACGGAGGGTTTGAATGTGTCGTTATGGAGGTGCTTGGATTTATGTAAATAAGGAGGGGAAGGGCTGGGAGACTCTGGGTACAGATGTCCATTTGATTGACATGGCAGAGGCGCTGAGGAAGAGTCACCTAAAAACAGATGTGCAGAGATCATTAGTAAGAGTTTTCTTCAAATTTATACGCCCATGTAAAATGGGTGTGTGTACTCGCTTCTGTATCTGTGTGTGTCTCACCAGATGAGGGAGCAGGGGGACTGCAGCAGGGGGGTAAAGGTTTATATCTGAGAGTGTCTAACGTCACAGTCTTACTCTGAATGGCTCTCAGCAGCTCTTCTGTCCTCTCTTTATCTATAGTAGAGAAGACAGAATGAGAACACCTGTCATTCATATCTGAAAATAGGAGAACTTGGAGAATTGACTGGCAGCGGGAGCTGATGGAAAAAGGTCACCAAAGGATGATCTGAGGTAATGTCCAATGTAACGGCATCACAGTCAATTGAATGGTGTCACTGTCATTTTGTACCAATTTTCATCTAAAAGTATCAGGATTCTTTCATGAGAGCAAGGTGCTTTGTACAGTCCTCTATTCATCCAAAAGCTGATCACTGCAGTTTTACAGTAAACTTGGCTCTCTTGCAATGTTGACTCATCTGACTGTAGCTTTTAATAGAGGTTTTAATGGTGCGACTATATCACTTTTAAGCAAGTAGACAATTAAACAGTATACGGTACTTTAAAAATCATGTAATGGTCACAATAAACACAGCCAAATTCTCCTAACTTTATTTTGTTCTCACCCCTCCTACATCCTTGGTAAATAGCAAAACTGATAGAAACTGCATGTTGTATCTTTCCACAGGGAGTCACCAGAGAACAACCGTGCAGAGAGCAGAGTAGCACGTAGGATGTGTGTGGATATTAAAACAGGCTGTTACCTCTCCTCTGCTGTGGGCTGACATGGGAGAGGTTGAACACAAGCAGGAAGTCTTTCTTCTCCTCCAGTTCGGGGGTGCTGTCCATCTGCTCGGCAGAATACGGAGTGCTTAAGGGAGCTGTGGGTGCTGCAGGTGAAGAGGCCTTTCTCTTGCCCTGCACTGCCGGCGGAGAGAGGCTGCGCTCTCTCATCATCCTCCTCCTCTTCCTCCTCTTCTGTGCTAGAAGCTCATCGCGATGGGCTGGCGTGGTCAGACCACACGCACGCAGGAAATCCACTTTCTGTGGAGAGAGGAATTTGGACAGGTGAATATCATGCAAACAAAGAATTTTGAACTCCAAAGCTGCGTTGAATTCATATGTGAGCGTATATATTAATGCACCTCGGAGGATGTGTCCAGCTTGAGTGGGGGCTGTTCTGTCACCCTCCTCAAATGGGCTTTCACCTCCTCCTCGTCGCTCTCATCATACGACTCATCCAGGTCGTAGTAATAACCTGGTAAGAGCAGAGCAAGACAGATATTTGCTTTTATCATGAAAAATTGCAGGCCTGTAGGCTCATTTTTAATGACGCAAGCAGCCATTCCCTGTAGTCATCTATTCTGCCTCCTGCAAAGAAATCCCCTCCCCTTTATCCTCCACCATCATCCTGCTCACCTCCCTCTCTTGCCTCCCTCCTCCTCCTCTCCTCCAGGTCGAGCTTGCTGAGCAGCCGGCGGTGCTGCTGGAGGACCTCATCATACACCAGCATGTTGTCGGGTGCCTGACTTTGTCGCTCCCTCATCGGAGACGGAGAGGCTTCCTGGCACCGCCCCCCCTGGTCAGTGCTGGGGACAGACAGAGGTGCGCAGAATCTCTGGTGGAGGTTACTGATGTGATGCCGCTGGTAGAGACTCTGGATGGCTCTGTCCTGCTCAGCTCTGTTCCAGGACTCCTGTAATCCAGCTCCTCTCAGTGAAGGGTACCTGTCGGGGCCTTCTGGCCTCTTTCTGCTTGCTTCTTCTGTCTTCTCCCCCCAGCTTATCGGGGGTCTGTCAGCTCTAGTCAGTCCCGGAGGCGGTCGAGTCGGAGGTGTATGAAGGTTGAGTTTTCTGCGGGAGTCTGCGGTGTGTCAACAAGGGAAGCTGGGTTCCATAGTGTAGTTGGAGGGGCAGGGGGATGATGGGGACCTTTAGGGGAGATCAGAGGAGGTGGGGCACCGAGGCAGGGGGGCTCATCTTTGCCACCTGGGTTGTGATGGGCTGAGTTGGTCCTGTTTAGGAAAACAGAAAGCATCTCATTTTGATTCAAATTCCACCTACACTGCATGACATTGCAGGAGTACAAATCATTTTATTTTTTTTAAGTTTGTTTGGCCTTCTCACCTGTGGATGTCTCTCCTTGGTTCCACCCCCTTCCCTGGTGACCTGAGGCCCAGCTCCATCGGACCCTCCCTCTCCTGCCCTTGCCCTCGCTGTCGTGCTAACCAGGCTTCCTCGCTGGCCCTCTGAGTCTTCATGGCAGCTGCCAGAGCTCCATGGATCCCCCCAGCAGCAGCAGCATGATGCTTCCCCAGGTGAGAAGACACCAGGCTGGGCACTTGGTGTGGGATAGAGCCCCTGGAGGAGTGAAGGCCTGCCTGCAGGGGCAGAGGTTTAGGTGCTGGGAAACCTGGATGCTCCGAATCCTTGGGTTTATCTGAGCAAACAGTGGAAACTGTGAATTAGTTCTTAAATAATATGACATTGACATTAATGTGTCTATGTAGACAATTGGATGAACAACAAAAATCTTAAACTTTTCTATAACATCCAGAGATTTATTCAGATATCATTTTACACTTAGTTTTGACAAAGTTGGACAATTTCAACAAAAAGGTAAAATATGTAAATTCAGCCTTAAGTATGAGTTTCCAAAATAAATTTCATTAAATTTCAACACATATACTTTGTTTATTTTTTGTAATCCATATTAAATCCAATTGGACTGCGCCCTATTTGAGGTGTAAAGGTAGAGAGAAGTAAAACATCATGCATAAAATTTCAATGCACTGCTTTGTAGAAAGCTGTAACAGCCGTGAAAGAAGCACATTTACTGCTTCCACATGACAAACAAAAGGTCTTGTCTTTGTTCACTTATAACAGTGTGAATATAAATCTGGAGCAAGGAAAAAGCATCCTGAAACAAAGCAAAAGGCATCCAGTAATCAATATGATCTACTGTATCTCATGTAACATTCTTTATACACTAAGCCAGTATAATAAAGGTCATTGGGTCACTACAACCATTGGTGTTTAAGAAACATTTCGCATTTAGGAAACACGACTGTTCTGCAAATTTCCTCAAATAGTTTAGATCAGATTGTGAGATATCTTGTGAGCAGAGTTGATATAAGGGCCTGAGGGCTGAAGCTGAGTAAAAGTCATGGAGAGAATCTAAATTATACATTATACAAATTACTATTATCAAGCTGCCTATTATATTATGACATCTCTTGTATACAAATGGAAAATTTGGCATGGTGGCTGCACGAGAGAAAATCACTGTCCTTTGTGGACTAGAAACTTCCATGCCAAATTTCATGGAAATCTGCCCCCCAGATGTCAAGATATTTGTGTTGGGACACATTGTCTGATCTGAACTGCTATCACAGCTGTCTTAACTGAATATCAAAACTTGTTGGCATTCTGGGTTTGTCTCTTCACCTTTAATTTTCAATGAGTAGTCATCAAACTATTATCTGTACCCAGGATGCTTTATTTACTTAACCAGATAGAAACCAGGAACTTTGTCAGCAGACGGAATTACAGGCCTTTTCTACAGCTGTTAGTACCTGGTCGTGGATGTGCCTGCACATGTGCACAAATACACGAGTGCATGTATGTGTGGTGTGCATGTTTGTGTGTAGGTACCCTGTCTGTTTGGGGTCAGCCTCTCCCCTGGCCTGGTCCTGTCCTCTGGTGGTGCCCTCCGAGCCTGCAGCTCAGCCAGGTAGTGGCTCTCCGCTGCTCTGACCATCTGCTGCTGTCTCTCCCTCTGCCTCTCCTTCTGTCTGTCCAGCTCTCTCTCCCGCTCTCTCTCCCTCTCCTCCTCCCTCTCTCTCTCTCGCTCCCTCTCCCGCTCTCGTTCCAGCTCTGCCTCGCGCTCCCTTTCCTTCTCTCGTTCGCGCTCTTGCTCTCTCTCTCGCTGGCGGAGCTCATTCTCCATCTGTAGCCTGTGGGGAGGTTGACAAGTAGGCACACATACACAACACACACGGCACACACACACACACAGGGGGGAGAAGGTGAGAGATGCAACACCCAACATGAGGCAGATATTAACCACACACTGGTGAACCTCACACAAACATTTCTGCTCAAACATACACACTCTTGCAGACACACACACACACAAATATGCACACACGCTCTCCACTTACCATGAGGAAAATAATCCATACACAGCATGACTGTGCAGGAGCAGATGAACACTTAATAGGTATCCACAGGAAAAGGACACACACACACACACACACACACACACACACGCAACACACACACAAAACAGGACGCATTCACTGGCAATCAATAGCACGCAAACAACCCTACAAGATATGCAGGAGCCATTACAGAAGCAGACAATAAATACCATCCATTTCAAACACAAACACTTCCCTGCATTATGCCACAGGGAAACAATATGCATTGTAAAACTGAGGAAGGAACTCAAAGTGCTGAAGGAAAATGGAGAGACAGAGAGAGCGGGTAAATAAGACCTCCTGATGTGCACGTGTCAGAGTTTTTATGTATGCGATGGCTTGCATGCGTGTGTGTGTATGGGTGTGCAGTGTGTGAAGGGCAGCGTGTGTGATGAGTGTATAGGAGACACTGTGGGGTGTGTGCTAAAAATATCACACACTCAGCAACCAGTGACCACCTCAGCAACCCTACAGAGAGAGATTACACAGCCCTGCAACCACAGAGGAGGAAAGAAAGAAAGAAAGAAAGATGTGTGTGTGTGTGTGTGTGTGTGTTACCTCTCAGCCAGTGCTGTGTGGTTTAGTTCTCCAGGGTAGCGGCCCCCAGTCAGGTGCAAGTGGAGGGCAGAGGGGTGCAGAGGGGGGAAGGCGCCCCCTGCAGGCACAGAGTAGAACTGTGACCGCAGTGCAGAAAGACACAGAGACTCTTCCATCCTACAACAGACAGACAGAGAGAGGCAAACCAGTCAGACAGCTGTATATCTGCACAGGCCAGGTGTGGAAGTGGGATCTGATGAATCTGATGAAGGATAACAAGGTGAACAGTAACACCACAGCAGTCACAGTGAAATGATGATATGAAGGTAAAGAAGTGTTGAAGGAGATTTTCAGAAGTATCAACATCAACTTACAAACTCCTCTTTGGACATGCGGTACGCTGAACTTTTCACCACTGCTTTTTAAACGTGCTCTGTCTGATTTTGAGAACACACATTCTGTCTTGTGTGAACTTGAATGCAAGTATATCAAGAACTTTGCATTGTTTAATCAACTTGTTTGTTTTTGGCACACCCTCATTTTAAATAAGCATCCTAAATTCTATTCTTTCAGCTTTAATTTTAGTGCTTCTGTAAGCCTCCGTCACTGTCTTATCAAATACACTTGAGATGAATGAACGATGAATTGCTCTTCAAATAATGTGTCCCTGCCTTGTTTTCTATGTGGTTACCATTCTATCATGTACAGTGACTAAGTCATTGTTCTGTGCGTCATTAAATGGCACCAGTTCGTTAAGGCCTCACAGGACTAAAGCATGTAAGGTGGTATTGTTACCTTGGTAAGGACAGAGGGTGGTGCAGGTAGGCAGGGTGATAGTAAGCAGCAGCAGCTGCAGCATGGGCAGCAGCGGCAGGGTCCAGACTCAGGGGTAATGAGGTCAGCCGGAGGTCATCTGAGGCGGCGAAGGGCCGGAGCGCCCTCAGGTACTCCTCGGGGACAGCACCTGAGGGAACCACAGGGTGCATCTGCCCAGGCAAACTGCAGAAACACGACACAGGATTATTTGTCATATTGGCTTTAATAATATACATTTACAGTAAAAATGCTTTGTGAGGCTTCAGAAGTTGTTGTCAGCAGCTGTATGAAATGGGGTTTGAGGGTCTGTGATCAAACGAAATGTACTGTTTTTTCCATGCAAATACAGTTCAACTACGAGTGTGTTATGCATACCTAAGGCTCTGTATTCGGGGGTCTTGCATGATGGAGCTGGGGGTGAGGCCAAAGGGGTGAGCCAGTGGATGAGGTGAAGGGATGGGCGGAGTCCTCTTATCCTGCTGTGGCTGGGTGTTCTCAGCAACCAACCTCTCCCGACTGAGTCCCTGGACTCCCGGCTCAACCTGGTAGGGACACAGAAAGTGCGAGAACAGATGTTACTAAGTGCAGTGTCTCTGAGGGGTTTGATCCGTGTGTGTTTGACTAAAACTGAGCAGAAAAGAAAGGTCTGGAACAGAGGAAAGGGAAAGGAATGGCTGCGCTAAAAAAAAACAAAACAAAGCTTCACCCAGAGGCTCAGCAGAGTGGAAAAGTGGGTCTGATATGTCATAACAGGTCAAGATCAAAGTGGAATGATGATCCCAATATCTGGCCAACTACTCTCTCCTTCATCGCTCTCCCTCTCTAAGAGCTTCCCACTCATGGGATTTGCTTGCCACAAGACTGCATTTGATCCTTGATTGCTTGTAGTAGAATTCCAGCCCCCGAATCACCACCATGACAAAAGCAGTGACTAAGAAAACCCCAAATTGCAAAAGGCTGTTTCCCAAACTAGCATATAAACATAGTCTCCAGTTAATGTTGACAGTGACCATTGAGAAGGGCGCCTGTCCCACTTTGCTTAAAATGTCACGTGTCATTACTCCTGGCTCCAAAAAAGCTAAAAGATTGTGTTAAATAAGAATAAGAGTCTAGAGGCATGCTGGCAGTTCTGTGAAGCCACTGATGTTGTGAGCTACATACTAATGTCAGTGTGATAAGGTTCCCCACTGACAATATCAACATGCTGATGTTTTGCAGGTACAGTGTTTACAATGTTTGCTAACTTAGTTACGCACCTTATCATGCTAATATTGACAATAATTAACATTATGCACAAAGTGGGCGCAAGTTTTGCGAATTACTTTTTTGACCTGACGATAACGCGAGTGACAAGTAGACATAATGTAATGACAGTACAACCAGTGGCAGTGGAAATATTTCAGTCTGGACTGAGCTACTGCTCAACCAACCATCAGGCTAACAACATAGAACCACATTGGTAGCATCTTGAATTCAACACTGTCCTTAACTGCAAACACTGGGATCAAGAATGCTTAGTGGAGCAAACCTTTGTGGACATGTAATTTTTCCAGGATTAAGAGAAACATAGCTGCCAGGAAGAATACATACATTTATGCTCATTTGTGTGTCAAATGTTGTTGCTACAGTAACAGACAACAATACAGATCAGACAGACAACAGACAAACCACAAACAAATGACCTCTCCTTGGCAAAATCCAATCTGCTACGTTAGCTTGACTTGACTTGCAGTGAAATATCTGCGCTTTGAATATGTTTGAATAGTTTTGAATGTGTCACTTGTGGAAAGCCGACAAACCAACGACGAACCCTCTTTCTGTCACTCAGCAATCTACACTGGTGCAAAATGAAACACAAGAAGGGCCTGGAGACTAGCCATCACATTCCTTGACCTCTGACCCCACAGGCAGCTAACAGCATTCAAAGATGCAGCAGTAAAAACACACAAACACTCTTTCTTTTGCTGCAATCACCATGTGCTGTCTTTCTCTGCTCTCGGACAAGCTGCATACAGAAAGAACAAATACTGAATGTACACAACCCTTTAGAGCCCTCACTCTTCTCTCTGCCACTCTCCTGGTCATTCTTACTTTCTTAACATCCCATTCTCTATTTTCCTCCCTCCCTCCCTCCCTCCTTTTCTCTGAATGACTGAATGGGAGCCCCAGGCAGGCAGAGCCACAGAGTGGTCTTTGTGAAGGGGGAGAAAGGCAGCTCTGATCCAGGGGGAAGTGGCTACTGTGGGGGCTAACCCCTGCATTGTGTGAGGGGCCTGGTTCCTCGCCCCGGCTTAAATTCACTCGCACACCCACAAGCAAACACATACACAGATGTACACACACACATACACAGGTCCCTCTTCACATCCTAAACCTTTTGTGGTGAAGGGTCAAGTACACACACACACACACGAACATGCACACACACACACTGCAGGAAGCTGAACACAATAGGTGCCAGTCTCTGCAGCCTCCTGTGTTTCTTTACAAACCCCTCACGTGTTGCTGAAAAAGACATGGGCTGATTAGCGAGAGGAAGAGGGAATGAGGAAGAGGAGTAAAAGCATGAAAATGAGAAAATGAGACAAGACGGAGGAAGGGAGGAAGGGAAAAAAGAAAGAAGGCCACAGAGGGATGGCTGGTTTTGACAGTATTATGCTGACGAGCACTGGGACCATTTCTTTAATGGAGGGAGAAGCAGCAGGAAGGATGAAGGAGACACAAAGAGACAGACAACTCATCTGTGCTGAGAGAAAGCACCAGAGAGAAAGCAAGATGAGGAAAAGACAAACCAGCAAGACAGGGGGGCAGGAAATAAGATACACAGAGAGAAAACAGCAGATGTGTTGCCTCAAACTTGTCGGGAACACCAGTAGGTATGACGATGTTTTGATAAACGTCCTTGTCTCTTACCTGTCGTCCGTCCGCCCTCCACAGACCGTTGCTGGTCTTGGTGGGGGCAATGGTGACTACTGGAGGGGTGCTGGGGACACTGTGACCCCTGGTCTGGCCTAGGAGGGGTCCTAAAGAGCCCCGCTTTGGCGTGGTGACTGGCGAGCTGTGGCTGGTGGCTGGGGAAGAGACTGGGGATGACTCACCGCTGAGGGCCGGACCTGAGGAGGGGATGGGGGTGGGGGTTGAATGACAGCGGTAGACTCAGGAATAAACCACAGTTATCAGATGGTTGATCAGATCAAAAAGATTTCAGGATCAAACAACCCCCCAGTGATAATACCGATGGTACACAAAAAGAAAAGTCTACTTTTTTTGTCAGCGTGCTGGCCTGTAAAAGGTAAACAGTGATTCAGTCATTTTGATGAAAAGCGTTCTGCTGAAATGTGACAGAAAATACAGGACCGTGTAAAAAGATACAGCAGGTACAAGAGATGAGGAAAAGGGTACAAGATAAAAGTGACAATTGTGTGTGTGTTGATGAAAAAGGGAGAAAAAAACAATATCGAGAACAAAAGGAGGATGTCATAAATGAAAGTGTAAAAAGAAAAAGGCTGGGGTGTGACACAGCGAAGGGGGAGGTGTTACATGTGAGAGAGAGAGAGGACACGTGTGTTCTCCTTAACATTCACTCCACCATTACTCTGTTACTGTAACACTCGCTAATCACAATACACTCACAGTAACACAAACACATCCGGGGACGGTAAGAAGGAGCAAATAATGAGATGGAGAGAAGGTGGGAAAAGAGAACGGGTGGAGTGAGAGAGCAAGAGAGGGAAAACAAGATGGTGATGAAGAGAGAGAGAGAGAGAGAGAGTGCTTGTTATAATTGGCTGTAATTAGATTCTCATGATTAGGAGATGAATGGAAAGGGATGAAGGAAGAGACAGAGAGGGAGAGGTCAGAACAGGTCACATCTTATCCAACACCTTCATTAGGACACCAATGAGCCGAGCGCGGACACTCCCACACACACACACACACACACACACACACACACACACATACACACACGGCAACCAAAGAGCTACCACGCACCAAGCATTTCACATTAATCCACAAAACACAACCATGGTCTTTGAAATAATCTACTTGCACAACTACTGGCATTGTGTTGCAATACCGAGTCCAAAATTTTTTCACACCTTGAAGGAATAGTTCAAGATTTTGTTTAAGTGTGCTTACCTACTTTCTGGAAGTAGGGTTATGTGAGAAAATTGATCCCACTCTCTTGTCCATTTGGTAAATACGGAGCGACCACTGGGAGCTGGTTAGTTAAGCTTATGTTTAAAAGAAAAGAAAATGGGGGAAGCGAACAGCCTGGCCAGCCCAAAGACACTCAAATAAAATCCACACCCCAGCATCTCGATGGCTCACCAATCAACAAGTTGTAGCTTGTTTTTGTTCTTGAGTGCACAAAAACCAAAGTGTGAAAATGACAAGATGCGCTTTAGCAGGTGCATGAGCTTGTTTTGTTTTCTCGGCATGAAAAAGGAATAAGGGTTCAACCTACAATGTTAAACTGTTCCTTTAATTTTGTTTCCACAGTTCAGCAGCAGTACAGGTGGGTTTTGTTTGGTGTGAACAACAGTCTGCTCTGCTTGTGTGTGTGTGTTCAGTAGTATGTTAACTCTCCAAGGCGTGGAGCCACTGGAGCTGTGGATTTTTTTAAAGGAGGTTAGATCACTGCTCACCTCTGGGATCCTCAGCCTGTTTGGCCAGTTTACGCAGGGCAGCAGCGAATCCAGAGTTTGCAGACTGGGCAACTGCGTTCCCATTGGTTAGTGGGCTGAGGGGACTGACAGTGGCCGTGTTGCGAGTTGCCGTGGAGATCATTCCTAATGATGATGATTTATTGGACTCATGGTTCATACCTGGGGAGGAGAGTGACAAGAAAGATGCCAGGAGCTTTAAAAAAGTGAAATTTTGCCTTTGTGTCTCGCAATGATGAAGAATCCTTAAGAACATTTCCTGGATCAAGATACTGATTCCAATCACTGCCAAAATTGAACTGTTTCTAAGTTAGACCTAAAGCCCCCTATCAAAAATTGTGACAATCCCTTCTTAACTTTTCACTTAATCCTGATGACAAACAGGCAGATAGACAAACAAACCAAAAACATAACCTCCCTGGTTATATTTGTGTTTTGAATCCTTTTGGAACAAAAGCATCAGTTTTTGAACTCAGTTGGCTTCTTATTTGTTTTGAATGAAAGAGACTTGTCATACACAACCGCTCAAAGAGAATGGACAAGTTTGTGTGTATGTGTGTGTCTGCACGTGCTCCTGCCTTTGTGTCTGGACATCATAGTGAGTGTACACACATGGGTCAGCTCCACTGGAGACAGAGTGGAGGGAGTAGAGCTGTGTCAAATCGAGCGGTGACCCTAATAGCAAATCCCACACATGAGCGCACACACGTCCATTTCCTCAAGGGAGCCAGTCAACAAATCTTAAGGACTCAGGAGTGTCTACACGCAAACATCTTTAGGTATCACTGTGTTTTTACACCCTCATAAACGCAAGCGCTACGCAAACAAATAAAAGCCCACAGCCACAAGACATTAACTAAAACCTATCGATCTACTGAACAGTGGGCCTACTTCGAGCCAACGTGGTTGGCGTAACCTTTGTCTTCACCCTCTACCCTCTCACTGACCCACTAATGTTAATTACAGCTGGAATTAGCCAGCAGCCCCCCTTGCCTGCTACAGCGATGACCTCATTACCACCACAGCATACACACACACACACTACCGCCTTTCAAGCACACATACACACAGACATGCCACAGGAGGAACAAACAAACAGCCAAAGCAGTGGACACACTCATGAAAAATTCATACGTGCACATTGAACACCATTATTGAATGTTCTGCTCATCACACAGATGATTCTGAACCGAACGGAGTCCAAAAGACCAATAAATCTCATATTTGCACATGCCAAGAGCAGTCGACCTTCTTACCTGCCAGATTTCACACACCTGAGCTGTAGATCCTCAGAGAGAGAAGATTTACGTGGGGCAGAGTGAGGAAATGGAAAGGAAATGGACAAAAGCCGAATCTCAAAAGTAAACAAAAATGAAGTGGAGATTGACAGAGTCTGCTACATGAAAACCACTGCCACCTACATACACTTCCTCTGCATGTGTCTAAAATTTAAAAAAACAACCATTAGAGCAAAACATCATCAGTCAGTAAATAATCTGTCAACCTACTGCAATCTAACTGCACTGGATGACTTACCTAATACAACATGTGTAATATACACGATTAGCATGCATGAGCTCCTGCCAGGACTGTATTTAAACTAAACGATTTAAATTTTAGAGAGATGTTTTTTCTTATTCAACTTGTATCTATTTCATTCATAATGTCAATAATTTCTTTTCTTTACTCTCTGTTTTTTTCTTTATTTCTTTGGCTTCACTTATATATTTACATGTCTTGTCAATAAAGCAAATTGGAACTGAAGCTGACGGACAGAAGAGGGAAAGAGAGATGAAGAGAGCAAACGCTCAGATCCTGACCGAGCTGTGCGAGCGTGTGCCTATATCTCTGTCTCTGCTGAGCCCAGCAGTCAAGGGAGCGATGATAAGACAGTTTCTATCGACTCTTTCTCTCCCTCCCTCCTCTCTACTCACTCACTCTTTCCTCCCCATCTCCCCCTTCCCCTCTCTCTCTCTCATTTATCTCAGCATACAGGATCTTATTTAACAAAAGCCAACACACATTATCTCCTCTCTGTTTCTTGCTTTCTTTCTTCCTTCTTCCTACAATCTTTTTTCTCACGGGTTATCCTTCTGATATTTATCCATGTCATTCACACACACACAAAGACAAACACACACTAACATATGCATGTGCACATAATTCAGACATGCAAACAGACACACTCACCCTCCCACTCACTGTTCTCCTCCTGCTCGTCGTCTTTCTGCTCCTCTGTGAGACTCTTTCTCTCTCTCCCTCTCAGCCTTGCAGCTGCTACGTGGTCACGTGACCTCTTTTCTATCCACCGCCCCCCGCGCCCTTCCTCCTCCTCCTCTCCATCCACCACCCACCACCCCCCTCCTCCTCCCCTTCCCTCTCCATCTAGCACCCTCTCCATCCTACCTTCTCTCTTCTTTGTCACTCTTTTTATCTTCCCATTTTCTCTCCTTAGCTGCCCCCTCTCAAACTGTGCTCTCTGTCATTTTCTTTTTTCTCTTCATTCTTCATCTTTCCTCCTTTTGGCTCTCACTCTTGGGAGGGTGGTGGTGGTGGTTGGGGGGGGCAGAAGGAGGAGGGTTTAGGGGGATGACGGAGAGGGTGAGCGCGTGGTGGTGTGTGTGTGTGTGTGTGTGTGGCAGGGGCTAGTGTTAACCCTCCATCCATCACTCTGTCTCTCTGCTAGTCAGCTCTGTCTGCTTTGGGGACAGGGATGTTTGTTGGGGGGTGGGGGTGGGGGATGGCTGGGGGGTGGGAGGGTGGCAGTGACCTTTCACCCTTTTACTCTAAATACAAATTAAGACATTTAACTCCCTTAAAGAATCTTTTCTTGTTTTGTTTTTTTTTAAAGTGATGACTGAATGATTAAACATGACTAACAGGCCATGCTAGCAGCTCCATGAAGCAGAAAACTGTTGGATGGAGGAAAATATAGAGAGACAACTTTGCTTTCATGTCAATGCTGGGGCAAAAAATAAGTCTGGTCTGAAGGTGGCACCAGTGAAAACAAGTTACAGCAAAAAAAAAAAGAAAGAAAATAAAGCTTTTATGTAAAGTTGCCATTTGCTTATATCTCAGATGCAGCTATCTTATCAGGCTCTCCACAGTGTCAGCCTTAATTTTCAGCAGATTATCTTTTTAGCATCAGGTGTGTTGGGGCTTACCTATACTTTCAGGTGAATGCCAGTGTTAGCATGGTAACACTGTTACAGTTATCATGACACAAACAAGCTAACCTACTGTAAAATAGTATGCTGCCAACATTACCACATATAATCTAATGTTAACATTGCTGCATTTGTCTTTAGAGGACTTCAGGGGGTGGTGCAGTTGTTCTGAAAGTCAACAGAAAGGAAATGAAATGAGAGAAATAGGCAGATAGGAAGTGCAAGTTTAACATGATTCAACTTAAACAAAAATTGGACTCTATTGTGTAAGCACACAGAAGAAGAATTAAAGACATTTGGAGAAAAATAACACAGGGAACTGGTGTTGCTCACCAGTTTTGAGACCAGTCTGAGCTGTCAAACACAAGGAAAACACACACACACACACACACACACACACACACACAGCCAATCTTTGCTCACACACCATCAGTGTGTGAGTTGCTTGCTACCTAGCAAACACTTAGAGCTGATAACAATTGGCATATTGACAGCTTGGGGTAAATTAGCACAGCAGAAAAAACACTCAAAAACAAAAAAAGCATTCCGAGAGCACAGATCTCCATCAAGGCTGAACATTTCCCCAAAACCAGAGGAGTATCTGGATCTGGATCAATTTGCAGTCCAGCTGGCCAGGAAACGAAACGGGGACCTGCTGCCCAGAAGAATTAAGAAGACTCTGGCCATTAGTTGTATTATCCTACTAACACACAAACACAACCATACACAACAAACATAACCCCCAAGCATTGCACAGCCTCCTTTGTGGAGGTAAGGAACGGTACATGATATCTGCTTGTTCGATGAGCCTCAGTGTATCATGTATGTGGGATCAGCATACCTGCAACAGGTGTACATATACGGACATTCAGCACAGCATTAGTTTTAACTGAGGTCATATGTTTTTGGTCATTAATTTTAATCTGTTATTATGGGTTTATGTAAACTTCGACCTGCTGGCAGAACTACATGAAACGTGACTTGGTCACCAGGGTCATTATGATTCATCCTCTGGGAGCCATTTGTGCCTTTACAAAATTTCACTGCAGTCCATTAAATTTTTCCAATACTTCACTCAGGACTTAAATGTTAGACTCATTGACCATTGATCCAGCGACCAACTGACTGGACCTGTACCCAGAGCCCAGCTGCTATCAT